>CM075967.1:33747575-34008603 GCA_038048745.1 Coluber constrictor foxii
TTTTTTTCTTTTCTTGATCCTCCGGCGTCTGTCCAGGGAGAAAGACAGATCGTGCTTGTTTGGCACAATTGTTGTCACACTCTTTGCATACGGAATCCCTTCAGGCCCCGGCTCTCATTAGCCATCTGCCCTCTTGCCACAAGTTGACAATGTGCTATGCGGAAATAAATAACCTGCCTGGGAAACAGGAAAAACCTGCATCATTCAAACCACGTCAATAATGCAACCGCTAATTTTCGTGTTGCTTAATGATAACGCGACTCGGTCCAAACAAAAAAACAAAAACAACATTTGAGGGCCCCCAATTTAAGTTTGTCCATCACAGTCATAAGTTGTCAGTCATTGCATTTGTCTTTGCCATCTGGCTTAAAAGCGAGAATAATAGCCGCCATTGCAAAACAAACAAACAGAAAATCAGCATTCCATTTCTGATTTACGAGGGTAAAATTTCTGTCTTGACCCGGATCATAATTTATTTCATGGTTGTAAATGCTCATAGAAATTGAAGTTTTAATGCCTCCTTTGATCTGTGAAGGTCAGTCCCCGTGCTGATTTGTGAAGTGAAGATGAGCCTTTATTATTTTATTTTATTTTTTTTAACGGAGATAGAAGTTGATTCTCCAGCGAGTCCATCCGAGATTTATAAAGACAGAGGCTAAGGTCTTCTCCGTTTTGATGTTACACATGATTTCCTCCTGATCATGTTTGTAACCGATGAGGATTTTTGAATTCTTTTTTTGTCTTTTTTTCCAGAAGGAGTTTATAAATAAATAGCTGTTGAATCTTCTTGATATTCCCTAGCCTTTACCAGTCTTTGCAGTTCTTTAAATGCCTTCCCTTTGTATTTTTCCCCTTGTTGAATGATTGTTGAAGAACATACTAATTCTGCTTTTTGATCCTTGGCTTCCTGTAGGAATTTTCTCTCCAGCAACTGGACAGCCTTATGGATGATCGAGTGAACATCATGGGGTTTTTCCATCTTCAACCAGTCCCATCCTTTCTTCCAGGAATTTGCAGAGAGTCTCAACCAGTCATGGTTAGAGAATTGTGACCATATTCCTTTTACTGGACCAGCAGTAAGTAAACTAATACATCTGTCCTATTTCTCACTCCTTCCCGTGTAATGATGTCTTGTGTGGGAGAAAAGAAGGGGTAAGGGGTTCAATAATGAATGTCGTTTTCAATAAAAAGTGAAGGTCTAAAAGGTTATGAACCTCTCAGCTCTGCCCACCTAATGGAAGATGACATAATGGAAGTTAAAATAAGAGCTGCACTTCCTCATTCTTTTCAGTTTCAAGTTCGGGATTTCAAGAGTAGGACGTTTTCTGTAGTAGCCCTTCTCTTCTCTTCTCTTCTCTTCTCTTCTCTTCTCTTCTCTTCTCTTCTCTTCTCTTCTCTTCTCTTCTCTTCTCTTCTCTTCTCTTCCTTCCTCTCCTCTCCTCTCCTCTCCTCTCCTCTCCTCTCCTCTCCTCTCCTCTCCTCTCCTCTCCCACAGCTTCTCTCCTCTCCTCTCCCACAGCTTCTCTTCTCTTCTCTTCTCTTCTCTTCTCTTCTCTTCTCTTCTCTTCTCTTCTCTTCTCTTCTCTTCTCTTCTCTTCTCTTCTCTTCTCCTCTCCTCTCCTCTCCTCTCCTCTCCTCTCCTCTCCTCTCTCTCCTCTCCTCTCCTCTCCTCTCCCACAGCTTCTCTCCTCTCCTCTCCCACAGCTTCTCTTCTCTTCTCTTCTCTTCTCTTCTCTTCTCTTCTCTTCTCTTCTCTTCTCTTCTCTTCTCTTCTCTTCTCTTCTCTTCTCTTCTCCTCTCCTCTCCTCTCCTCTCCTCTCCTCTCCTCTCCCTTCCTCTCCTCTCCTCCTCTCCTCTCCCACAGCTTCTCTCCTCTCCTCTCCCACAGCTTCTCTTCTCTTCTCTTCTCTTCTCTTCTCTTCTCTTCTCTTCTCTTCTCTTCTCTTCTCTTCTCTTCTCTTCTCTTCTCTTCTCCTCTCCTCTCCTCTCCTCTCCTCTCCTCTCCTCTCCTCTCCTCTCCTCTCCTCTCCTCTCCTCTCCCACAGCTTCTCTCCTCTCCTCTCCCACAGCTTCTCTTCTCTTCTCTTCTCTTCTCTTCTCTTCTCTTCTCTTCTCTTCTCTTCTCTTCTCTTCTCTTCTCTTCTCTTCTCTTCTCCTCTCCTCTCCTCTCCTCTCCTCTCCTCTCCTCTCCTCTCCAGAAAAAAAACAAACGAAAAACACTGGGAGCCACAAAACCCTTCCCGTGCCTGACTATTCTTGAGTGGCCACAAAACTGCATATGTAGTTGAATGAAATGTTGTTTTCTTCTGAAACTTTTCTTTTCTTGGATTTATCCATGGTTGGCCTACCAGGAGTTGAAAAGCTCAATAAATCACGTACTGGCGGGTGTTGCACATTGGCGGTTGTGATGCATATTTTGAGTGACAAGGAGCCACAGCAGAGGGGTGAAAGAGCCACTTCTGGCTCCAGAGCCGCAGGTTGCTGACCCTTGTTCTAGACTGAACCCAAGGTCTTCTGCATGCAGAAGATGTACTCTACTGCTCAGCTCATGCTACATTCATCAGCCTTCAACTTGGATGTTCTTCAGATGTGTGGACTTCAACCCCAGGATTCCATAATCATCTTAGCCATTACTATGAATTCTGGGAATCTCACGTACCTGGAGGATGTCTATGTTTGGGAAGTCTGCTCAGAAGGGATGGCCATGTTAGAGAATAACAGAATTAACAGACTTTGAAGGGATCTTGGAGGTCTTCTAGTCCAACCCCCTGTTCAAGCAGGAAACCCTACACTATTTCAAGCAATGGGTTTGTCCAATCTCTTCTTAAAAATCTCCAGTGATGGCACACCCACAACTTTTGGAGGCAAGTTGTTAACTATCAGGAAACTTCTCCTTTGTTCTAGATTGCTTCTCTCCTTGATTAGTTTCCATCCATTGCTTCTTGTGCTGCCTTCAGATGCTTTGGAGAATAAGTTAACTCCCCCTTCTTTATGATATTGGAACACAGCTATCGTGTCACCCCTAGCTCTTCTTTTCATTAAACTAGACATACCCAATTCCTGCAACCATTTATCGTCTGTTTTAGCCTCCAGTCCTTTGATTGATTGCTCTTCTCTGCACTCTTTCTAGAGTGTCAACAGTTGCATGGCTTTCTCACCATGAAGTATGTTTTGATACTGTCCTCCAGCTATTGTGCTTTTTACCTGCAACATGGTGTCATCCCTCTTAGCCATATGCCCCGCCTGAAGGACGTATCTCTTCTTTCCTCCTAAATTGGGTTTCAATTAGTAGATTCTCAGACTGGAATTTCTCTCTCTCTCCTGCTCTCCCTCTCCCCGTCTCTCTCTTGAAGCCTTTCAGACAGGGGTGAAATGCAACTGGTTCGGACCGGTTCAACCGAAATGGTAGTGATGGCAGCAGGTGGTTCGGAGAACTGGTAGCAACGGGCAGCACGAGGCTCCGCCCACCCGCCCAGTCATCATTACTTCCTGGTTTTAACCAGGAAGTAACCAGTTTTTTACCCTCTTGTGCATGCGCAGAGGGTCTGTGCATGCCCATGACATGCACACAGCAGAGGTGGGTTTCGGCGGGGGGGTTCTGATCAGTTCTATAGAACCGGTAGTGGAAATTTTGTGTAGTTCAGAGAACCGGTAGTAAAAATTCTGACTGGCCTCACCCCCATCTATACTCTGCCTCCTGAGTCCCAGCTGATCGGGAGGAAATGGAATTTTGCAGTAACCTTCCCCTGGAGTGGGGTGAGAATGGAGATTGTACAGTATCCTTTCCCTGCCACACCCACCAAGCCACGCCCAGAGACCCAGTATTAAAAATTTTGAAACCCACCACTGGTGCACACTTAACTTCCGAACCGGTGGGGAAGTTAAGCTGATTTCACCCTTGCTTCCAGATCACCTGGAAGAGATGACTTGTGTTTTTTCTAGAAAGCAGAAGGAAAAGGGAATTTGGGAATTCTGCCCACACATGGCTTGTCTGGAAAGGTACGAAGGCGCATAGTTAGTGTTGGCTCTTACGCAAAGTTGGAGATGTGAATACTTAAGCAGGAACTCAATCTTCTCTTCCCCTCCCCCTCCCCCTCTCCCCAATAGCGTGAAAGATCAGCGGGCTCTTAAGAAGGTGTATACGATGTGAACTGCATGACAGTGTTCTCTGCCCTAAAACATCAGGAACGGCTGGCACCAGAGAGATTTCTACTGCTCGCTGGCACGTTTTCCAACCTGCCGTGGTTTCCACCTAGCTCAGATCGTCCTCTGTCTCTCTTCATCACTGTCCACCCACTCTTCTCCCTCGATCCAGAGAAACACGTCGGCTAATTCGTTGCCCTCTTTCTCTGCGTACCTAGCACAGTCCCTCCGTTGCTTAAATCCCTCAGATGGAACACAATATAAATAAAGCTTTTCATAAAGCCAAAGATTTGTGACAGGCTGGAGTGAAAAAGGATTTCTCTCCCCCTCCTTATCTCTCTCTCTCTCTCCCTCCCCCTCTCTCTTTCTCATTCTCTCTCTATCTCTCTCTTTCTCTCTCGCACTCTCACTCTCTCTTGCTCTATCTATCATCTATCTATCTATCTATCTATCTATCTATCTATCTATCTATCTATCTATCTATCTATCTATCATCTATCTATCTATCATCTATCTATCATCTATCTATCTCTATATCTATCTATCTATCTATCTATCTCCCTCTCTCCTTTCTCATTCTCTCTCTCTTTCTCTCTCTTCCTTTCTCTCTCTTTCTTTCTCTCCTCTCTCGCTCACTCACGCTCTCTTGCTCTCTCTTTCTCTCTCTCTTTTTCTCCCACACTCTCACTCTCACTCTCTTGCTCTATATCTATCTATCTATCTATCTATCTATCTATCTATCTATCTATCTATCTATCTATCTATCTATCTATCTCCCTCCCTCCCTCCCTCCCTCCCTCCCTCCCTTTCTCATTCTCTCTCTCTTTCTCTCTCTCTTTCTCTCTCTCTTTCTCTCTCTCTTTCTCTCTCTCTCTTTCTTTCTCTCCTCTCTCGCTCGCTCACACTCTCTTGCTTTCTCTTTCTCTCTTTCTCTCTCTCTTTCTCACACTCACACTCTCACTCTCACTCTCTTGCTCTATATCTATCTATCTATCTATCTATCTATCTATCTATCTATCTATCTATCTATCTATCTATCTATCTATCTATCTATCTATCTATCTATCTATCTATCCTATCTATCTATCTATCTATCTATCTATCTATCTATCTATCTATCTATCTATCTATCTATCTATCTATCTATCTATCTATCTCCCTCTCTCCCTTTCTCATATTCTCTCTCTCATTCTCTCTCTCTCTCTCTCTCTCTCTCTCTCTCTCTCTCTCTCTCTTTCTCTCTCCCATGCTCTGGCTTTTCTTGAGCTTTTACCTGTAATGATTTTGCAGGTTTTGTTCTGGGTTATTTAAAAAACTGTTATCCCAATTTAATGGGGCTCAAACTTTATCTGCGGAAAAGGTTGATTAGTCCTTTTCTGTGGATTTTTCCAGAAAAATGGGCAATGTGGTCTTGATGAGGGTTGTTTTTTTTAGAACTTCCAGAAACCAAAGTAGCTATGGGGATTTGCAGATATTATAGTATTAGGGGGGTGGGAAAGCTGCACATTCCTTTCTCCAAAATCAGTTTTCTCTCAAAATTGTCCTCTTGCAGTTCCATTCCTGGGGGAATATCCTTATTGAGTATCAGGCAGAAATCTAGGGAAAATTAGCTTTTGGGTGGGGAGATGAATAGCTTACAAATAAAAAAATTGAGCCTCCTGTCTTAACATCAACTCCAACTTCCAAATTGCGAGGCAGCGCGATTGTTACCCTCTTTTGTGGTGTAGCGCGCCCTTACATTCCTCTGCATGGAAACCGTTCAGCTGTTTCAAAAACAGTTTAAATTATCTCAGTGGGTCCCCGAGGAATTGTTAAAATTCAAATTTTGAGCAAGGCGTCTGGGAGCGGAGAGCTTCTTCTTCCCATTTCCTCCCCATGGCTCTGTTTGATTCTCTGTCTCCCCCAACCCCCACCCACACACCCCCACTTTGTGGGCAGCCAAAATGCAATTTCTTTTCCTTTCCATGACAACTCTGGCTGGCAGCAGATGCCAGCAGGGTGAGCTCTCCAAATCCCAGAAGTGTAGCTGGTGGCCATAGATAATTTGCTGGTGTTTCCTTGCTTGGACTCAAGAGACGTGAGCTTCCACAGAGAATTCTGCATGGTCAGAATAACAGAGTTGGGAAGGGCCTTGAAGGGCTTCTGTGCCCAACCCCCTGGTCAAGTAGGAAACCCTATGCAGCCACAATTCATCTTGTGTTAATGACCCCCATCATCCCTTGCAGGATGGGTTTATTTATTTATTTAATTAATTATATTTTTATACCGCCCTTCTCCCGCAGGACTCAGAGCGGTGTACAGCCAGAGTAAAAACACAATACACCGTGAGTTGAAAAAGTTTAAAAGTATTAAATAATTCGGCCCAGCTTTGTTAAAAACTCCAAATTAAAATGCCCAATTAAAATTTCACTTAGTGAAATTCGGAATAGTAGGGTCTTAAGGGCACAGCGAAAGGTACGGAGGTCGGGGATCCTACATATCTCCAGGGGGAATTCATTCCAGAGGGCGGGAGCCCCCACAGAGAAGGCTCTCCCCCTGGGGGTCGCCAGTCGACATAGTTTGACCAACGGCACCCTGAGGAGTCCCTCTCTGTGAGAGCTTACTGGCTGGTGGGAGGCTATCAGTGGCAGAAGGCGATCTCGTAAATACCCAGGTCCTAAGCCATGGAGCGCTTTAAAGGTGATAACCAACACCTTGAATCGCACCCGGAAGACCACCGAGAGCCAGTGCAGCTCGTGCAGGAGCGGTGTCACATGGGTGCGTCGTGTTGCACCCATAATCACCTGTGCGGCTGCATTCTGGACCAGTTGGAGCCTCCGAGTGCTCTTCAAGGGGAGCCCCATGTAGAAAGCATTACCGTAGTCCAGACAGGAAGTGACAAGGGCATGAGTGACCGTGCGCAAGGCGTCCCAGTCCAGAAAGGGACGCAACTGGTAAATTAGGCGAACCTGATTGAAAGCCCCCCCTGGCCACAGCCATCATATGATCTTCTAAAGACAGCCATGTATCCAGGAGGACACCCAGGTTGTGAGCCCTCTCTGTGGGGGCCAAAATCTCACCCCCAATAGTCAGCGATGAAACCAGCTGACTATACCAGGACGCCAGAATCCACAGCCACTTGGCCTTGGAGGGGTTGAGTTTGAGCTTGTTTCTCCCCATCCAGATCCGCACGGCCTGCAGGATGGAGTCTGGGCAACTGAATGGAGCCGAGTATTTATTGGCCAGATGCCCTTCCTGTCTCTAGTACGGAGTTTTATTCAGTAGATTAGTAGTTCCGCTAATTAATTGTTCTAACTGTCCGGCAATTTCTCCTTAGTTACAGGTTGCTTCTCTCCTTGATTAGTTTCCATCCCTTGCTTCTTGCTCTGCCTTCTGGATGCTGGACAAATCTGATGACTGGTTTTTTTACGGGGAGGTTTGTGACAGTTGCGGAAATCTGGGTGGGGGATTATGGAACTTTTTCTGCAGAAAATGTTAGGGTGTCCTTTGTTCCAAGCATGACTCCCCTAAATCACTCAGCCAGGAATGGAAACTCAAGGAAAAGCGCTGAATATTACAGATGGCTAGATTAGGTAATTAAAATGTGGGCTGAAAACAGATGTTGGTAATTAATTGTGTCTTCTAGTGTCAGAAATCCTGCTTGTACCATTGGAGTGGTACAACTCGTAATTCTCACATTAAATTGTGGGCCAAGTGTGTCATTCTCTTCTACACAAAGAGATAATAAAGTAGGAGTTTTAAAAAAATAACACTGGGAGCTCTTCAAGGACGGTTTCCTAGGAGAGAGAGAGAGAGGGGAAAAAAATGGGGCTAAAGGACTTGGTCAGTTGGAGAATTGTACGGCTGAACATTTTATGTTTAAATTGTCTTTGCTTTCACATTAGTGTTTTAGCAGCATAATCATACTTCATCAAAAGAAAAGGAGGTTTTGCTTTTTTTAGCATGCATTTACCGGTATTTAAATAGGGCCATCAAAAGGGTATGGATCTTTCCTTTCTGTAATAAATTGTAGGATAAACACTGACTGTGTAATTGTTGAGAAGGCTTCACTGTATGATGAAAGGGTGACTATGATGGAAGGGTGAAATCCAGCAGGTTCTGACAGGTTCTGGAGAATTTTGAGTAGTTCGGAGAACCGGCAAATACCACCTCTGGCTGGCCCCAGAGTGGGGAGAGAATGGAGATTTTGCAATATCCTTCCCCTGGAGTGGGGTGGGAATGAAGATTTTGTAGTATCCTTTCCCTGGAGTGGGGTGGGAATGAAGATTTTGCAGTATCCTTCCCCTGGAGTGGGGTGGGAATGGAGATTTTGTAATACCCTTCCCCTGGAGTGGGGTGGGAATGGAGATTTTGCAGTATCCTTCCCCTGGAGTGGGGTAGGAATAGAAATTTTGCAGTATCCTTCCCCTGGAGTGGGGTGGGAATGAAGATTTTGTAGTATCCTTTCCCTGGAGTGGGGTGGGAATGAAGATTTTGTAGTATCCTTCCCCTGGAGTGGGGTGGGAATGAAGATTTTGTAGTATCCTTTCCCTGGAGTGGGGTGGGAATGAAGATTTTGTAGTATCCTTCCCCTGGAGTGGGGTGGGAATGGAGATTTTGCAGTATCCTTCCCCTGGAGTGGGGTGGGAATGGAGATTTTGCAGTAACCTTCCCCTGGAGTGGGGTGGGAATGGAGATTTTGCAGTATCCCTCCCCTGGAGTGGGGTGGGAATGGAGATTTTGCAATATCCTTCCCCTGGAGTGGGATGGGAATCAGTGGTGGGTTCTAACCGGCTTTACTACTGGTTCTCTTTGTGTGCGCACTTCGCACACGATCGCCTCTTCAGTGATCACCTCTTCACTTGGGTCAATATTTTTTTTTTCTGTCCATCACCTGGTGTCTTCTCATGGTGTTCTAAGTAATAGCCCCAACAAAAGAAGACTCCAAGGTTAGAAGTTCCTCAAAGTTACATATCAAAGATGTCATATTGCCCCATCTGGGAAAACCCAAATCTGAAAGCTTCCAGGTTTTCTCCACCCAAAGGAAAGTTCAAATCCCTGTCTAACACCCACAAGTCCATCACAAGATCCAATCAAAGCACCATCCCAACTGGAGATGCCTCCCAGTTCCAGCTGTCCAGGTTCAGGGCAAGATGTCCTTGACTCTCTGAGAAAGGAATGTTATTATGACTGTATATCACCCTGGCTCCATACAATCCCCCCTCCCAGTTTTCCAAAGGAGTAAATGTGGGCAGGCCTGAAGATCCAACAAAAAAGATGGCTTCAAGGCCTAACACCCATCACCACTGTAAGAAAGCCCACCCTCCTTTCTGCTGATTGTTGTCTTCTTCTCTTCCACCGTTCTCAGCATTAGAGGTTTCTCCGGGGAGCTGGGTCTTTGCCTTCCCGTGTCCAAATATTCGAATCTGGTCATTTGTCCTTCAAGGGAGAACTTTGGATGACTTTGTTCAGTGATTCATTGATTTGTTTCCTTGACCGTCCGTGGTTTTCTCAGGAGCCTTCTCCAAAACCAAAGTTCAAAAGCGCCAACAGACTTCCTAATCTGCTTCTTCAGTGAAATTGCTTGACCTACACGAGGTTTCTTGACTTCTTAATACTGTTACCAGTTCAGTCAACTTTATTCTTTAGTTAGAAGACCTCCGCAATCGATCTCTGTAGATATGGGTTAGATTCCTTGTTGACTACAAGGTTGGTTATATTTCTAGTTTTTTCCCCTCCTTGGCGGTTCCTTTGAACTCCTAATGGTCATACAGAGTTATGAAAGCATAATGAAAGATAACTTTTCACATACTTAAGTTACTAAATATGAGTTAGGAGTGTGATCTGACCGCCCCAAAAAAAAGGCAGCTTGGAGAGAAATTTAATTTCTAAATAGATTAGATTGAGATTGAGATTTATTGGATTTATATACCGCCCTACTCCCGAAGGACTCAGGGCGGTGTACAGCCAACAATAAAAATACATGTATACAAAATTTAAAACCCAACTAAAATCAAATTAAATAAATTTGGCCCGGACAGAATTAAAACACCCCACATAGTTTAAAACAGGTTAAAATTTAAACACTAAAAGAGGAAGAAAGGCCTCTCTTAGTGTTTAAATTAGTTAGGCCAGGCCCGCCTGGTGAAATAAAAAGGTCTTAAGAGCGCGGCAGAAGGTGCGCAGATCCGGGATCCTCCGTATCTCTGGGGGGAGCTCGTTCCAGATAGTAGGTGCCCCCACAGAGAAAACTCTCCCCCTGGGGGCCGCCAGTCAATACTGTTTTGCTGATGGCACCCGGAGGAGCCCCTCTCTATGAGAGCGTACCGGCCGGTGGGAGGCTATTGGTGGTAGTAGGCGGTCCTGCAAGTACCCAGGTCCTAAGCCATGGAGCGCTTTGAAGGTGGTAACCAAAACCATTAAATCATGGGATATAATGATTCCGCTTTATTATACATGAGTTGGACACAGCAGTGTGTTTCACATTATGTTGCTACTGGTTTGCCACCTGTGTGCGTGCCCAGTTTGCATGCACGCTTGCCTTCCGGCCTCAAATAAGATGGCATAGAGCAGTGATGGCTAAGCTTTTTGCTGTTGTGTACCAAAAGCAAGGGAGTCGCGAGCATGCGTGCCCACACCCATAATTCAATGTGCCCCATCCCACCCTGTGCATGCACACGTGTCCCTCCGTGCTCCCCCAGCTTTTGGCACACGATGGCCCGGTAGGCCCCTTTTTCAATCACCCCAGGCTTCAGAGCCTTTCTTGGAGCCTGGGGAGGGCAAAAATGGCCTTCCGCATCCTCCTGGAGACCCTCCAGAGGCTGGAAACAGCCTGCTTGCTGACTTCCGGTGGCCTGAAAGTCCAAAAATCAGGTGGCGCACACTGAAGCTGAGCTAGGGCAATGCACATGTGCCCATCGATATGGCTCTGCATGCCACCTGTGGCACGTATGCCATAGGTTCGCCATCACGGGCATAGAGCCAGGGCAAGTGGGTGGGTGGGCCCACCTGCAATTTTTGCTACTGGTTCAGGTGAAACGATCCGAACCGGCTAAATACCAGTTCTGGTTGACACCTCCTGGAGTTCTAGGTCAAATTCTGGGCACGTCACGTCAAGAAGAATTGAGACACATTTGTTAAAGAGAAACTTTCCTTGCACCTCTGAATCCTTTTCACTTGAGTCGATCAGAGTTGGAGAAACCCAAAATGAAAACAAATGGGATTGACAACAATAGGCGCTAATGAGACATTTGCAGACGGACTGTTTGTGTCAGCCGAGAAGGGATGAGAACTCTAAAAGGGTGATGACTGAATCTAAGGTTGAATGAAGGGGAGGGGAGTAAGGGAAGACATATTTCAAACCCATTGGATGGCTGGAAGAGCCTGGGAAATCGACACAGTAGCCTCCTTATGGAGAAATACAACTTAATTGGCTGCCATCCTCGCTGAATCCCAAATTGCTTTATTGCCTTAAATAAGAGTAACAGATAAATAGTGGCAGAGGGAGCCGGCAATTAAACGATCCAGACAAAGGAGGAAATGTGGTTCTCAAGCAAGATTCAGATGAAAAGCTGACGAGACAGAAAGAAGTCAAGGAGTTTCCTTCAGTGGAATGGGACAACTCACCAAGACCAACTGGCCATGTCTAATTTGCTGTGACCAACTCATCCCAGCCAACATGCTCTGAGACAACTCACGGCAGGATTCCTTTAGTGCAAGGGTCTGCAATCTTAAACACTCAAAGAGCCATTTGGACCCGTTTCCCACAAAAAAGAAAACACCGGGAGCCACAAAACCCTTCCCGTGCCTGACTATTTCCTGAGCAGCCACAAAACTAGCATATGTAGTTGAATTAAATATTCTGTTTTCTTCTGAAACTTTCCTTGGATTTATCCACGGTTGGCATACCGAGGGTTGAAAAGCTCAATAAATTGCGTGCCGGCAGATGTCACACATTGGCGGTTGTGACGCATATTTAGAGTGCCAGGAAGCCGCAGCAGAGGAATGAAAGAGCCACATGCGGCTCCAGAGCCACAGGTTGCTGACCCCTGCCATAGTGCCTTCTATTTTTGTCGACTGTGTTTTCGTCAAAATTATTTCAGTTCTTGTACTATCAAATGAAATCATTCCTATGACTACCAGCTTTCGTAATGCTTTGAGGAATAATAAAAGGAACTAATCCTGCGTGGAACTGTCCCATGTCAAGTTGTCTTGTGGCAAGTTGGCCACGGCCAGTGGTCCCCACAGTGAATTGATCATAACAAGTGGTCTTGCAATGAACAGGCCATGGCGAGTTGTCATAGACCCTCTTTCAGATCATGGGTCAGACAGTAAGAAGCACGAGGTCACTTAGACTATGGATGTCCTTAGTTGACACCATTCAAGAGTGTTCAAGGCACAGTTGTTTCAATAGGTTGGTTTTGATGGATTGGATTGATGGAATGGATTGGGTGGGGTTGGATTTGTTATTGAATAGAGTTGGGACTTGCCACAAAACATTGCAATAGGGCATGGGCTTGTCCAATCAGCTAGCCATATCCATTTTAAGTCAATTCCATTGGATTCACTCCTTTGCAAAGTTATGGTTTTCTAACCTTTTGAGATAGACTCACCTATTATTAGTTTAACACCACTATGCATCTACTTTTTCCTAAAGACTCGGTTTTCCTCGAAACCCAATAATTCTCCTCTACCAAGCTTGAACTCTCAATGTGCTTTTGTGAGGAACCACATACATGGAACTGAGCGTGTTATTAGAATTTGAGCTTTAGATAGTGGAGTGAATTTCTGTTCCATGCACTGAAATCCTTCTCCTGCTCCCCCACCCCCCATCTCCCTAAATTTGATGTGCCTGGAAGGTGGTGATGGATAGAAAATTGTTTGGATTTGCTAATGGGATCTCCATTGCCTTAAGCAACTCTGCTGCAGAATATTTTCTCTAAATCCTAAAGCCCTATAATTCTGCTTCTCGGGAAACTGCCCCTGATCATCTTTTCTAATAAATTAAAAAAACACACACACACACACAAGACAGTGGACACAAGATTTTTTCAAAAATCTAAGAACTGAAGCAAACCTTTGTAAGCTGCAAAATCGAAAATCCCAATCAATAGTGTCATACGCTTCGTTAAGATCTACAAGCACCATTTGTGGTCACTAATAAGAGATCGTTAGCAGCACAGAAAAGAGGAGAAGAGAAGACGTAAAACATTGACTCAAAGAACTTTGAAGATCGTAAGTCAGGCAACGGACACGATGTCAGAAAATAGAGGCCCACCAAGATAAATTTGGTTTGACCTTGGATTCTTTTCCACGTAGCATTCAGAACAACCTCTGGAAATCTGATCAACCTGGAAAAAGGCTAAGGAATTTGTGCAAAGTATATTTCTCAGCCCCAGAGGTGCTTTTCCAAGAGGCAACTGGACTCTCTGGTTTTTCTTTGAAGACGTTTTGCTTCTCATCCAAGAAGCTTCTTCAGCTCTGATTAAAGTCCATCAGCTCTGAACAAGCTTCTTGCATGAGAAGCAAAACGCCTTCAAAGAAAAATCAGAAAATCCAGTTGCCTCTTGGAAAAGCTCCTCTGGGACAACCATGACCTGGATCACGGAGAATCTCCATAGACATTTAGTGTTGTATTTCTTACTACTATTTTGGAAAACACATTTGTGCAAAGGCCTCAGAAATCATCATTTGGCCAGTTGAGAGCAAAGTCCTGTCAAGGATCTTAAAGAAGAATCAGAATTGTTTATTGTAGATAAGCTCAAGGGAAGCTCTAAACCAGTGAAATCCAAATTTTTTTACTACTGGTTCTGTGGATGTGGCTTGGTGGGCATGGTGAGGCTTGGTGGGTGTGGCTTTGTGAGCGTGGCAGGGAGAGGATACTGCAAAATCCCCATTCCCTCCCCACCCCTGGGGGAAGGATATGATCTGTCCCCCTCTACAGACACCCACAAAAACACAGCCAGTCGAGGGTTAAAGAAGCACTTGGTACACACCAGTTCTTATCTCTAACTTGGCAGCGATATGCACACCGTCTGCCAAGTGCTTTAATAGTTCACAGAAAGAAAATCACATACGTAGCTTTGCCAAAATCCGTTCTTTTAGCTCCAATGACTACCAGATTGAGTTATTGTTCGTCACAGAGATCATTAACCACCACCCTGTCTTATATAGTCTCTGGGTGTGGTCCAGTGACTCATTGGTCCTGTGACTCAAGTCCAGTGACTCTGGTCTATTCCCTCGTACGTCTCCTCAGCTGCTGCAAGCGCTTATCTCGCCTTCTTTGACGTGCGTCCAGGAATGATGTCTCTCCCTCACTCTCATCTGAGACACCTGTTTCCCCACTACTTTGCTCTCTTTCAGCTGGCACCTGAGACGGTGCCGGGGGGGGGGGGGGCTGGGAGATCTGGCTGGCTCCTCTTCCTCATGCTCAGAGCTTCCTTCCTCCAATGGGATAGGCTCAGAGGACGGGGCCACAACAGGATATTGCAAAATCCACATTCCCACCCCACGCTGGGGCCAGCCAGAGGTGGTATTTGTCAGTTCTCTGAACTACTCAAAATTTCCACTACCGGTTCTCCGAACTGCTCAAAATTTCTGCTACCAGTTCTCCAGAATCTGTGTGAACCTGCTGGATTTCATCCCTGCTCTAAATCTTTTTGAACATCACATCCATACCCTTATTTTTTTCTTTCAGGAAAGCTGGGTGTGTGTCCTGACACAATCAGTAGATATTCTCAAGGGTTATAAGTATTTACATGGTGGAGGTGAGATAATGTGAGGGATTTTGAAGAGAAGACAGATCTCGTAACACCCAGGAGAATTGTTGGAGAAAGATACGGGACGGAGAGTGATCTGTTTATTTTTTAAAAATGGAACTTTAATCATAATAAGAGACTGACAACTAAGGTGAGCAGGAAGTGGCATTAATTAAAGTCGAAATCTTAGTCATAGCATAGGGAGGAAAGGCAAAATGGCCGGTTAATCTCTTGGTAATGATAATAATAATTTTTAAAATGATGAAGGTGTTGAAGTTGGTGACGTTAAAAACATAGTATATGAGACAGGAAGAATAAATAGAATTAATTAGGGGCCATTCTATCTGTTGTCAGCATGGAAAGTGTAAACTCTCCTATAGAAATAATGCTGCCAATGGAGGCTTTGGGCGCAGGAGGTTCCTGGAGGGTTTAACGCAAAGATTCTCAAAAGTTGGCAACTTTAAGATGGTTGGACTTCAATTCCCAGAATTCTCCTTATCCAGAAAAATGTGCCCAGGTGCCCTAGTTATAAGGAGCTCTGGTGGTACAAAGTTTAGAATGCAGTGTTGCAAATAAATTGGAGTTCGATCCTGACTGGCTCAAGGTTGACTCAGCCTTCTATCCTTCCAAAGTTGGTAAAATGAGGACCCAGATTGTAGGGGGCAATTTGCCAACTCTAAACTACCCAGAGAGCATATATATGTATACATACATACATACATACATACATACATACATACATACATACATACATACTGCAGTGGCCAAAACTGTGGAAACCTTTTGGGAAAAGTGTATTTTTGAGGTTTAATGGCTAATAACACCACTTTTTTTTTTTTGCATTTCAAGATAATCCTATTCCAATGCTGGAATGGCCTGGGAATAGCCCAGACCTTCACTCAATTGAAAATCTATGGAGCCAACTAAAGAAACTTGTTAGTTAGAAGCGACCCAGCAATAAAACCCAGTTAATAGAAGCCATCATTCAATCTTGGGTTTTGTTTTTTTTTAATTAGATTTATATGCCGCCCTTCTCCGGAGACTCAGGGCGGCTTACAATGCATTAAGCAATAGCCTTCATACTTTTGTATATTTTTATACAAAGTCAGCTTATTGCCCCCACAAACTGGGTCCTCAATTTACCTACCTTAGAAAGGTAGGTAAATTGATGGAAGGCTGAGTCAACCTTGAGCCTCGAACTTGCACAATTGCAGACAGCTGGGTGTTAATAACAGGCTATCTAGCCTGTTGAGCTATCTGAGGCTCTGAGGTTTTTCATGATAACAGCTGCAGAACTCAAACACTTGGTTCACTCCATGGGAAGATGTTGTAAGGCCGTCATTCATGCTAAAGGTTACCCAACTAAGGATTAACTGACATGGGGATCATTTTTGTATATCTCCTTCTTTCTACGTCTTTCACTTTTCTTCTTTATACTGTAACTGCTATTCTAATAGCAAACCCTTCGTAAAAGTTATTGCATTACATTCTTGATTACATTATCTTTCCATTGATATATAATTTTATGGTACGATTCCCCCAAAAAATGTTATTAGCTAGTTTTAGAAAATACACATTTCCCAAAATGTTTCCGCAATTTTGGCCACTACTTAAAGGCTGCCTTTGAAGAACATTTTAAAGCTTCAATTGGGCTAGATATAAAAGAAGGTCTAAAGGACTAAAAAGAAGAGTAGGGAATCAAACATAGCAGGTCTGAATTTCTTGAAAAAGAGGTAGAAGACAACCTATCCTGAATATGTTTATCTGGATAAAGCTGGCGTTATCAAAAGCAGACATCAGCCAAACGATATCAAAAGGACAACTGATTTCTAGTTAAGATGGCAATTAATCCCAAATAATATTCTCCTGCGAAGCTTTGCTTCAGCTCATCTCATTCCGATGTCTTTATTTCTTTTGTTATCGCGGGAAAGGCTTTAGCACGGAGGGTATTTTTAGCACATGGAATAGATTAAATATTCCACTTTATCAATAGGCAGCCTCTGCATGGATGCTCAAGTAGTTAAACTGTTTACCCAGAATGTAGGAAATAGCCTTGAAATTTGAATTTCCAATGAGTGCAGAGGAAACAGGTGGAATGTTCTGGGTCTGAGTGTGAAGTCAGAAATGGAGAAGAATCGAAGGGTTGCAAGTATTTACTTTTTGTTGAGATAAGAGTTACGGATGCAGAAAATGGGTTACGGCCAAAACTGGAATATACATCTCTGTAGATTTGCAAAAGCGAAGTGATGTTTCTATCCATCTGCTGGGATGTTTTAAGTCGGATCGATAAATATAAGTGTTAAAAGATTGTTTGGACAGAGGTGAATGCCATTTCAGTGATTGGAATCCCGAGATAAAGACAGAACTAAATAAATCTTTTGGGGAATTGTAATTGAGGAGGTATTTGGAGAAAGTCTCCTTTCTCAGTTTCCCATAATGTTGTTACGCTGAAGGAATTAGTGACTGAGACACATAGATATTGATTCATTCATCCGTGTCCCAGAATAGATATGTTCTTTCTACGGAAACTCTTTAAGTTCCATATTTAGAGTAAATATTTGTGGTTAGCTGAGAAACGTATGACAGGATGAAAAAAAAAATATTGATTAAAAGGGACAGACGAATAGCCACTCTTGCGAGTGTATCAAAATAATTCCAGGATCTGAGGTCAAAGTAGTTTTATTAGGAAATATAGCAGAATCTAATATTAATTAAGCCACATTCTCTATAAATGTGACTCAGAGCAAATTAATGCGCTGACGGAATATAACTGTACAAGGTTAAAAAATATGTGTAGAACAGTTTTGATCTAGCACATTTCATTAGAATTGATTTATTGTATAGGCTGCAGTTGTTCCTGTGTTTTTCGCTTGCTTGAATAACATCGTAGAGCATGTTTTCCTAATAAAATCTGATACATCAAGATCGCCTGCAAGACACTCTCAAATAGCGTTGCAAAATATTTTAATTGTTTCTGGATAAACACGATTGTTATTGTACCTTATCAACCTTCTCCCTGGCTCTTCTTCTTCGGAAAGAAAGCAGATCAGCCTACAACGTAGATTCAAATCAATTAAGAACAATAACATCAAATTACAGATAATAGAAACAGGAAAACTCCATTTGACAGCCTTCCAATAAAAAGAAACTCTGTAAAAAAATCATAATAGGGGGAAAAATATAAATCTCAGAGCAAAAGCAGGCTGGGAAAAATAACGAATGGGATTCATTCCATGCCAAGTCTTCCTTAAAAGATTAATTCTTGAATTGATATGTAAATCACAGGTGGTTTTTCGCAGTGATGGTGCCATAACTAAAAAGGCCCTATATATTTATTTTTTTTATAAAAAAGATCCATATAATCAGCGGTGGGATTCAAATTTTTTTACTACCGGTTCTGTGGGTGTGGTTTGATGGGCCTGGCATGGCTTGGTGGGTGCGGCAGGGAAAGGATACTGGAAAATCTCCATTCCCACCCCACTTCAGGGGAAGGTTACTGCAAAATCCCCATTTCCTCCCGATCAGCTCTGACTCGGAAGGCAGAAAATAGATGGGGGGCGGGGCCAGTCAGAGGTCGTATTTATCAGTTCTCCAAACTACTCAAAATTTCCACTACCGGTTCTCCAGAACTGGTCAGAACCTGCTGAAACCCATCTATGCATATAATACTGCATATAGTCTAGATTATAGCTCTGGTATTTCCTTGTGTTCCGGAAGCCATCACAGTTCTAGGCTGCATAAACAGAAGGATAGAATCATGTGAAGAGTTAATACCACTTTATAATGCCTTGGTAAGGCCACACTTGGAATACTGCATCCAGTTTTGGTCACCACAATGTAAAAAAAAAGATGTGGAGACTCTAGAAAGAGCTCAGAGAAGAGCAACCAAGATGATTAGGGGACTGGAGGCTAAAACATATGAAGAACGGTTGCTGGAACTGGGTATGTCAAGTATGATGAAAAGAACGACTCAGGGGAGACATGATAGCAATGTTCCGATATCTCAAGGGCTGCCCCAAAGAAGAGGGAGTCAAGCTATTTTCCAAAGCCCCTGAGGACAGGACAAGAAGCAATGGGTGGAAACTAATCAAGGAGAGAAGCAATTTAGAACTAAGGAGAAATTTCCTGACAGTTAGAACAATTAATCAGTGGAACGACTTGCCTCCAGAAGTTGTGAATGCTCCAACACTGGAAGATTTTAAGAAGAGATTGGATAACCATTTGCCTGAAGTGGTGTAGGGTTTCCTGCCTGGGCAGGGGGTTGGACTAGAAGACCTCCAAGGTCCCTTTCAACTCTGTTATTCTGTTTTGTTCTGTTCTGTTCTGTTCTGTTCTGTTCTGTTCTGTTCTGCTCTGTTCCATTCCGTTCCATTCTACTCTATTCTACTCTAGTCTACTCTACTCTACTCTACTCTACTCTACTCTACTCTACTCTACTCTACTCTACTCTACCCTTCGCCACGCCACGCCACGCCACGCTACTCCACTCCACTCCATTCCATTCCATTCCATTCCATTCCATTCCATTCCATTCCATTCCATTCTTCCAACCAAGCACCAAATCAGTTTAATTCTTATTAGCATGTTAAAAATCAGTCTTGATTAGTGAGGTAGTACCACCTGCTAACGATTCGTTCAGGGTCTTCACCCTCAAATGCAACAACTTTATTCTCCTTTGACTGGAACCAAGAATTTACTTGTTTAATCGTCTTTTATTCTGTGCCAGTTATTGTTTTGGGATTGGCCTGGAGTTGGGGTCCCAATAACATTTCCTCTCCCGGTTCCTTGTCTTCCGTTTTCTTCAGCTGTCTTCTGCCTTATTGTTCGATGCGGTCTATGCTGTGGTCAGCGCAGTACAAGAGCTGAACCGGAGCCAAGAAATTGGCGTGAAACCCTTGTCTTGCGGATCTGCCCAAATTTGGCAACATGGCACCAGTTTGATGAATTACCTCAGAATGGTGAGAATGGATTGAGCGCGGAGGATTTGGGGATGTGGGTTCACCCCTGTTGTCAGCATGAGACAGACAGGAGTCCTGCTTAGAAGTTTACCATAAAGTAAGGTTGTAGGGACGTGGTGGCTCAGTGGCTAAGACTCTGAGCTTGTCGATCAAGAGATCAGCAGTGCAGTGGTTCAATCCATAGTGCCGTGTAATGGGATGAGCTCCCATTACTTGTCCCAGCTTCTGCTAACCTAGCAGTGTGAAAGCACATAAAAAATCCAAGTAGAAAAATAGGGACCACCTTTGGTGGGAAAATAACTCAGCTTTAGTCCAAAACCAATTGTTCAGCCTTATCACCAACCTTTGATGTCTTTGGCAACCTGCCAAAGGCTTTTCTTGGCAAAACCCCCACAAAGTTCAAGAGACGCTGACAAGAAGCACTGGAATCAACTTTGCTTTTCTACAAAGAACCCAACGGCTCGTTGCTGCTCTTTTAAGCCTTATGGGAGTGGCCAATCATCTCCTGGCCTTACTCCTGAGTCGTCCTTTTTGCTTTAGCTGCTCTTGCCTTCTGGCAGCTCTTCTCATGCGTGCACTAGGAACAGGCTTCTCCTGTTCCTCTGCGTCTCTGCTGTCTGACTCTGGAGGCTCCAGAGTCCACGCATCGCTCTCAGATGGCCCTGGCCCAATCTCTGCCTCTGATGCAGAGCCCTCGTCCGAGCCTTCCCCAGACTCCAGGACTGGTCCATTGTCCTCCCCAGCCTCCTCACTGTCCGACTCCGCTGCCAGCTCCACAGGCTGCTGGCAGACCACAACAATAGGTTTTAGGTCAGGGGTGTCCAACCTTGGCAACTTTCAGACCTGTCGACTTCAACTCCCAGAAGTTGAAGTGGCTGGGGAATTCTGGGAGTTGAAGCCCACAAGTCTTACAGTTGCCAAAGTTGGACAACCTTGTTGTAGGATTTATTGAAGATGTTTGCTAACTTCGATCCAAAGAGTAAGACCTTGAAAGAATGCACGACAAATTTGCATTTTTTTTAATGATAGTTCCTCGTGAGTCCACCATCTATTTGGCAGACCTCCAAATGTCACATAGGCAACAAACTAAGATGTTTCCAACTTCCTAGTAGACCTGAATCTATGGTTGCTCGGCTGTGGGACAATGCCCTTTTATTGAAAGGATGTCTGTCAGTAAATACAAGTTCTATGCTGGCTTGGTTGGACCTTGGTTGGGATTTACCCTGCTGAATATGGCACAGGATATGACTCATATCCATCCGCACAAAGGAGACCTTTTCTTATTTCAGCTTTTGATGATGGACATGTCACTCGACATGTCCCTCACAAGCTCGGTTGGGGCTTTGCATTCTGCTGGAAAAACAAAATGAATCTCTAACAGAAATTGCCACGGTTGTATTTTCTCCTGTGTGGGATCTGTATTGCCGGAAAATCAATAATCTAATGCTTTGTCAACAATTAGCAGAGCGTAGTTATCTGGATTTACCAGACCTTTGCACTCTCATGCTTCATGTTCACATAAACTCAATGTGACGCCTGGTGCCACCCAGCCATGTAATGGCTTCCCCTTCAAGTCCCAGGCAACGCTTTTGAATTAAGCACTCGCTTTCGACAGTGCAACTCACAGCTGTGGTGATGGGAACAAAAGGTCCCTGTAGAAGGCAAACCAGTTGTTGAGGCAGAAAGATAGGTGGCTTGGTCACCACCGTTTCACAACGCAGGTGGCATGGACTTCCTCCCCTCTCCCCTAATCACAATGGTACCCTCTCCAAAAACTTCCCATCTTCCTTGCAGACCTGAAACTTCTCACAACTGTGAGGAGCAACAGACTTTTCCAGTAGGTTTCATAGAATCATAGAATTGTAGAATTGTAGGCTTGGGGGGGGACCTTAGACCAAGATCCAAGATGTTACATGCAAGACTAGTTTAGTTTAGTTTAGTTTAGTTTAGTTTAGTTTAGTTTAGTTTAGTTTAGTTTAGTTTAGTTTAGTTTAGTTTAGTTTAGTTTAGTTTAGTTTAGTTTTATTAGATTTATATACCGCCCTTCTCCCGAAGGACTCAGGGCGGTGTACACCCATGATAAAACAGTGAACCATATAACATTAAAACCCATTTAAAACTGGCTTAAACAAATCTGGTTATCTTCATTAAACCCCATAATTTAAAATGCCCCATCCCAAATTTTTATTCAGCCAGGCCAATCTGCTGAAATAAGAGGGTCTTAAGGGCCCGGCGAAACATACGGAGGTCGGGAATTGTACGTATCCCAAGGGGGGGTTCATTCCAGAGGGCGGGTGCCCCCACAGAGAAGGCTCTCCCCCTTGGGGTTGCCAGCCTACATTGTTTGGCCGACGGCACCCTGAGGAGCCCCTCTCAGTGGGAGCACATTGGTCGGTGGGAGGCTATTGGTGGCAGAAGGTGGTCCCGTAGATATCCAGGCCCTAAGCCATGGAGCGCTTTAAAGGTGATAACCAAGACCTTGAACCACACCCGGAAGACCACTGGAAGCCAGTGCAGCTTGCGCAGGAGGGGTGTCACATGGGTGCGACTACAGTGTTTCCCTGAAAATAAGACCCTGTCTTATATTTTTTGAAGCCCAAAATAAGCGCTTGGCTTTATTTTAGGTCTTATTATTTTGGGGCGCATGGAGCAAGACGCTTGCCATCTTACCTGATTTCCAGCTCTGTCTCCCTAACCCTAACCAGAGGAAATGGCAGGAACCAGCTGCGCATGTGTTTAAATATTTTTGGGCATGGCTTATTTTTGGGTACGGCTTATTTTCAGGGAGGGCTTATTTTCAGGGGGCTTATTTTAGCGCATGCGCTCAAAAGCCCGATTGGGCTTATTATCCAGGGGGTGGGGGGCTTATTTTTGGGAAAACACAATATGGTTTCCCGTCTGGCTTGACATGAGAATCGTAGGGGCTGTATCCTTCAGACCCACAGTTTCTATCTGGCGCTGCAACTCACCCTCTCTTGGACAGGTAGAATTGGAAGGTCTCACTGGCCACATAGAGTTCAACAGCAAAGGTCAACGATCAAACTATGCTCTGAAAATCCTGCAGTACACCAGGAATGGCTTCAGACAGGTAAATAAAAAGACGTTTTCCTTCACTTCCTTTTGTCCTCTGGTTCGGCACTACCTGTTTCTTTATGTTGTGACTTTTGTTCTCATTGTCACGGTTCCTTCAAAAATGTCCTTTGTCTCATTGGGTGTCAGTTAATGCTGATTATAAGCAGGGGTGGGCTTCAAATATTTTAGAAGGGATCCTCTGGGTGGGCGTGGCCTAGTTGGTCTCCTGCACCATGGCAGGGGGCGTTTTTGCCCTCCCCAGGGTCCAGAGGCTTTCCTCGAGCCTCCGGGAGAACGAAAATGGCCTCCCCAGGCTCCGGAGGCCCCTTCCCAAACTTCCAGTAGGCCCATTTTTCGCCCTCCCTGAGTCTCCGTGCGCTCCCTGCACTTACCTGCATTCAAAACAGGCCGCGTAGGGACTCCTGGGAGGGTTGGGATGGGTGGGGCCGGCCAGGAGTGGGATTTGGGGGTTCTCCAAACTGCACAGAATCTTACCTAGAGGTTCTCCCGAACCCCCAGCAGCCCACTCCGATTATAAGTTTGGAACCTTCTTTCTACATGTCATTTATTGGCGGGTGGTGGGGGGACCTCATTTGGTTCTTCTGTTGCTAAAATATTCAAGATAACTTTCTTGGGATGAATTTTATCCCTGTGGAAAGAGTGCCAGATACAGATATTGCCTTTGCCAATAATGTACAAGCACCCCTAGCATCCTCTATGGGAGACAGGAGATACAAAAGGAGCAGAATAAGAGCCAGCTTTAGCTTAGCATCTTTCAGGACAGCTTCAAATCTGACAGGGTGCTACAAATGGGAAAAGAAGCGGAATGAGGCGTCCTCTGTATTGGCAGCTTTAGAGCAATTTCCGTTTGAAGTGATTGTGGCATCTTTGCGGCCTTAAAATGACTTCCTTTCAAAAGTCTCTCGGCGCCTTCGCGAAGCAATTCCAGTTTAAATCAAATAAAGATTCCGTTCTGTTGCTTGGGGAGTTGCTCGCTCTGCTGACCCACGGCTGGATTGAGCTGAATTGAACAGGCTCTTTCAACTCCGCTTAAAATGGAGGAAGAGCTCAACTTGACCAGCTTCCATCCTTCTGTGGCCACGTCAAGCTCTGCAAAGGGTCAGAATACCGAAGAACAGAGTTGGGAGGGATCTTGGAGGTCATCTAGTCCAACCCCTTGCTGAGGCAGGAGACACTATACCAGGGCTGTCAAACTCGCGGGACGGATGCGTCACATGCTGGCCATGCCTACACTCGGTTTAGCGAAGGGGGAAAAAGTCCTGATACATCACGTGACGCCCCTGTGATGACATGAGTTTGACACTCATTATAGATTCTCCATCACTATACCTGAGTGCCACAGGTGGAATGCAGAGGTGGCACGCAGAGCCCTCTCTGTGGGCACACCATCCATCACCCTAGCCCAGCTCCACCGCACATGCATGCATGCCTCGTAATGTCCACCTAGTCTTCTGGTCTTTGCTATGCATTTACAGGGCGCATGTGGGGGACATGCGTGCGCATGTGTGCAGGGGGCGAGGCGCATGTGCGGGAGCACTCGCATTCCATTTTATGTGCCCCCCTCCCCGGTGCCCTGTTTTGGGCCTGGAAAGCCTCCTGCACCAACCTGGATGCCAAAAATGGGCGAGGGGCGGGACGGGGCGCATGTGCAGAGAGTGGGGTGCATGTGGGGTGGGGACTCGCATTGTCAAAAAGGTTCACCATCACTGCCCTACACCGTTCTGAGCAAATGGCTATTCAATGTCTTCTTGTGATGGAGCAACCACGATTTCTGGAGGTAAGTCATTCCGTCGATGAATTGTTCTCACTGTCAGGAAATTTCTCCTTAGTTCTAGGTTGGTTCTCTGCAGTGGTGGGCTGCAAAAGGTTTAACAACCGGTTCGGTGAGCACGCATGTGTGTGTGCGCACGCCTAGGGCCCTTGCGCGCAATGCTAAAATTGGAGGTTTTTAAAGCTCGGCTGCTGACCTTCTAAGCCAGCTCTGGTAAGTAGAACAGCTGAGATGCGGAAATCAGTTGTAATGTGCGATTCAGATAAGCTAGAAACAAGGAAATAAAAGACAGGATAGTGTTGTGGCTCTATTGCCTGAGCCTGTGTCATCAGCAGGAGAGGACTCTGAGAGTGAGGGAGAGGAGTTGGAAAGGCCTCCTTCTCCAGGACCCTCCTCTCTGGCAATGCCTCCGGAGGACACCGAAGGGCAAGAGATAGGCCCAGAGCCAAGCATGTCCCCACAGCCACAGGTTGACAGTGATGAGGGTAATGAGTCTTGGCTGGACCTTCATCAGCGTCGCAGAGACAGGCGCACACAACAGAAGAAAAGGCGTGCCCGTGATTAGCTGACTCACTGGACCACACCCCACAGGCTATAAAAGGGAGTGAGTTAACCATTCAGACTCTGTGACGGACAAAACTAACTTCTTTGAGTCACATTGCATCTCTGGAAAACAGCAATCTGGGCCTTGGAAATATTCAGACAAGTCTGACTGTGGGTATTTTTGTTTGTTGATAAAGTTCTTGGCAAGCAGCTGCTGGGATTGCTGCCAAGCATCTTATCGGACTAATTGGTTGCCTGCCAGTTTATTTAACCCCCGGCTGTCTGTTTGTGTGTGTGTGTGTGGGATGGGGACAGAACAGATAGGACAAGAGCAGGGATCTCCAAACTTGGCAGCTTTAAGACTTGTGGACTTCAACTCCCAGAATTCTCCAGCCAGCAAAGTTTGAAGACCTCTGGGCAAGAGCTAGGGCAGGTGGGCGGGGCCAGCCGATTGTTGGAAATACCGGTTCACCTGAATCAGTCTGAACCAGCTGAATCCCATCCCTGGTTCTCTCCTTGATTAATTTCCACCCATTACTTGTTGTCTTGGTCAATTTTCAGTCTCATCAAGGACTGCACAGCCCATGTCTCTAAGATGGCTTCTTATTGGTTTGGCTTCTGTTCCGCATTCGCAGGTCAGGCAGCAAAACACCCATTGCTGTTGTTCTGTGCACGCTGCAGCCTTTTGAGCCTATCGAATTATTAATGACAACATTATAATGCTTTACATACTCAAAGCGCTGAATAAACACGAGCTCTGTGCCATGCATTTACGGGGTACGGCAGTTTAAATAATGCAGCAGGCTGATAAATAATAGAGGAGGCAAATACTTTGGTGGTGGGAACGGAAGCCGTTTTAGGCAGTGTTCAAATCTTACAGAGCTCCCGCACAGAAGGAGCTTAGCTCTTGCTTCCTTGCTTTCAAGCTTGATCATTTGCACAGATTCCGGGATCTGAACCGCAAGAGACAGCCCAAAGATCTAGAACAAGGATGTCAAACTCGATTTCATTGAAGGCCGCAACAGGGTTGTGTTTGAGCCCGGAGGGCCGGGTGGGCGTGGCCAGGGTGGGCGTCACCATGGTGGGTGTGGCCAGCTCATCACTCGTGTCAGGGGGCACCTAAGGCAGGACTTCCCTCAATCTTATTATAATCTTCCTTCCTTCCTTCCTTCCTTCCTTCCTTCCTTCCTTCCTTCCTTCTTTCTCTTCTTTTTCCTTCCCTCTTCATTCTCCTTCCTTCCTTCTTTCATTCCTTCCATTTTGTCCTAACTTCTGTTTTTCCTTCCTTCCTTCCTTTCTTCCTTCCTTCCTCTCCCTTCCCTTCTCTTCTTCCTTCCCCTCTTTCCTTATTTTTCCTTCCTTGCTCTCTTCCCCTCTTCCCTTCTTTTTCCTTCTCTTTCCTCTTTCTCTTTCTCCTTTCCTGTCCCTTCTTGGATGCTCAAATGCAAAAGAGGAAACATTTCTCCTTCTGTTTTGTTTTTAGTTTGCTTGGTTAGCCCCACTGCCAGAGAAAATGGGGCACGGGGGGTACCACACTATTTTTGCTGGTAGAGGCACTGTGGGCCAGTCCTTTGAAGTTTCCAGGCTGGCCCCACAGGCTGGATCTAAGCACCCCGTGGTCCAGATCCGGCCCGCGGGCCTTGAGTTTGACACCCCTGTTCTAGAACGAATCCCTAGTACAGGTCTCAGGGGGGGTACAGGGGTCCCTAGTATAGGGAGCAGGGGGTTGGTCTAGATGACCTCCAAGGTCCCTTCCAGCTCTGTTACCGTTACTGGAACCCCAGTTCCATGTTTCAGAACCTTTAGTGATGACTCACCAGGGATGAACTGCATGGGGGGGGGAAAAAGGCAGTTTTGAGGATTCTTCACCCTGGCCTTCTGAAATGAAAACAGTTTTAATAGAATGATTAAAGAGGAAAAAGCTTAAGAATAGAAGTGCTTTCGTTTGCACATGGAGAGCGCTTCTGAACTTCGTGCTTGAAGTGGAAAAGAATGAAACTTTGATTTTGGGGTTTTACCGAGTAAATTGATAGATCTTTATAGAAATGGCTTGTTCGTATTATTACGAAAAAGCTCAGAGTTGCGATTTGATGGGAATGCCTTATTTTATTGCAGGGAGAGTCAGAAGTCAATGCTTCATTTTCTTTCTTTCTTTCTTTTCTTATTCTTACTCACTTCTCTTCCCTCTCTTCCTCCCCACTGTTTTCCTATTTACATTTGCATTTTGTATCTTATAATATTTTATAACTCGGTAAAAACGCTAAACCATAAAGAGGAAAAAGCCGGCACCTATATACAAATAGCGCTGAATTTACGGCATGGAAAAAAGTGACGTAAAACTAATCCTCACACCAAAATGGCCATAATTCACTTTTTTTTCAGTGCCATTCTAACTTCCAATGATCACTGAATGCTGTAAGTCGAAGTACCTGTACTGTTTTGGTGGATCAGCTCTGCTTGCCTGGATGGATGTTATTGTTGTTCTTGTTGTTTTCCATTTTTTTTTTTTATTTCCTTCTCTGTCTTTCGTCTGGGCTCCCTGTTCAAAATTCAGTGAATTTTGAAGCGGTGCCCGAATCCTAGCAGCCGGCAAATTAGCTGTGCTTAAGGCTTTCTCATCCTTGCTGTTTCCTGCTGATGGCCAGCAGCATTCAGTGATTGAATATTTAATATATTTACATAGCAGGCCTCAACATGGTTTTGCGTTTAGTCGAAGCTGGCTAAGTGTATTTGAGAAAGAATTCTCCAGCCACCCGAGTAGCGTTTTCAGCTTGCAGAAAAATGCCAACTCATTGCCTTGGCTGATGTCTTAGAAAAGAATGAGCCTATCAAATCTTTTTTTTTTTTTTTAATTTTGGAGTGGACCTTCACTTGGTTTTGTAGAACCAGAACTGCGTTTAAGTTATGTGGTTTGGCTTCCATTTTAGCTCAGGTGCTCCTAATATTCTCTGAGCAGGAGAGCATCTGTTTTGCAGCCCCAAACTCGAGGCATCTCACAGAAGGGCTAAAAATACTGTTGGAAACTCAAAACAGTGACTGGGCTCAACCGTGGCAGTTAACCATGATTTAATAAGTAACTTACCATTGGGTATGTTTGTGCAACAAAAGAAAGAAGGAGGAAGGAAAAGAAAGAGAAAAGGAAGGAAGGAAGGAAGGAAGGAAGGAAGGAAGGAAGGAAGGAAGGAAGGAAGGAAGGAAGGAAGGAAGGAAGGAAGGGGGAGGAAGGAAAAGAAAGAGAAAGAAGGAAGGAAGGAAGAGGGAGGAAGGAAAAGAAAGAGAAAGGAAGGAAGAAAGGAAGAAAGAAAGAAAAGAAAGGAGAGAGGGAAAGAGAAAGAAAGAGGGAGGAAAAGAAAGAGAAAAGGAAGAGGGAAGGAAGGAAGGAAGGAAGGAAGGAAGGAAGGAAGGAAGGAAGGAAGGAAGGAAGGAAGGAAGGAAGGGGGAGGAAGGAAAAGAAAGAGAAAGGAAGGAAGGAAGGAAGGAAGAGGGAGGAAGGAAAAGAAAGAGAAAGGAAGGAAGAAAGGAAGAAAGAAAGAAAGAAAAGAAAGGAGAGAGGGGAAAGAGAAAGAAAGAAAGAGGGAGGAAAAAAAGAAAAAGAAAGAAAAGAAAAGAAAAGAAAAGAAAAGAAAAGAAAGGAAAAAAAGAAAAGAAACCCAAGAATTCGGGTTAGAAGAAGGCAGATAATGATATTCCTCCATGCCAGGGGAGTTCTTTCCAATCTGAAGAAACATTTTATCACCTGAATGAACCAAATCTGAAATGCAACCTTGTACTTATATATTTTATAGGAGCCAGCAGCAGCTGTTGCTGCTAGTAACCAGAAGCTCCAGTAGGAATTGTGGAGTCTGTTACATGCCTTTTCAAGCAGGTTCAAATGAGATGCCTTTCTTACCTTATTCTGAAGCTCCAAATTTCACTTCTCAAGCCAATAAACTTCCAAACGTCCCTACACTATTTCCCAACCGGAATTTTCGCAGCTTGTTATCTGGTACCGTATTAGTATTTGTGGGGGAGGAGGGGTGAGATGTGAAGCCATTTTAGATTGACAAGGAGTTCCTGGCCTAATTATCCCATCCACTCTTGTGCAGAACATTTTCTTCTCTTTGTGTCGCGTAAGCAACGACAAGGAGCTTCAGGAACAAATGATAATTATTTTTCCCCTTGGGGGAAAGGAGGAGCTGCCTTGACAAACATAGCCAGGAGGACGGGATGAGCTTATTTTTATTTCCAGTCACATTGGCTCCATTCGAGGCAGTCGGTTCAGGGCTGCTTACAGCCTTAAAGAAGGAATGGAAAGTCATGTTTTGATCTCTGGAGAACACAGAGAATGCAGCCGGGGTCATACTCCCTTGGGATCAATTGGCAAGTTTCCCGATCGTTGGAAAATACATCTGGTCTTTTTAGGCCTCGCTTGAAAGAATCCGGAAGCTTCCTTGGGGGTAGAAGAAAAATGTTTGAGCGTGAACTTCATAAGGACAGGCCTCTTCAGATCTGTTTATTCAGATGAGATTCAAAGCTGGAATCTTGCTCTCGTGATCGGAAGGTTTTTCCGGCTGGCAGTTATCTTCAGAGGACCGAAGCATGGTGAAAAGACCTTGCCGTATCCCAGAGAAATAAGTGTAGATGAGTGTTCAGATTAACAGAGTTGGAAGGGACCTTGTAGGTCATCTAGTCCAAACCCTTGTCCAAGCAGGAGACCCTACATCATTTCTGACAGGTGGCAGTCCAGTCTCTTCTTGAAAGCCTCCAGTGATGAAGCTCCCACAACTTCCGAAGGCAACTTCTGTTCCATGGGTTGATGGTTCTCACTGTCAGAAAATTTCTCCTTATTTCCAGGTTGAATCTCTCCTTGGTCAGTTTCCATCCATTATTCCTTGTCTGGCCTTCGGGTGCTTTGGAAAAGAGGTTGACTCTCTGTGGCAGCCCCTCAAATATTGGAAGACTGCTATCATGTCTCCCTGGTCCTTCTCTTCCCTAGATTAGCCTTGCCCAGTTCCTGCAACCGTTCCTCGTATGTTTTAGCCTCCAGTCCTCTCATCATCTTAGTTGCTCTTCTCTGCACTCTTTTTAGAGTCTCAACATCTTTTTTATAGTGTGGTGACCAAAACTGGATGCAGTACTCTAAGTTTTTTTTTTTAAATTTGATTTATATGCCGCCCTTCTCCGGAGATTCAGGGTGGCTTACAATGCATTAAGCAATAGCCTTCATACTTTTGTATATTTATACAAAGTCAGCTTATTGCCCCCACAAACTGGGTCCTCATTTGACCTACCTTAGAAAGGATGGAAGGCTGAGTCAACCTTGAGCCTGGTGAGATTCGAACTTACAGTAATTACAGACTGCTGTTGTTAACCACAATGCTTTAGTTTGCTGAGCCACCAGGCCCAAGTGTGGTCTTACTCAGGCTTTATAGAATGGTATTAGTACCTCACTTGATTTTGATTGTATCCCTCTGTTAATGCAATTTAGGGTTGTTGTTGTTGTTGTTGTTGTTGTTATATAAATTAGGATCTCTTTTTGGAAATTGAAGAAGAATCAGTTTACATTGGGATTTTCTAGCTTAGCATCTCCTTGCCCAAAGAAACCAGCTAAATGAAAATCATCAACCAAGAGCAAAATGTCCATTGCAACTGATTTGGCTGGCTTCACAACTGCCTTCCCTTCTGTACAGGTAGTCCTCGACTTCCAACCACAGCTGAGCCTGAAACATCAGTGGCTAAGCCAGACAGTTGTTAAGTGAGTTTTGCCCCATTTTACGACTTCCTTGCCACGGTTGTTAAGTGAATCACTGCTGGTTTTAATTTATTAACGCAGCTGTTAAGTTAATCAAGTTTTCCCATTGATTTGCCGGCCAGAAGGTTGCAAAAGGAATCACATGACATTGGGACATTGCCGCCATCGTGAATTCAAGGGAGCTGAAGTCCACGAGTCTTAAAGTTGCCAAGGTTGGAGATCCCTGACGTAACTCCACGGAACTGGGGAAAGGAACGTCTAATTCTTTTCCTGCGCATCACTGTAACCGCACAGTTATTATTTCCCTTTGGATCAAAATACGCATTCTTGGCAGGGGAGGCAGATTTAACCACAAGGAGGTTAACTGTTTTACCCTGTGCTGGGGTTCCAGCTGGACCAGATGGTACTCTTCCTTCTCTGGACATACGATTTTTGCCTCTCTTGTTTTTATTTCATTTAGACACTTCCCGTGGGGGGGGGGAGTGATGTGGGCAGGGAGCATAATTTTTCACCATCAGGAAGGGACAGAGAAGGAGAGGGGAGAGAGAGAGAGAGAGGGAGAGAGAGAGGGAGAGGAGAGGAGAGGGAGGGAGAGAGAGATGGAAGGGGAGGAGGAGAGAGATAGAAGGACGGAGAGAGAGGGAAAGAGGGAGAGAGAGGGAAAGAGAGATGGAAGGGGAGGAGGAGAGATAGAAGGAGGGAGAGAGAGGGAAAGAGAGATGGAAGGGGAGGAGGAGAGGGAGGGGGAGATGGGCGGAGGTAGAGTGGGAGAGAGAGATGGAAGGAGAGGAGGAGAGATAGAAGGAGGGAGAGAGAGGGAGAGAGAGGGAAAGAGATGGAAGGGGAGGAGAGAGAGAAAGGGAAAGAGAGAGGGAAAGAGAGATGGAAGGGGAGGAGGAGAGAGAGGGGGAGATGGACGGAGGAAGAGTGGGAGAGAGAAGTGGACGGGGAGGAGGAGAGATAGAAGGAGGGAGAGAGGGAGAGAGAGGGAGAGAGATGGAAGGGGGAGGAGAGAGAGAAAGGGAAAGAGAGAGGGAAAGAGATGGAAAGAGATGGAAGAGGGAGGAGAGAGAGAAAGGGAAAGAGAGAGGGAAAGAGAGATGGAAGGGGAGGAGGAGAGAGAGGGGGAAATGGACGGAGGAAGAGTGGGAGAGAGAAGTGGAAGGGGAGGAGGAGAGATAGAAGGAGGGAGAGAGAGGGAGAGAGATGGAAGGGGGAGGAGAGAGAGAAAGGGAAAGAGAGAGGGAAAGAGATGGAAGGGGAGGAGGAGAGAAGGGGGAGATGGACGGAGGAAGAGTGGGAGAGAGAAGTGGAAGGGGAGGAGGAGAGATAGAAGGAGGGAGAGAGAGGGAGAGAGAGGGAAAGAGGTGGAAGGGGGAGGAGAGAGAGAAAGGGAAAGAGAGAGGGAAAGAGAGATGGAAGGGGAGGAGGAGAGAGGGGAGAGATGGACGGAGGAAGAGTGGGAGAGAAGTGGAAGGGGAGGAGGAGAGATAGAAGGAGGGAGAGAGAGGGAGAGAGAGGAAAAGAGATGGAAGGGGGAGGAGAGAGAGAAAGGGAAAGAGAGAGGGAAAGAGAGATGGAAGGGGAGGAGGAGAGGGAGGGGGAGATGGGCGGAGGTAGAGTGGGAGAGAGAGATGGAAGGAGAGGAGGAGAGATAGAAGGAGGGAGAGAGAGGGAGAGAGAGGGAAAGAGATGGAAGGGGAGGAGAGGAGAAAGGGAAAGAGAGAGGGAAAGAGAGATGGAAGGGAGGAGGAGAGAGAGGGGGAGATGGACGGAGGAAGAGTGGGAGAGAGAAGTGGACGGGGAGGAGGAGAGATAGAAGGAGGGAGAGGGAGAGAGAGGGAGAGAGATGGAAGGGGGAGGAGAGAGAGAAAGGGAAGAGAGAGGGAAAGAGATGGAAAGAGATGGAAGAGGGAGGAGAGAGAGAAAGGGAAAGAGAGAGGGAAAGAGAGATGGAAGGGGAGAGAGAGGGGGAAATGGACGGAGGAAGAGTGGGAGAGAGAAGTGGAAGGGGGAGGAGGAGATAGAAGGAGGGAGAGAGAGGGAGAGAGATGGAAGGGGGAGGAGAGAGAGAAAGGGAAAGAGAGAGGGAAAGAGATGGAAGGGGAGGAGGAGAGAAGGGGGAGATGGACGGAGGAAGAGTGGGAGAGAGAAGTGGAAGGGGAGGAGGAGAGATAGAAGGAGGGAGAGTGAGGGAGTGAGTGGGAAAGAGGTGGAAGGGGGAGGAGAGAGAGAAAGGGAAAGAGAGAGGGAAAGAGAGATGGAAGGGGAGGCGGAGAGGGAGGGGGAGATGGGCGGAGGAAGAGTGGGAGAGAGAAGTGGAAGGGGAGGAGGAGAGATAGAAGGAGGGAGAGAGAGGGAAAGAGGGAGAGAAAGAGAGGGAGGGAGAGAAAAGTTATACACCGTAATGTTCTTGGATGTCTTCACAGGAGATTCACGAAGAGAGAGGGGGAGAAAGAGAGTGGAGAGAGAGGGGGGGAGAGGGAAAGAGAAGGAGAAGGAGAGAGAAAGTCAGAGAAAGAGAGAAGGAGAGAGAAGGAGGGACAGAGAGGGAGACAGAAAAAAATTCTATCCTTTAATGATCTTGGACGCCTTCACCTTCAGCAGCAGAAGGCGGGGAGGGAGATCTATTAGGAATATTACCATGCCATTGAGAGAGGGAGCTTCAAGCCAGAGTCAGCACAGAACGTTATGGGATAACCTTGAGGCACAGATGTATTTAGTCTACCATTGTACAACCAAGGGTCATATACAGCTCGGTTGTCGGAGGAAGCCGCCGCGATAGTCAATTAATTTGGGCATGCCAGCAGGGAAAGTACAAATTATGGACTTAGAGGGCTGTCAGAATTAAAGCTAATATGTTTCTAAATGGCTGGGGAAAGAGAGGAAGGGGGCCAGAAATAAATGCTCTTGAAATACCGAGGGGCAGTCTTGCCACGGCGAGGAATATTATATTGTAGTTAGGAGTCTTAATCTATGAAGAGGCAACTGCAGGCTTTTGACTCTTTAACGTTGATCTACCATGCAGAGTGAGTAACAGTCACTGAGAAGACCAGAAGTGGGCTGCTGAGAGTTTGCAGGGGTCACCTGTAGCTAAGGTTCTGTGCGGTTTGGAGAACCCCAAATCCCACTCCTGATTGGCCCCACTCTCCCCTCCCCTCCCAGAAGTCCCCATGCAACCTGTTTTGGATGCAGGTAAGTGCAGGGTATGCACGAAGGCACAGGGAGGGGGAAAAATGGGCCTACAGGGAGTTTGAGAAGGCTGGAAACGGGCCCGTTTTCAGCCTCCAGAATATCTCCAGAATCTGGGGAGGCTGTTTTCACCCTCACGGAGGCTCGAGAAAAGCCTCCAGAGCCCGGGGAGGGCAAACATACCTCCCAGCCATGGGGCAGGAGGCTGACTAGACCACGCCCAACCAGCAACCGGGGAGAGAGCCCCTTGCTAAAATTTTTGAAGCCTACCCCTGGAGAAGACATTGTAGTTCAATTCTAGCCAGGCTCAAGGTCGACTCAGCCTTCCATCCTTTCTAAAGTGGGCAAATTGAGGACCCAGTTTGTTGGGGGCAATAAGCTGACTTTGTATAAATATACAAAAGTATGAAGGCTATTGCTTAATGCATTGTAAGCTGCTCTGAGTCTCCGGAGAAGGGCGGCATATAAATCTAATTTAAAAAAAATTGTAGGATATCTCTTAATGTCGACCTCTCGACACAACGCCAATAGGAACAAGGACATCATGGTGTGAGGGCTCATACAAACCCAAGGCAAGAGGGACTGGATACGATATGAATCACACAGTGGAGGGGGTTTAGCGTCTAGATTTCTTTACACGGTGGTATCAGGTGGCGGACGGCATGTGGAAATGGGGGGAGGGAAGTAGGTGATGTCTTGAAGCTGCACCTGGCGAAGACAGGAGATGGTGGCGACCCGGAAATGTTGGCAACATCACGAGTGGCCACAGCTGACCTAGATGGGATAGGCGGCGCGGCTAATTTGAATTTGCAACTGTGAGGGAGGCGAGGTGATTGAATATCACTCTATAAAGACGAGCTAGCGGCTTGAACGGGCGTCTCCGACTTTGTTCTGGAAAAGAACTTCAGCGCTTACTGTAAACTGCCGCATAAGCTACGATTAAACCAGATAGCATTCCAAGTCTCTTGTGCGTTTGTGGGGCTTGTCCAGTGGAGCACAGGTGGTTCCAGAGGGGCTGACACTTAATAAGATTGTGTAGACTTTGTAGACATTGTCTCTTGGTATTATTGTGTAGGTCGGGTGTCCAATCTTGGTAACTTTAAGACCTGTGGATTTCAATTCCCAGAATTCTACATTTGTAAGACTTCAGAGAACCGGTAATAACATTTGCTGGCCACACCCCCCAAACCGGTCCCCTGGCCCGGTCACCGCTCGCTTATCCCGCCCACCTCATCAGAAGCTTTTTTTTTTAACTTTTAAAAACATTTTTCCTACAACCTCTTCAGCCAAAAAAAAAATGCTTTTAACAGTAAAAAAAAAAAAAAGCCTCTGATTGATCGCGCGGCTCAGCTGGGATCGTCAGAGGCTTTTAAAAGCATTTTTTTCTGCAACCTCTTAAGGTTGTAGAAAAAATGCTTTTAAAAGTTTTTTTTTAAAAAAAGGTGGCCACGCCCACCCAGTCACATTAACCCCCACCAAGCCATGCCCACAAAATAAGCCACAGCCACAGAACCTGTAGTAAAAAAAAATTAGAACCCGCCCCTGGGTCTAGAGCTCAGTTAGAGAGAAATCTCTTCGGTTATCCAAAAACTTTGTTCTGACGTAGGTAACACTAATTTAATCGCACTGGACCATGTTCTTAATGTCCTCATTACTTGTTCAGTTAATCGAGTTCAAAAATCCACTTAAACTGATTATTGCATTAGCTGAAGTGGGATTTCAAGTTGTTAAAGAGCAGTTTTGTTGCACCAGACAAGGAAAGCGAATCTCGTCTGGTTTGATGAATGCCGTGCTCCTTTCATTGTCATTCTATTATTTTTTTTTTAATTTGATTTATATGCTGCCCTTCTCCGGAGAGTCAGGGCGGCTTACAATGCGTTAAGCAATAGCCTTCAGACTTTTGTGTATTTATATTTATACAAAGTCAGCTTATTGCCCCCAACAAACTGGGTCCTCAATTTACCCACCTTATAAAGGATGGAAGGCTGAGTCGACCTTGAGCCTGGCTGGGATTGAACTCACAAGTAATTGCAGCAGCTGGATCTTAAATGCTGCCTTTGTAGGAGGCATTACTCCCCTACGCTACTCAGGCTCCTACCCCCCGGCCCAGAGGCCCTCTGGAGGCCGGAAACAGCCCAGTTGCTGACTTCCAGTCCCACCAGGGGTGTGGGAAAGGCCGTTTTTGTCCTCCCTGATCTAATGTCTTGTCCCGTATCTGTTGCATCTTAGTGGGTCCATCTGGGTCACCCATAAAGCAATAAGGTCAGTCTTAAAACCAGGTGTCTGAAATTGGTAGGATTGGAAACTCAGGACTCCTCGATCTTGTAGATTAGAAAAAAAACACACACACAAACACACACACACAAAAACAGTGTGTCAGAAAGGATTTATGATGGCTCCGTTCCATTGCCACAGGAGAGTGTAAATTAGTTTGAAGGAGAATAAAACAGAAGCCTAGGCTTAGACTGGCTATTGGCACGCTTGGGGTTGATTAGCTTGAGTGATATCATTAACAAAGGGTTAATTAATCTCTTGGAAGCAATTACAGAGGAAAGGAGGCTACAGCCATTAGTGACCAAACAGAACCGTGGAAAATGTGTTTTTATATCAAAGTATCTTACTAGAAAACCTAGTCTTTGCTAAGGTATGTGTCAAAGTTTCGGTTTCATCCTCAAAATAAAGTTAATTTCCAAGCATCAAACTTTGTTTATTTGTTTTATGTATAAAATGTATTGGCTACCCATCTTACCATAGGGCAGCGATGGCTAATCTTTTTGCCATCACGTGCTGGGTCACGCACACATGTGTCCGCACCCATAATTTTATGTGCCCCGCCTCCGGACATGCATGCATGACCCCCTGACTCCCCCCCTCCTGCACGCGATGGCTTGGTGGGCCTGGTAGGCCTGTTTTTCTGTCTCCCCAGGCTCCAGAGTCTTTCTAGGAGCCTGGGGAGGGTGAAAATAGCCTTCCCTACCGCCCCCCCCCGCCCCGCCTGGAAGTCCTCTGGAGGCCAGAAATGGCCCATTTGCTAACTTCCAGTCCCACCAGGGGTGTGGGAAAGGCCGTTTTTGTCCTCCCCAGGCTCCTGGAAAGGCTCTGGAGGCTGGGAGAGCAAAAAATGGGACTTCCAGTCCAACAATTTCCAGCCTCCAGAGGACCTCTGGGTGGGGTGGGGAAGGCCATTTTCACCCTCCCTAGAAAGGCTCTGGAGGCTGGAGAGAGCAAAAAATGGGCCTTCCCCACCATCACCACCCTGAGGCCCTCCGGAGACAGGAAACAGCCCATTTCCCTACTTCCAGTAGGCCCAGAAGGCCCGAAAATCAGCTGCCGGCGCGCACACATGCCAGAGCTGAGCTCGCGTGCCCATCAATATAGCTATGCGTGCCACCTGTGGCATACATGCCATAGGGAGAGCTGGGCCAGAATGGGGAGAGGTGAGTTCTGTTGTTACTCAATCAACCACCTCTGTTGTGCTGTTCCTTCACTTCCCAATCTAAGTAGAAGAGCCAGCACCTTAAGCCCTTATGAAAACATAGGAGGGTTGGGGCCAACCTCACATCGTGGGCAAGATGTTCCAGAGGGCAATGTCGCAGGAACAGTGCTCCCTACATAGATCTCAATACTTATGTTGAAACAAAGATGTTGAAACTCTAGAAAGAGTGCAGAGAAGAGCAACAAAGGTGATCAGAGGCTAAAACATATGAAGAGCGGTTGTGATCTGTCCCCCTGTAGCTTTGCCAAAATCCGTTCTTTTAGCTCCAATGACTACCAGATTGAGTTATTGTTCGTCACAGGGATCATTGACCACCACCCTGTCTTATATAGTCTCTGGGTGTGGTCCAGTGACTCATTGGTCCTGTGACTCAAGTCCAGTGACTCAGGTCTATTCCCTCGTACGTCTCCTCAGCTGCTGCAAGCGCTTATCTCACCTTCGTTGACGTGCGTCCAGGAATGACGTCTCTCCCTCACTCTCATCTGAGACACCTGTTTCCCCACTACTTTGCTCTCTTTCAGCTGGCACCTGAGACGGTGCCAGAGTGGGGGGGGGCTGGGAGATCTGGCTGGCTCCTCTTCCTCATGCTCAGAGCTTCCTTCCTCCAATGGGATAGGCTCAGAGGACGGGGCCACAACAGGTTGCTGGAACTGGGTACGTCTAGTTTAATGAAAAGAAGGACTAGGGGTGACATGATAGCAGTGTCTAAGGAGGTACCACAAAGAAGAGGGAGTCAAGCTATTCTCCAAAGCATCTGAGGGCAGGACAAGAAGCAATGGGTGGAAACTAATCAAGGAGAGAAGCAATTTAGAACTAAGGAGAACATTCCTGACAGTGGGAACCATTAATCAGCGGAACAACTTGCCTAAAGAAATTGTAAATACTCCAACACTGGAAGTTTTTAAGAAGAGATTGGATAATCATTTGTCTGAATGGTCTAGGGGTTGGATTAGAAGACACCCAATGTCCCTTCCAACTGTTATTCTGTTAAGGTCCAAGATGCTTCCTTTTAACCTACGCATAAAGTTTTCTGTATGGTGGAACACTTGAAAAAATCTCCACAACTCTGTTTGTTTTTTTATGACAAACCTTAATAAGGCCCACTTATAGCTGAGCTCCAACATAATGCTTGTGGGATATATTGTAAAGCCAACAAAGTATTGACCGCTGCCTTTTGCAAATTGGCTACATTGTCAGCCAGACTGGCCATATAGCAATAGCAATAGCACCAGTGGTGGGATTCAAATAATTTAACAATTGGATCTCTGCCCCAGTGACCAGCTGGGTAGACATGGCTCGGTGGTCATGTGACCATGTGGGTATGGTCAACTCAGTGTCACTAACGTTGATAGGCGCTTCGCCTTAGCTGTTACAATGTAAGAAGGGTTTAACCAGAGAGGCAGTTTCTAGACTAAAGATTAGTCTAGAAACAACACCAGAATGTTGTAATTCCTTACAGGATTAGCCCTGTAAAGTGGAAAAAAACAAAACAATTTCTTCCAACAACTTATTCTCCAAATTGCTTAGAAAGTTAACAACCGGTTCTCCTGAATAGATGCGAACTGGCTGAATCCCACCACTGAATAGCACTTAGACTTCATAGTGCTTTACTGTTTAGAAACAGTTTACAGTGTCATCATCTTGCCCCCATTTTACCCACCTCGGAAGGATGGAAGGCTGAGTCAACCTTGAGCCTGGTGAGATTCGACCTGCCAAACTGCTGGCAGCCAGTGATCAGCAGAAGTAGCTTGCAGTACTGTGTTCTAACCACTGAGCCACCGCAGGCCTACTTTGATAAGTCAGTGTTCTTCTCTTCTTCTTTGTAGATCGGTCATTGGCATGTTTCAAAAGGCCTTTCGATGGATAACCAGATCTTCTCAACCAACGTGTCAGAGACCCTCTTCAACACCACACTTCTTGTCACCACCATCCTGGTAAGCATGGAGGGTCAGAAGGACCCCTTTTCTTCTCAGGCAATTGAGACGTGGCCTCTTACTGTCCTCTCTGCCAGCTTTTCTCCAACTTGGTGGCCTGTTAGAATTCCAAGAACCAGAATACTAACCGGTAGTACTGAAACTTGTAATCCTAGCATCTCTGGAGAACACCAGTTTGGGGAAAAGTGCTCAGCATGCTATCATTTAATGCATAGGACTGTTTATGAAACTCTTGAAGGAGCATACAATCCCATTGCTAATTTGCAGAAGTTACTTAATTTTTCATCGCTTTGTTGGGCAGAAATCTATTTTTGATGCATTCAGCACGAGCAAGAATGAAACTTAAAATGGGATCCATCTACATCCCACTTTTCCATTCTTCTCCCATATGATTTGGACTAAATCGAATTTAGTGATAAAGATGGAGAAGTCATCTTCCATTTGTCTAGGACATCTTGTTGTAGTAAGGATTATGCAATCTGAGTGACCTCAGATAATCTAAGGAGATGTTTCCATAACATCAAAAAAAACACCTTTGCTCATTTCCCACTGTGGCCAACTTCTTCTTGGTCTCTTCAGTTGTCCACTGAATTCTAAATTCTCCAAAATATCCTTATGGATTTCCATCCATGGAGAATTAAGCCTAGCAACAGTTTGTATTCTGTCTCACATCTATCAGGCTCAATTCTTCTATTTATTCATTTATTTGGGAAATTCATGTGGCTGCTGCCTACAGTGATTCTAGGCAGCTTACAGCTAAATTATTGCCTGTCGGAATTATGCCAGGGGAAATGATTGGCTTTCCTATGAAGTTTCTTCAACGAGGCGCAAGTGCCAACGTGTCCCACAGTAGCAATGATGCTACTATGCAAGGAATAGAAGTATGGTTCTCAAATATTGCTCTGTTGCCACCCCTATTGCCAACTGTCATGCTGGCTAAACTATCGGGGCCATTTGCCGGACAGGAGATATCCTTTCTCATCGTTAATGCTATGCTGGTAGAGCATTTGTCAAACATCTGTAGAGCATTAGTCAAATATCTTTCTCTCCATATTGAATGCTGCTGGCAACTGTACCACCTGCTTGCTGTAGCTGTGCACCTTATCCCTAGTTCCTATTGCACCCTACCATATTGTCCCCCATATGCCAGGTGACATTTATGGCCCACAGACTCCCACTTTTCTGACAAGACTGTCATTGCATGGAATGGCATTGTTGTCTGTCTGCCAAATTTGGGAACATCTGCTCATTTGGATCTAGCTAGCTCTGACTGCATCCCCCCAGGTAATGTGAAAGTATGGTGTAAATCTATCCCCGAGATTTATTCCCCCTTCCTGGAAATTCCCAATGAGTCCCTCATATCACCCGCCCCTGCTTTCCGATTTGTGCTGAATCTAGTGCTGTTGCAACTCCGTGGCTAAGATGAGAATGACAGCTGCCCAGTTTCGATGCAGGAAAACCCTTACTTAATGCTCAAGGGCAACCATCAAGAGCTGGATGGGAACGACCGCTACGAAGGCTTCTGCGTGGACATGCTCAAGGAGCTTGCGGATATATTGCACTTCAACTACAAGATACACCTGGTGGGAGATGGAGTGTATGGAGTTCCTGAGGCTAACGGAACATGGACAGGCATGGTTGGAGAACTGATCGCTCGGGTGAGTAAGCCAGCCAACGCTAAAGACTTAAGGGCTATCTTAGATGTCTGCCAGAATTACGTGTCACCTTCTTTCATGAAGTAGTTTCATTCTCTTATTTAAAAGCATTCCTTCCGGTGTAATGTTCACCAAATTGTTATGGTAGGGACAGGCATCTCTAAATCAGTCTCCTCAGGGTGAAATGCTACCCGTTCACTTCAGTTCAGGTGAACCAGTACTGATAAAAAATACTGGTTTGGGTGAACCGGTAGTAAAAAAAAGCTATTGGTTCAGGCGAACTGATAGTTTAAAAAAGCTACAATCCGACAATCAGCTGTGCCGCGCGGTTCAACTTCGCTAGAAAGCAGGATTTCCTGCTTTCTAGCGAAGTTAAACCGCGCGGCACAGCTGATCCCCCACTCATTGTTCTACTTACCTTCCCAAGCCTCCTTTTGGTGCATACTGCGCATGCAAATGTGTGCAGTATGTGCCAAAAGGAGGCTTGGGAAGGTAAGTAGAACAGCAAGGGGGGGATCAGCTGTGCTGTGCGGTTTAACTTCACTAGAAAGCAAAGCTAAATTGCGCAGCACAGCTGATCGTTGGATCGTAGCTTTTTTTAACTACCGGTTTGACCAAACCGGTAGCTAACTACCGGTTTGACCAAATAGGTAGCTTTTTAAACAAGCAGCGCACGTTTGGTGCACGCTGTGTATACGCACATAGAACATGTTTAATGTGCATGCACGCACGTAGCATGAGCTTGGCACGCAGCACACATGCACAGCCAGTGAACCGGTAGTTCAGATTTCACCACTGAGTCTCCTCCTATATTCATCTTTCTTCACCTAGTGCTCTCTAAATATGTTAGACCAGTGCTTCTCAACTTCAGCAACTCAGTGATGTGTGGTCTTCAAACTTTCAGAACTCCCCAATTTCCCAGACTTCTCCCAGTAATTCTAGGAGTTGAGGTCCATATATCTCCAGGTTTCTGAGACTGAGAAACATTGTGTTAGATATAACTCCCATAATTACTATCTGCCTGGTAATTATTGACTGATCTGTCTTGAGAATACTGGGGTTGGGGGAGACGTTTTTAGATGGTCATGTGTTCCATATATATGGAGTTATTTTTGATATGGGAAGCATTAAAATGTGAAATCTCCCATCTGCACAGGAAGAATCAGTTGGTAAACATGCCATTTCTTGTTTTCTTTACGATCTGTTCAGATGGTTGGATTATTTTTGTTGGTTTGGATTGTGACTTTGGACTGGATAAATATCTCTGGAGGTTCTCAATCATCAGGTCGTGCTTGTCCCAGAGATGTAACAGCTGCCACCTCGCACTTGCTTGTGCTTCACTTAGAGGTTTTAAGTGGTACCAGGTCTGACGAGGTGTTTTTTTTCCAAAAGACAACTGGACATTCTTGGGGTTTTTTTCCTTTAAAATGTTTCGTTTCTCATCCAAGAAGCTTCTTGAGTTCTCTTCTTCAGTTTGGACTGGATATGTTATCGCTACAAAGTCATGTCGTTGAGTAGGATGGTGAGATCAGTAAGTGGTTGTTTCCATGTTGAGGGAGGAATTAAATGCGAGGGAAGGTAGACCTCAATTGCTCAAGCACCTGAGCTGGAATCGGGCTTCCATCTTCCTCCGGGGTTCCTGTGTCAGCCAAGGAGATCACTTCAATCCTCCGAAAGCCAAATTAGTGAATTATGAGGGATCTTAATTGGTCATTTTCAAATGTGATCATCTAACTAGGGTTGGGGATTTAGTTATTTAGTGTATGGCAAATACATGGACTTACGGTAGTTCAAATGTTAATGTCCAGTCCATCCAGCCAGTCAAGGACAGGGTGGTCTATGTTGAAAAAAATCAGCCATTGGGCCGATGTAAGCTCTCGATGGACATTCAGACACAATGTGATGGCTATTTTGTTGAGGAGCACCACAGTCACATTGAGGGGTAGAGACAAGACCCCACTTAAGCAGTGAGTCCTGGTAGACACCATGTTGGGTACGGATCCTGTTCAGAGTTGACCAATGCTGGCGAGGAAGGTCAAAACCTGGCACCTTTTGTGTAGGGTCATCTATGTAACTGCCTGTATCTGGGTTGAGTTGGGAAAAAAGTTGAGGATGGAACTCTTCAGCTTCTGAAATGTCCCCATGGATTATTTAGTGCCACCTTGTTCAAAGGGACGCAGATGTTGCGGCCCACCAGCGGCCAGCACAACTGGCAACAAATTCAGATAGTGAGGAGGCTGGGGAGGAACGTGGGCCACTCCTGAGGTCTGGGGAAGGCTCAGATGAGGGCTCTGAGTCAGAGGCAGAGAGGGGGCCACGGTCGTCTGGTAGTTCTTTGCTGCCTCCAGAGCCTCCGGAGTCTGACATCAGCGAGGCAGAAGAACAGCAGGAGCCTGTTCTCAGTGTGCACATGCACAGAACTGCCAGGAGACAGGAACAGTTAAGAAAACAGGGTCGACTTGGGAGTAAGGCTTGGAGATGATTGGCCCCTCCCATAAGACATAAAAGAGAAGCGAACGGGACATGAGCTTTTGCAGGAAGCAATTAGTTCGTCTTGTCAATAAAAGCTCTGGGAAAGCTCTGTTTGACTCTGTGCTAAGTTTGGCCTTGCCCTGCGTGTGGCAATTAGTTCTCTGGCAGTATTCCAAGGGAGATAAGGTGGGTGTTTATAAACACTCCCCTGAAAGAACTGTTTGAGAAGCCTTTTGGGACTGGGAATGACAATAATTTACAGCCGTATGAATAGAAGAGGTTTGCCAGGACTAAGATTGTGCTGTATACTTTCTAAGGAAGCCTCGGTCAGAACAGCAGAGTGCTATGTACATTAAGAGAGAGAAAATATGCAGAATTTCTTTGGAAGGCTGTGAACTCAGAAATCCAAAGATATTGTAACCATCACAAGTGAGACAGAAGAGACACATATGATGTATTTTGCACTCTGGCTCTCAAAGGTGAGAGAACAATACTTCGTTGAATGGAGCTGATTGCACCGATTCTTTCTCACCCCCAGAGAAAGGATTTTCCAAAGAAGCTAAATGAGAAATTATGGGATGGCATTTGTCCAAACTAATAATAGTTACCGCGCGCCTGGCTTCACTCTCCTGTGAATCCTTCCTTTAGCTCTTTTAGTAAATGTCAGAAGATCTCGGTATCTCGGCTTGAGTTCCAGACCTCCAGCTTCTTCTTCCCCTTCCTGAATCCCATCAGCCACAGTTGCAAACGTTTCGCAATGTCACCTTGTGATCACAATATCATGAACTTCTTCGAAACTTGATAAAGGGGTTGTCAGGAGGTGCAAAGAAAGGTTACGGGCAACCCCTGAATTAGGAATGAGTTCCTTTCCTAACTGTGCCTCTAACTCGAATTGTGTAGGTCGATTGGAATTCATACTTACAAACGGACTTCTCGGGCTAAAAATGGCAGATGTGTCACGCGGGAGACCGGGGTTCGATTCCCCGATGGGGAGCCATCTGTCAGGTTCCGAGGTCGTCTCAAATAAATTGCATTTCAAACAAAGTAACGAAAAAACTCCCATTTATTAAGCACAACTTTCTCTCCGACTCATCATAGCCAACACTGACTTCCGACCCAAAACCCCTCCTTTTCCTTCCCCCACTCCTCTGCACTCATTGGCCATCTTCCAAGTCACTCTACCCCTAATCTACTGCTCCAGCTCAAAGGAATTTCCCCCCTCCCATCCCATCTCTTAGAGGATATTATCTCTAGGGAAAATAAGTAGGTGAAAAGTCAACCGTCCCTTTCCAGATGCCTCTGCTTCTCCTTCTTATGTCAGCACTAGAGTAAAATGCAGCTTGAAGTGCTGACAAGATGGTGTCATCCTTCTTTGAGCCACGCAATGCTTTCAGGAAATGCTGGAACCTACTGAAAACAGGCTGTGTCCTCAGAATGTGCGGCTTCAGAGGTTCATCCAAGCATCGCCCAGCCTCAGCGGTTTCTTGGCTCGAGGAAGGAGAGCCCCGTCTGCCACTTTTAGTAATAGGCAGCCCATTCGAAAATATAAATTGTCCATAATTCAGATGTTCTTAACCCTGAGACTGCCTGTAGCAGTGATGGCTAACCTTTTTCTCTTTGTGTGCCAAAATCGCGTGCTGGCACCCATAATGAATTGCTAATGAATTCACCCATAATGAATTCCTAAAAGGTAAAGGTTCTCCTTGCACATATGTGCTAGTCGTTCCCAACTCTAGGGGGCGCTGCTCATCTCCGTTTCAAAGCCGAAGAGCCAGCGCTGTCCAAAGACATCTCCATGGTCATGTGGATGGCATGACTCAATGCCAAAGGTGCACGGAACGCTGTTCCCTTCCCACCAAAGGTGGTCCCTATTTTTCTACTTGCATTTTTTACATGCTTTCGAACTGCTAGGTTGGCAGAAGCTGGGACAAGTAACGGGAGCGCACCCCGTTAGCAGCACTAGGGATTCGAACCGCTGAACTGCCGACCTTTCGATCGACAAGCTCAGCGTCTTAGCCACTGTCTTATGGGTCTCTTGGGGATTTCAGCTCTATCTCAGACGTGAGAATTAATTGACTCCTTGGTGTGCAGGTTATGTCACACTTAAGGGCATCTGTTGATGAGAAGGGCTATCTTAGCCACAAATCAACCCAAGGTTTTTGCTGGCTAACCATAACAGGTTGGAGAGTTCCCACGACATCTTCACTGCTCTCTCCCAATGTCAAGTTATGCACATCATGCTAATTGGGCCACTGAGCGTGGCTGCCTCTATGCTCTCAGGCAAACATCAACCACGGACCCAGCTTTTTTCCGAAAATGACTCTCATAAAAGGCTATAAACATCCAGCTGGTTCTTTAGCGTTTTGTTACTGCTATTTGTTGTTGGATTGTTTTCTGGTGCCTTGGGCTGTCAGCTTAAATGTTTATAAATACGAACAGATTTTAAGCCAGCCTTCAAAGCTGTAAAGGGGAAGAGCTGCAAAGGCATGTATGATGAAGGGAAGGGAAGAAAGGGAAGGGAAAGGGGAAAGGAAAGGAGGGGAAGGGAAGGGAAAATAGAGGAGATAGGGAAAGGGGAGGGGAGGGAAGAAAGGGAAGGGAAGGAGGAAAGGAAGGGAAGTGAAAATAGGGAAGATAGGGAATGTGAAGGGGGGAGGGGAGGGGAGGGAAGAAAAGGAAGGAAAAGGGAAGGAGGAGAGAAGAGGAAGGGAAGGGAAGGGAAGATAGGGAAGATAGGGGAAGGGAAAATAGAGAAGATAGGGAAAGGGAAGGGGAGGGGAGGGAAGAAAAGGAAGGAGAGGGGAAGGAGGAGAGGAAGGGAAGGGAAGGGAAGGGAAGGGAAGGGAAGGGAAGGGAAGGGAAGGGAAGGGAAGGGAAGGGAAGGGAAGGGAAGGGAAGGAAGATAGGGAAGATAGGGGAAGGGAAGGGGAAGGGGAGGGGAGAAAGGGAAGGGAAGGAGGAAGGAGAGGGAAGAGAGGGAAGAGAGGGAAAGGAGTGGGGAAGGAAGGGGAGGGAAGAAAAGGAAGGAGGATAGGAAAGGGAAGGAGGGGAAGGGAAGGGAAGAAAGGGAAGGGGAGGGAAGAAAAGGAAGGAGGAAAGGAGAGGAGGGGAAGAGAAGAGAAGAGAAGGAAAGGGAAAATAGAGAAGATAGGGAAAGGGGAGGGGAGGGAAGAAGGGAAGGGGACGGAAAGGGGGAGGGAAGAAATGGAAGGGAAGGAGGAAAGGAAAGGAGGGGAAAGGAAAGCAAGGGAAGGGAAATTAGGGAAGATAGGGGGAGGGAACAGAAGGGAAGGGAAAGAGGCTTTTGTGATCAAATGTCAAAATATTCTGTCAAGCGCTCAACAGAAGGTTGTTCGTTTGCTTGCCTGCTTTGGGAAGATAAGAATTTCTAGATCACCTAGAATTAGTGTAATTGTTGAGCTCCTTGTTGCTTTGTGACAATGGAAAGAAAAGGGGGGAAGGCACGTTTTGCCTGGGAAATTGACTCAGTACTCCCATCGCCATCGCATCCATTGCAATGACATCCATGCAGAATTATTTCCAGGATTCTGTATGTCAGCAATACGACCTCGGCGGTTTAATAAGAACGATGGAAGAACCAGAAGCATCACGGCTACCAGCCCCCCTTCTCCCCCACCCACCCACCCACCCTGGCAGGCTTCAGGAGCAGATATGCAGACTGCGATTGCCCAAATATTCTCGAGGTGGCAGTCAACAGAAAAGCAGCCAGGCCTGGATCAAGCCCAACCCGTATCTCAGCCAACTTTCTCTTTTCTAAACCGAAGTCTACTGGGAGCCTGCAGGCAGGGTTTGAATGCTGTGCTGATCTCTCAATTGCATTTTTCGCAATGGGTATTTAAAAAAAATATATTCTGCTGCAGTCTCAGTGTTGTATTGTTATGCGTTTGTGCCTGCGTGCCTTCGAGTCGGTTTTTGACTCTCGGCAATTATTTAGACTACTCCTTGCAATTTTATTGGCAGTGTTTCCGAAAATGGTGTGCCATTGCCTCCCACTTAGGGCTGATAAAGAATGACTGGCCCAAAGTCACCCAGCCAGCTTTCATGTCTAAGGCAGGACTAGAACTCACCATTTCCTGGTGATTGGCTCAAAGTCCCCCAGTTGGCTTTCTTGCCTAAGGAGGGACTAGAACTCACCATTTCCTGGTGATTGGCCCAAAGATACCAGCTGGAATTCGTGGCCTAAGGTGGGACTAGAACTCCCAGTCTCCTGGTTTCTAGAATGATGTCTTCACAACTATAGCAATAGCACTTAGACTTATATACCGCTTCACGGTGCTTTACAGCCCTCTCTAAGCGGTTTACAGAGTCAGCCTATTGCCCCCCAACAATTTGGGTCCTCAATTTACCCACCTCAGAAGGATGGAAGGCTGAGTCAACCTTGGGCATGGTGAGATTCGAACTGCTGGCAGTAAGCAGTGAGTTAGCCCTGCAGTACTGCATTCTAACCTCTGCACCACCACGGCTCTTCCTTCCTTCCTTCCTTCCTTCCTTCCTTCCTTCCTTCCTTCCTTCCTTCCTTCCTTCCTTCCTTCCTTCCTTCCTTCCTTCCTTCCTTCTTTAGGAATAGCACTTAGATTTATATACTGCTTCACACTGCTTTTACATCCCTCTCTAAGCGGTTTGCAGAGTCAGCCTCTTGCCCCCAACAATCTGGGTCCTCATTTTACTGACCTTGGAAGGATGGAAGGCTGAGTCAACCTTGAGCTGGTCAGGATCAAACTGCAATATTGCATTCTAACCACTGGGAAAGAAAGAAAGAAAGAAAGAAAGAAAGAAAGAAAGAAGGAAGGAAGGAAGGAAGGAAGGAAGGAAGGAAGGAAGGAAGGAAGGAAGGAAGGAAGGAAGGAAGGAAGGAAGGAAGGAAGGAAGGAAGGAAGGAAGGAAGGAAGATGGCAATAGCTCTTAGACTTATATACCTCTTCACAGTGCTTTTACATCCCTCTCTAAGCGGTTTGCAGAGTCAGCTTCTTGCCCCCAACAATCTGGGTCCTCATTTTACCGACCTCAGAAGAATGGAAGGCTGAGTCCAATCTTGAGCCTGGTGAGATTCAAACTGCCAAATTGCAGGTAGCCGGCAGTCAGCAGAAGTAGCCTGCAATACTGCACTTTAGCCACTGCGCCACCGCGGCGCTTAATGATACCAAACTGGTTGTGGTGTGTTGTTATACTAATGTGAAAAAGAAGTTTCAGAATTTCTTTGGGAAACATATGAAGTGCCTCTTTGCAACCCAGCACATCCAATTCTCATACCGACGATAAATAGAAAAGAAAAGTTGGAGAGCGTTAAACCATCTATTCTTGGTTTGTCCCAATCAGGGTGGAAAAAAGGGAGACGAGAACCCAAACTGTGAAGGGGTTTTTTTTTTCCCCCTTGAAAGAAAACCATCAAACACATGAAAATTAGGAGGAAGCAATTAACGCCAGCTGCCACAGCGCCAGGTTAATTACAAACATTTCTGTACTTCATAGGTTTTTTGTCAAAGTAAGTATGGAAAGGAAAAAAGAAGCAGCAAATCACATGGTGGGCTAATTAGAATGAAATAAAAGACTTCGAGTGGAACACGCAAAGTTAGTCTTCGGTTGGGTGACAAGAAAAAAAAAAGAATATTTTATTTCCTGATTGGCTGGACAATAAATTTCAGTGTCATCGTATTTTGAATGTTCTTTTAAATTTATTTTGGTAAAACACTTGAACCATCCGAGGAACTGATTTGCCGTATTTTTCGGAGTATAAGAGGCACCCTTTTCCCCCCTAAAAGGGGGTGAAAATTTAGGTGCCTCTTATACACCGAATGTAGCAAGCAGCAAGGAGAAACAGCCCATTTCAGCTTCAGCACAAGTATCTAATTAGCACAAGTTGATTGGATCGGCCTCCCAACTCTCAGCCATTTGGCTCTCAGTTGTTTTGCACGGGCCTGTGCTGCTTGCTGCAAAGAGGTAAATTGCTGGGAGCAGATTCTTTTTTTTTCTTGTGCTAATCAAGCGATGCCGAAAACGAAAATGAAAGTAAAGCAGGCTGTTGGCTGTTTGCTGCAACGAGGCAAAATTGCTGGGAGGCAGAGGCAGATTTCCTTTCCTTGTTTTCCTCACCAAAAAAGGTAGGTGCGTCTTATAGTCCAGAGCGTCTTATACTCTGAAAAATACGGTATTTTGCGATAAGTAATGCTGGATTCTTGGGGTGACACATGCTTGGAGCATGGTTCAACTTGAAACATCTAAATAATTTTACCAGTCTGCTGTAGCCTCATCAACATTTTACCAGGCCAAGACTAGGAAGAAAAATTCCTGGGAGGAAAAGTGCCCAAAGTGAAAGGAATGGACAACATCAAATAAGAGATTTCTCAGAAGTAGGAGCACAGGTCTAAAAAAACTGGACACATTTGGGAAGAACATCTGTTTGTTTGTTTGTTTGTTGGATGGATGGATGGATGGATGGATGACCTTGGGATGGGACCAGGGGTGGGTTGCTACCGGTTCGCCCTGGTTTGGGCAAACCTATAGCGGCGGCAGTGGGAGGCTCCGCCTACCTGCTCGGACGCTTCTGCACATGCACTGATGCTTCTGCGCATACGTAGAAGCATTGCGCACGCACACACCCATGAATTAACCAGTAACAAGCAGATTTTGAACCTCCCCCCCCCCCGGATGGGACTTAAATCATGTAGCAGTTCAAAAGCATGCATATGCAAGTAGATAAACAGGTACCATTTCAGCGGGAAGGTAACTGTGTTTTGTGCACATCAGCATATAGCAGGGGTGTCAAACAACGCGACTCATGGGTTGGATCCGGCCCACAATAGGCCATGGAGTTGGCCTGCGGGCCATCCCAGAGAGGGCGAGCGACCTTCTCCTGCTATCCCAGCCCTGGCCACGCCCACCCAGTCAGCTTCAATGACCAGGCCACACCCAGTCCGGTCTCCCAAGGGCAAACAAAATCCAGATGCAGCCCTCAATGGGTTGGAGTTTGGCTGAGTTCCCTTGGCTAAGAAACAGAGATGAGCACTGCCCCCTAGAGTTGGACAGGGGAAGTTTTTTTTTCTAGTGCTCTGATAGTTTTGTCTTTCAGGGATGACAAGGCCAGAGAGAGGAAGGTGTTCTGCTTAAACTCTTAATGGTACTTGCTCACCCTTTTTTTTTTAATATCTCTCTTTCTTGCTCTTTTTCCCAAAAGGGAGATACATCATCTCACCGGTCGATGGATGTCTAAGGAAGTGTGACAGCACTTTTCTTTCATGTCGATGTATTAGAATTACTCTAGCTGCATTTGCCATGGAGCTCCTGGCTGAGCTCAGCAATGTCTATTTCATAGGCATTCAATTACCAATATAATAGTATTTTAGAATAGAATAGAATAGAATAGAATAGAATAGAATAGAATAGAATAGAATAGAATAGAATAGAATAGAATAGAATAGAATAGAATAGAATAGAATAGAATAGAATAGAATAGAATAGAATAGAATAGAATAGAATAATTTTATTTATATACCGCTCTTCTCCCGAAGGACTCGGGGTGATGTACAGCCAATTTAAAAACATAAATATACAGTATCATAGTTAAAATTAATTAAAATCATTAAATAGTTTGGCCGAATTCTAAAACCCCAAAATTTAAAACCCCAATTTAAAATCATTCAAGTTGACAGCCTGTCGGAACAGTAGGGTCTTAAGGGCACATATGGGTGACATATAATAGAATTAGAACAACTCATGGGGTGTGTGCCGACTCCTTGTATAAATGGGGAAAGATGCCTTCAGCACAATGTGATTGCGGGGCCCCTCGACAGACTATCCAGCATATAGTGAGGGAATGCCCTAACAAAAGGCATCCAGGAGATTCTAGGGATTTCCTCTGCATAACAACGGCAGCTACTGACTGGATCTCCAAACTCGACATCAAACTTTGAAATGTTATTTCTGTTTTCCTTTTAGGTTTTCTTACCGCTTTTTTTTATTGTTTTTATTGTTTTTAACCTGTAAAAATGAAGTGTTTTAATATTGTGTGTGACCAGCCATACGCTAAATAAATTAAGGGCACAGCGGAAGACCCGGAGGTCAGAGATTGTACGTATGTCCGGGGGCAATTCGTTCCAAAGGGCAGGCTCTCCTCCTGGGTGTCGTCAGCTGACATAACTTGGCCGACGGCACCCTGAGGAGTCCCTCTTTGTGGGAGCAAACTGGTCGGTGGGAGGCTATCGGTGGCAGAAGGCGGTCCCGTAGATACCCTGGTCCTATGCCATGGAGCATTTTAAAGATGGTAACCAACACGTTGAATTGCACCTAGAAGATGACTGGGAGCCAGTGCAGCTCGCGCAGGAGAGGTGTTACGTGGGCGTAACGGGATGCACCCATAATAGACTATTTTAGTAGTCTATTAGACTTCGTACTGAACAATATAGCTTTGTACTTCACAGTTAAGCATTTCTGGGAATTCTTGCTGCCTCACATACTTAAAATAGTGTCTGGTAGCTCTTTAAAAGGTTTTATTTTTTCAGCCTTTTTTTTTTTTTTTGGTCTCAATTGCTCACTTCTTTTATCCGCTTCCTTTTTCCCCCAGGTAAGATTGTTTCAGAATTGTACCTACATCTGGCCGTTCGCCGCAATAAAACATTTGATTCCATTTGTTACGGCTCTGATAATTATCAATGCAGTAGCACTGGGTAGATTTCCATACCATCGGCCTGCCGATCTGCTTAGAAAATATATATATATATATAGCGAAATGGGAAATAGATGCAGCGTGCGTTTTTATAGATCCAGGGATAAGGATGAGGAGTTGAGATTGCTGGAGGCACTTCAGCGCCCTGAGCGAAGTTTTAGGCTCCTTCAAACTCCGCTTCTGCTTGGGTTGCAGTTGTAGAGAGCGGTGGAGGTGGCCTTGAGGGAAATACGTAGAAGCTGTTAGGAAAACAAAAGAGGAAGGAGCATTCAAGACCTGTGAAAGGGGATGGTGTTAGGAAGAAGCTCGGGGTGGCTTCGTTTTGGGCTGGGAGAAGGAGGGGAAGGACCCAGAGCTGGGCTCGCAAGAGTCTGTTAACAGAACTGATCTGCCAGAAAGAAGTGGGGGTTCAACCTATTCTCCAAAGCACCTGTGTGGAACACCTCCCCCCCAGAAGAATGAAATATTTTGGGGAATATTAAAAAGGCAGGATAGCATATTTCCCCTTAAAAAAGAAATGAAAAAAAAAGAAGAAAGAAAACTTAAGGGAGGCATAACCAGCCCCAGTTTCCCTGCCCCCGAAGCAGAAACTGAGGAGGCCAGTTTTCAGAAATGCAGATTGGGTAATCCATTCACAAAGACTGGGACAAGCAGAAACTCCAGATAAGCAAAAAGCCAAAGGTTGACAAATTAGCTCAGACAAATTAGCTCGGACTGTGCTGGAGAATCGATGGCATGTGGGCCAGAGGTGGCGCACAGCACCCTCTCTGTGAGCACATGAGCTGTCACCCCAGTTCAGTTCTGCTCCGCATGCATGCGCGCCTCCCATTGGCCAGCTGGTCTTTGGATCTCTGCTGCATATGTGTGGGGGCGGGGGGAATTTGCAGGGGATGGGGGACATGGGGGGCGTGCATGCATGTGTAGGGCACAGGTGCGTGGTGCATACACACATTGCATTTTGGGGGTTTGGGCATGCTCTTTGGGCACCTAGTCTGGAAAAGGTTGACTCAGCCTTCCATCCTTCCGAGGTAGGTAAAATGAGGACCCGGATTGTGGGTGAAATAAACTGACTTTGTATTAAAAAAAAGAACACCGCTTGGGGTGGCAAAAGCCCTACTAGGCAGGTCTATACAAAAGTATGAAAGCTATTGCTTAACGTATTGTAAGCCGCCCTGAGTCTCCGGAGAAGGACGGCATATAAATCGAACCTAATGAATGAATAAATAAATAAATAAAAAGCTAGCCATCACTGACGTAGGATTTGCGTTTCCCCTTTTGCCTATAGAGCCAGCCATGACCCCCTACATGACCCCAGAGGAATCCAAAAGGTATAAAACCCACCCACTCTAAACTCCATTTTGTCAGCTGTCCCAGAACCACATGCTGCTAGTGGCTCTGCTTCATCGATAAAGGGAACCCTTCTTTCCAATCAGCCTCCAGCCTCCATTTTATTTCTAGCGCGTTTGTCCCCATTTGGAACTGGACTTGGATATTTCTTCCAACACACCAAAAGACAGGACAAGAAACTAATCAAGGAGAGAAGCAGCTTAGAACGAAGGAGAAATTTCCTGACAATCGGAACAATTCATCAGTGGAACGACTTGCCTCCAGAAGTTGTAGATATTCCATCACTGAATGTTTTAAGAAGATATTGAACAACCATTTGTTTCCTGCTTAAGCAGGGACTTGGTCTAGAACTGTGGTCCTCAAACCTTTCTGGTTTGCTGGACCAGCGGGAATGGACAGGGGATGGTTCTGTGCAGTGGTGGGATTTAGCCGGTTCGCACCACTTCGGGAAAACCAGTTGTTAACTTTCTTTGTTTTTTTAAAAAAATCTTTATTTACATTTATAGTTTAAAAAGAAAGACAACAACACATCAAACAAATAACGAAACAAGACAACAGAATAAAGAACATAAATACATGTAGATAATATCTCCGTAATCAAATATTTAGTGCAAACTTATACAGTAAATTCCTACTATATTCTGGAGGAGACGAAACGACCTATTTTAAATTTTTAAATCAATCAGATCTATCCGACTTCACTTTAAGTATATAATAAAATATTGTCAGTAAATACAATGCCTATTTATATTCTTCTAATTTAATTTCGATGTTCTTTTCGACAGCCAAATACACCATTTTTCCCAAGATAAACATATTTGCATTTGATCTCTATCTTTCAGTTTTTTCGGTTAGTCTATCTGCTTCCGCACAATCCAAAATCTTCTTTATTATTGCTTCATCAGGTGGGATATTTTTATCTTTCCAGAATTGAGCAAACGTTATTCTCGCTGCAGTGATGATATGTAGTATGAGGTACCACAAATCTTTTTTTACATTTTCTGGTTTTCAGCCAAGCAAGCATGTCTCTGGATGTAATTCAGACTCCTGGTTTAAGATTTCTTTCAGCCATTTTTTAACTTTTCCCCAAAATTTAATTGCTTCTGGACATGTCCACCATTGGTGATAATAGGTACCGCATTCAAATCCGCATTTCCAACATACAGCGGAAAATTGTTAACTTTCTGAGCAGTTTGGTGAACTAGTTGTTGGAAGAAATCATTAGGGCAGAGAACCGGTTGTTAAATTATTTGAATCCCACCCCTGGTTCTGTGTGAGTGATGCATGCGCAACTCCATTCCACACGAGTGCTCTGACCATTCACACAAATGGAGCTGCGCGCACGAGCACAAGAGCCAGCCACTCACACAAACAGAGCGATGAGCGCTAATGCGAGTGCCTTCCACTTGTAGAAATGGAGCTGTGCGCGCACGTATGTCCCCTCACTTGCATGGCCCGGTTTCAAACAGGTTGTAACCCAGTAGTGGGCCACGGCCCAGAGTTTGGGGAGCAAATTCGGTTATTGTATTATTCTGATCTCAAGAAAGCTTAATTTTAGTCTTCTTATGGAGTCCGTTTCCTGATCCGAACCTCTTTGGAGGGCCCTTCCTTCCCACCTATTTCCATTGCTGACCTGTGGCAAGGAAACTGCATTTTCTATGTCTTTTTTTTCTAGTCCTGCCTGTTTGGGGACAAAATGGCTAGCAATAAATTCAACATCCTTTCGTGCATGAAGATTTGCACATTTCTAATGGTGTCTTTCTGTATGTGTTTCCCTAACACATGCATTCCCTCTCCGTAGCGACTTCCCCTGAATTTTGCACCTTTCCCAACTACCTATTTTGTTGTCCACACTTTCTCCTAATAAGTAAGCGCTGTTGTATATAATTGTGTGAGTTGCAAACCGCACCACAAAGATACGAAAAGGGTAGATTTCCTGCATGCGAAATGAGGCTCATTTCACACTCGCCAAATCTGTACGTCAAAGCGAAATAGAGAGTAAATGTGTGTGTAGACGTTTATAAGTGCGTTAGGCATCGTACTTAGCAAATATGAAAGCGAACCTGTTAGAATTTTGCAAAATGCTTTTCACAACATGGAGGTGAGAGGTTTCAAAAGCTGAGATGCTGTGTAGTGGTACTCAAAGTATAGCTGGAATTTGGAAATAAGTGGAATTGGTGCATTTAAAACTCTGGATGTATTGGGAATTAAAATGATCCCACAAGCACAATCCATAAATAAGTAAATGTCGGATTTTTTATTTAATGTTCTGGTGGCGACTCATAGAAACTATTTTATTTATATATTTTATTTATATATCAGATTTGGAGACCGCCCATCTCACTTGCAGCAACTCTGGTGTACAATTCACAAAAAAAAAGCAGTGTAAACAGGAATAAAATAACTAAAATTAAAAAGCCATAAGCAGGGCCTTCAACTGACCTCTATACCAGGGGTAGGGTAGGGTAGGGTAGGGTAGGGTAGGGTAGGGTAGAGTAGAGTAGAGTAGAGTAGAGTAGAGTAGAGTAGAGTAGAGTAGAGTAGAGTAGAGTAGAGTAGAGTTGGGTAGAGTAGGTGTAGAGTTGGGTAGAGTTGGTTGGAATCTTTATTGATTTGACTCTATTTGACTTTATTGATTATAAAACTAATACAACTATACAAGTAGATACAAAGAAAACTATAAGATATGTTCCTAGTTGCCATCCCTGGACAAGAAAGAAGAAAGTGTTCTTAAGGCCAGATTTGAGCATGTTCTCAAGATAGTAGCAGAAAAGGAAATGGCTGCAGTCTGAAACAAATTTGACTACCCTTCATTGTTGCAATTATTTTATACAACATCCTTACTCTACTACATGATGCATTGCAAAATTGAGGGCAATTATACATATCTGTGATAATGATTAAAATATGTGCTGCAAGGAGCTTAAACTCTATTGTTATTCATTGCAATCTAAATTTAATTTCTTAATAGCACCTAGCAGAGATGATTGAGACGGCTGGACCAACCGAGTCATAAATAAAATAATCCGAAGGCTGTTATTTTTATTTTGTGTTGTTTTTGCCATAAAATGCCATTTATGTTAGTCATTTAAAAAAAATATATAGAGCCCCCTGCGGAGCAAAATGTCCCTTTTCAATATTTCTTGCAGAAAAATAAACATTTTTCATCTAAATTGACAGCCTGTAGAAATGATATTTTCAAATGGCCTGCAATTTTGTAGTAAGTGGGAAAGTGAGAAATTGCAATAGATTTCAGTTTCTTAGTAAGGCTGGGATGGCAACCTTCTCTGCAGGGAGTCCTCGACCTATGACCACAGTTGGGACCAGAATTTTTGTTACTAAGCAAGGGCTAAGTGAGTCCTGCCCAATTTTATCTTTTTTCTTTTTTTTACTGCAGTTGTGTACTTGTGACATGAATCATACGCTCGTTAAGCAAATGTGGCTGAAACCTTGTTTGTCAGTAGCTATCTGGGAAAGTCTCAAATGGCCATCATGTGTCCATGGGATACTGCAGTTCAGTGGTGGGATCCTCCCAGTTTAACAATTGGTTCGGCGATTGTGTGATTTGCATGCACGCGTGCGCAGTTTCAAGAAATCTTCACTTCCTGGTTTCTTCGGAGGAGTAACACAGCTGATTTGCGCAGCGATCTGTTCTTCCGCGCGAATCAGCTGAGAAGAGAAAATAGCACAGGCAGGCGGGTCGGCCCATCTGAACGTCGGGGCGAACCGGTTCGCTCCCAGCTGATTGTCGGAGCTACCGGTTGGCCCAAACCAGCCCGAACCGGTAGAATCCCATGCCTGCTACAGTTGTTGTAAATGCATGCCAGTTGCCAAGCACCCGAATTTTGACTGTGAGGCTGTTGCAATGGTCGTGTGAGGGCCTATGATCTTTTTCGAATGCCGTTATAATTTTGAATGGTTGCTAAACAAATGTTTGCAAATTGAGAACTACCTGTACTATCTCTTCTTCTGCCTCCTTCCTCCTTGTCCTCCTCCTCATCCTCCTCCTCCTCCTCCTCCTCCTCCTCCTCCTGACTTTGAGGATGCTGCAACAACTGTGTGAGGACCTATTATAAGCAACTTTTTTCCAGTGTCATTATAACTTTGAATAGCCACTAAACAAAGGGCTGTAAGTTGACTACTTCTTCTTCCTCCTCCCCTCTCCTCTTCTTCTTCCTCCTCTTCCTCTTCTTCTTCCTCTCCTCCTTCTCCTCCTAACTTTGAGGATGCTGCAACAATTGTGTGAAGAGCTGTCATAAGTAACATTTGCCAGTATCATTATAACTTTGGTCACTAAATAAATCGTTGTAAGTTTACTATTTCTTCCTCCTCCTCCTCCTCCTCCTCCTCCTCCTCCTCCTCCTCTCTCTCCTGCCTCCTTCTCCATCCTCCTCCTCTTCCTCCTTCTTTTTCCTCCTCCTCCTCCTTCTTCTTCTCTTTCCTCCTCCTCCTATTATCCTCCTCCTTCTTCCTCCCCTCCTTTTCTAGCTGCTATATCTTCTCCATATTTCTGCCAAGGCCAGGTTCATTTCAGAGTCTACCCCACCACTAAATTTCGGAAGACATTTGCCCTCTTTGGGAAACCTGTTCTTATGAGCCCTCTGACCCTCGTTCACAGTAATCAAGCCGACCACATTCACAAAAAATAGGGTAAAACAAGATAAATCACAGCTGGTGGGACAGCTTATAAAACAAGGAAGTCAGACAGTGCCCTCTTGGGGAAACAATAATGTGCTATGCGTTGTAATGTGCTGTGCATAAAAAGAAGGCCGTAATGAATGGTTAAGTTGTGGCACTTTTAGAAATGCAAATAAACTGCTTACCCTTTGCTTGGAGACTAATGTTATCTCTACCATTTGTTAGTCACCGTACAGACGAGCCTCTCGTCTGGCTTGCAACGGAGGGAGGCTTGTTCAGCCTAAAGCAGAATTAAGAACTCAGCTGTTAGGATGGGTGACCTCTTCTGCAAGTCACTGCACAAAGTAAGAAAGATGGACCCAGCAGCCACCGCTCTATAAGAGTAAATAGTTGGGAGTCAGTCATCTCGCCGCGATTGCTCTCGTATCGATTTCTTTGGGATTGGTGTTTCCGGCTCACTTTGTGTGATACAATGAAAGGGTGACATTTTCCGCAACTGCAATCTTCTTTTGCTCTCTGGCATGTTTTAGACCTGACATCCCGGCAGGGATGGGCTTCAAAAATTTTAGCAAGGGGTTCTCTGCCCGGATGCTAGGTGGGCATGGTCATGGTGGGTGTGGCCTAGTTGGCCTCCTGCACCACAGGGGGGTGGAGATTTTGCCCTCCCCAGGCTCCAGAGGCTTTCTTCGAGCCGCCGTGAGGGCGAAAACATCCTCCCCAGGCCCTGGAGGCTGGGGTTGTGACCCAGGCCCATGTAGTTGATATTAAATGCAAAACAGTTCCAAAAAACAAACAGATTTTATTAAAACAGCTGAGAATTTCTTCAGCGTATTCTAAATGAAATGAAAGCAAAGTCCTTAAAACACCAGTCTTTAGTTTATCTCTGACCTTGGGATAATTAGGCAAACTGCCAAAGGCTTTTCTTGGCAGCAGTTCAGGAACAGAAGAAATAACTACAGCCAAACAAGAAGCAATTATCTCAACTGTTGTTTTCCGGCAAAGAGGCCAAGAGCCGTTGCTGGTCTTTTAAGCCTTATGGGAGGGGCCAATCACCTCTTGGCCCTACTCCCGAGTCATCCTCTCTGCTTTAGGTGCTCCTGCCTTCTGGCAGCTCTTCTCATATGTGCACTAGGAACAGGCTCCTCCTGTTCCTCTGCCTCTCTACTGTCAGCCTCTGGAGGCTCCGAACTCCGCACATCACTCCCCGATGGTCCTGGCCCCATCTCTGCCTCCAACGCAGAGCCCTCATCCGGGCCTTCCCCAACCTTCCGGACTGGCCCCTGTTCTTCCTCAGCCTCATCGCTGTCCGACTCCGCTGCCAGCTCCATAGGCTGCTGGTGGACCACAACAGCCAGAAAGCCTGTTTCTGGCTTTCTTGAACTTCTGGTAAGCCCATCTTTTGGCCTGCCTGAGCCTCCGTGTACAGCCTGCCCTTATCTGCATCCAAAACTGCCTGCATGGGGACTCTTGGGATGGGTGGGGTGGGTTGGGCAGGGTCAGCCAGGAATGAAATTTAGGGCTCCTCCGAACTGCACAGAATCTTAGCTAGAAATTCTCCCGAACCACTGCGAACCCCCATCAGCCTACCCCCTCAATCTGGGTGATTTTCCCCCGCCACCCTTTTACAGTAAAGGCTAGTGAATTAATGTCTGGTGTCCCATTGTGCTTTTAATTGAAGGCTTCCCGTTTTATAGATTCTTCTGCCAGTTTCATTTCTTCTGGTTCAGCGTAGCTGAAGGAATAGAGATGAATCGTCTTTAATTAATCAGCTTACTTTGCTAACAAAGGAAAGGGAGAGAGAAAAAATGAAAAGATGGCAGTAATAAAAAAAAAATTTTTTTATCCTCTGGAAATAAACAAATTAATTAAGGAAGAATTCATCACCCATTTCCTAGCTGGGTTGGACAGGAAGCCATAAAACAAGGCAAATCAAGAAGGATAATATTTTTAATTTGAATACTCCAGAGGCTCGGCTGAATGGGACTTCTGAATAAACATTGTAAATGGATCAAGAACATAAGGATGAATACTGCCGGATAATAATTAATTCCCTTCTATCTCACTGGAGAAATACAATATTTCTGCAACAAAACCATGGACTCACCCAACGAATCTTAGATACAGACTTTTGGTTCATCCTCTTCAGAGTTGCCATCCTTGAAACACGGATGCTCCTCAACTTTTCAACGAAAGTTTGGAGCCGTCGCCTCTCACGATAGCGGCAAATTCCATCCTTATTATTATTTTTTTATTGTTTGTCAATCATGAGGCGGCCTGCTCAAAATGTCTTCTTGAGGGAGCCTTTTTTGTAATTTCCACCAGTGAGACTCGGTGGCCTGAAGAAACTGTTCCAGCTGGATAATGCCACAGTTTGGACACGGATTCTAATGCAAGGATACCGCCTGGGACATTTCTCATCAAAATCCAATCTTACGCTGTGGGCTTCTTAATTCTCTGATTTTATTCCTAAAAAGGAATAAATGCATTAAGAATCCTCTGTGGTTTCGTGCTTCCCGTGCCCCAGAAATTTCAAATGTACCGCTTGCTATAGGAACCTAAGGCATGCTAATGTACACATAGTACATTAACAGTGGACACATAGTCCTCGACTTACAGCCACAATAGGGCCCAGGCAGTGGTGGGATTCAAGTAATTTAACAACCAGTTCTCTGCCCTAATGATTTCTTCCAACAACCAGTTTGCCAATCTGCTCAGAAGGTTAACAACCAGTTCTCCCGAAGTGGTGCGAACTGGCTGAATCCCATCACTCAGCCCAGGGTTTCTGACGGTGGTTAAAAGGGTCGTATCTGATTTTACATGCTTTTTTTTTTGCCATGGATGTTAAGCAAATCAGCAGTTCAGAGGTGGGTTTCAGCAGGTTCTGACCAGTTCTGGAGAACCGGTAGCGGAAATTTTGAGTAGTTCGGAGAACCAGTAGTAAAAATTCTGACTGGCCTCACCCCCATCTATTCTCTGCCTCCCGAGTCCCAGCTGATTGGGAGGAAATGGGGATTTTGCAGTATCCTTCCCCTGGATTGGGGAGGGAATGGAGATTTTACAGTATCCTTCCCCTGGATTGGGGAGGGAACGGAGATTTTTTTTTTATTTGATTTATATGCCGCCCTTCTCCGGAGACTCAGGGCGGCTTACAAAGCGTTAAGCAATAGCCTTCCTACTTTTGTACATTTTTTATACAAAGTCAGCTTATTGCCCCCACAAGCTGGGTCCTCAATTTACCTATCTTAGAAAGGATGGAAGGCTGAGTCAACCTTGAGCCTGGTGAGATTCAAACTTGCAATAATTGCAGACAGCTGAATGTTAATAACAGGCTTTTAGTCTGTTGAGCTATCCAGGCTTCTCAATCCAGGGGAAGGATTTTACAGTATTCTTCCCCTGGATTGGGGAGGGAATGGGGATTTTGCAGTATCCTTCCCACAGAGTGGGTGGGAATGGAGATTTTACAGTATCCTTCCCCTGGATTGGGGAGGGAATGGAGATTTTACAGTATTCTTCCCCTGCCATGCCCACCAAGCCATACCACACCCACCAAGCCACACACACAGAACTGGTAGTAAAAACAATTGGATTTCATCACTGCAGCTGTTAAGTGAATCACATGGTCATTCTAGAGCCAAGGGTTGGTTTAAACTCTCCTTTTGCACGATTTCAATTAGGAGCCAACTCCATATTTTAGAAGCATTTTGTGAAGCTCATCATTGTTCTGCCCCAGCTACGGACCCCAAAGAACGCAGCACACACAAAGTCCGTACAAACCCTAGTTTACTAATTAAGGACTACTAATAAGTTTTTCTTAGTAGTTGTTCGAACACAAGTACAGTTTAAATCAGTCTTTTCTGAACAAGGGCTGTTAATTTAACGTCATTAACAGCTGACAAGAATCCAAAGAATAATAACTCAATTCTGAAACACTGTATTTCAGATAACTGTAATCTTACTGTGGTTGGCAGAATGCCCAGAAGCAATTTGCAGGAAAACTGACAAGAAAGGAGCAAGAGCCAATCAGACGTTTCTAGAATTAAAACGCAAAGGAATATGAACAAAGTTGTTTCCTGCAAGTTGCCTCAGTCGTCGTCCTTCCTTAAATAGGCTAGGAGAGTGGCCAATTAGCCCCAAGCCCTACTCTCAAGGAGACCTCCTCCTGAGGAGCCACTCCTGCCTTTTGGCAGCTCTGCGCACTCATGCATCAGGAAGAGGCTCCTCCTCTTCTTCCTCTTCACTTATGGGAGGTTCTGAAGGCCCTGGCTGAATCCCTGCCTCTGGCACCACATCTTCTCCAGCCTCCTCATTGTCTGACTCGAGTGCCAGTTGCACAGGCTGCTGGCGCACCACCACACCAGCCTCCTCACTGTCCAAATCAGCTACTAGCTGCACAGGCCGCTAGATGGGCCACAACAATCATTGTTTCTCCAGTAGAATCAAAACTAATTCCGTTTTGACTAATCTACCAGATTCATCCCCAAAAGGGTGGGAGTCCTTGAATTTTTAATTTAAAGGGGGCTTAGCTGCCAAGGCAATGGAATTCATACTTTTGCAGTCAGTAAGAATTCTGTTGGGACCCAGGAATGTATTGAGCAGGCTTTCCAAACCAGAGACAACATCAACGTTTAATGAAACGCGAGGAAGATCCTGTTCAGGAGATCTTTTGATGCAGGCTGGGGTGTTTTTTTTTCCCCGAATTGCAGTGAGCTTCTGGCTGAGAAGCATCTGGAGATGCTTATGCCACCAGAATGTTTATATATTTATTATTTAAAAGATTTATATGCTTGCCCATGTTCTAAAGCACCATTCTGGATGGCGCACAACAATACTAAAATTGCCTGCAAGAAAACCAAAACAACAACAATCCCAGCTGCCTCATTCATCATCTGTGCAGTGACGAAGACAAAGTGTACTCTGCCTTTCTACTTTTTAAAATTAATAAGCAGAATGAGAGAATTGGGAGGGACCTTGGAGGTCTTCTAGTCCAACCTCCTGCTCAGGTTTGTCTACCATTCCAGACAAGTTGTTGTCCAGTCTCTTCTTAAAAGTCTCCAGCGATGGAGCACCCACAACTTCTTGTGGCAAGCTGTTCCACTGATTAATTGTTCTCACTGTCAGGAAATTTCTCCTTCGTTCTGGGTTGCTTCTCTCTTCGATAAATTTCCATCTGTTACTTCTTGCTCTACCCTCAGGTGCTTTGGAGAATATTGATTATTGGAAAATAATCAATCCCTAGGTCAAAAAATTATGAGTTTAGGAAAAGCAACCCAAAAGTAATGAATAACACCCTATCTGTCAGGGTTTCGGTTTCATTCTCTAGAATAAAGTTGATTTCCAAACATCAGATTTTAGGAAATATTCTCTTTATTGAGCAATGCAACCTGTGCCTTGCAACCATGCAGACAGCACTGGCCCCTCTATCCAAAACCCTCCTTTTCCTTTCCCCATTCTCTGCTCCCCATTGGCTGCCTTCCAAATTATTCTTCTCTTATCTCCCTGGTCAGCTCACAGGAATATCACCCCTCCCATGCATCTCCCAGGGAACTGAATTCACCGAAAAGGCTTTTCTAGGTGAAATGTCAACCTCTTTCTCATTGCTTCTATGTCAGCCCTGGAACACTGACACTATCATTGAAAACAAACAAGCTTAAACTTTCTAATTCAGGTACAGCCACCTCTCTTATGTAGTGGTGGTGCAGTGGTTAGAATGTGGTACTGCAAGTTAATTCTGCTGACTGCCAACTGCTCTTCCACAGTTCGATTCTCAACCAGCTCAAGGTTGACTCAGCCTTCCATCCTTCTGAGGTCGGTAAAATGAGGACCTAAATTGTTTGGAGGCAATATGCTGACTCTGTAAATCACTTAGAGAGGGCTGTAGAGCATTGTAAAGTGGTATATAAGTCTATAAATCTTACTGCTATTGCGGGCAAACGCTGTCCACAGCCACAGTTCGATCCTGACCAGTTCAAAGTTGACCCAGCCTTCCATCCTTCTGAGGTTGGTAAAATGAGGATCCAGGGCTGCAGAGCACTGTGAAGCGGTATATAAGACTAAGTGCTATTGCAGGCAAACTCCGCCTACAGCCTGGAGTTCGATCCTGACCAGCTCAAAGTTGACCCAGCCTTCCATCCTTCTGAGGTTGGTAAAATGAGGACCCAAATTGTTTGAGGGCAAATATGCTGACTCTGTAGACCACTTAGAGAGGGCTGTAAAGCGGTATATAAGTCGAAGTGCTATTGCTAATATGAATGTTCAGATTCCACTATGGAGAATTAGTCCTGAAACTACTGTGTGTGGGTTCTCAGTAAGGACTGGGCTTGCCCTGAGATCCAAAAGAATTAACCATCACTCCAAGAAGACCAGAACCAAGTTGGTACGGCAGAAGAGGGCAAAGTCCTAGAACAGCCAACGAAAAGCAAAGACACCCCCCACCACCAAAAAAACAAAAAACAAAAGAAGAATGAAATAGTGCTCTCTCTCTGTCTTATCATACTTAGTGTTGTGTGGTCCTTGGTGTTCTCTGAGCTTGGTTGTTTTCTTGAGGACATTTCATTGCCAAAGTAGGTAACATCATCAGTACTCTACGCCCATGGGGAAACAACCAAGCTCGTAGAACGCCAAGAATCCCACAGTTCAACCTGGGCTACAAATATTATCTTAGTATCCATACTTAGTGCTAAAGGTCGGCGGTTCAGCGGTTCGAATCCCTAGTACAGGTCTCCTGTCAGCATTTCACGCTGCACTTACTCCAATGCTGACATAAGAAGAAGAAGCGGAGGCATCTGGAAAGAGGCAATTGACCCTTCACCTACTTATTTTCACTGGAGAGAATATCACCTAGGAGATGGGATGGGAGGGGGGAAATGCCTTTGAGGGGAGCAGTAGATTAGGGGCAGAGTGACGGGGAAGATGGCCAATGAGTATAGAGGAGTGGGGAAAGGAAAAGGAGGGTTTGCCTGAGGAAGTCAGACTTGGCTGCAATGAGTCTAGGAGATAGAATGTGCATGCTTAATAAATTAGGTTTTTTTTTTTCCAAAGATTTTGTTTGAAATGCAATTTATTCAAGACGCTTTCGAAACCTGACATCTCCTACGTGAGCAGGGGGTTGGACTAGATGACCTCCAAAGTCCCTTCCAACACTGTTAACATTCTAAGTCAGCATAGCATCATTTCAGGTCCAGATCCTAAGACCCGAATTTCCTAAATCCTGCTAGCATCAATCGTTTTTGCAAGGATTATTTCCTGGAAACTCAATTTTTTTTAAAAAAAATTTGATTTATATGCCGCCCTTCTCCGGAGACTCAGGGCGGCTTACAATGCATTAAGCAATAACCTTCATACTTTTGTATATTTTATACAAAGTCAGTTTATTGCCCCCACAAACTGGGTCCTCAATTTACCCACCTTAGAAAGGATGGAAGGCTGAGTCGACCTTGGGCCTGGTGAGAATTAAACTCGCAGTAATTGCAGGCAGCTGGATGTTAAATGCTGCCTTAGTAGGAGGCATTAGCCTCCTACGCCACTCAGGCTCCCAATTGAATAGACAGGCAGGTTAAGCTGGGATATCAATCTTGGGTGCCCTTGGAATCCCTATCTCAAAACTCAAGCTGGCCATTGAGAGCAGAGTAAAGAATCCCAAAACCTTAGAGCCAGTGGTGAAATCGTCCGCGGGTTGCCACCCGTTCGCTGCCTGCGCATGCTCGGTGCATGCCAAATGCGTGATGTGTATGAACAGTGCGCACAAAATGTGCACACCAAGTGCACGCTTTGTGCGGAAAAAGGATGCTTAACAAGGTAAGTAGAACAGCAGGGGGGGGGGAATCAGCTTTCTAGTGAATATAAATCATGCGGCACAGCTGATCGTTGATAATATCAGTTCGCCCGAACTGGTAGCTTTTATTACTACCAGTTCGTGTAAACTGGTATGACCCGGTAGTATTTCACCCCTGCTTAGGTCCCTCCCTGGTGGTTTATTCTTTGACGATAGTCTTTTTTTTTTTTGAGGATGTTACATCTAATATTGATCTCTAGTTTTACAAGGGTGTTCTTTGCCATCTAAATCTATAATGACATCTCACCCTCCCAGTGCCCCAGAGAACTCGCGTTAATATAAAGGTCCTTTGTGAATCATGGGTGGTATTAAACATAGTAGCAAAACTGTTATCTTCTGTGGATATGATGGATGTGTCAACTTCCATTTGCTGAAAATAGACTCCTGGCCTTTAAATGTCTTGAAGGGAGCCTGAGAGCTGCTACCGCCTTGGCTGTAAGTAGTTACTGGTAATAGAATAAGATCTGTGCCTTTAAATATAAAGGTAAAGGTTGCCTTCGCACATATGTGCTAGTCATTTCCGACTCTAGGGGGCGGTGCTCATCTCCGTTTCAAAGCCGAAGAGCCAGAGCTGTCCGAAGACGCCTCCGTGGTCATGTGGCCGGCATGACTCAACGCCAAAAGTGCACGGAACGCTGTTACCTTCCCACCAAAGATGGTCCCTATTTTTCTACTTGCATTTTTTACCTGCTTTTGAACTGCTAGGTTGGCAGGAGCTGGGACAAGTAATGGGAGCTCACCCCGTTATGCTAGGGATTCGAACCGCTGAACTGCTGACCTTTTGATTGACAAGCTCAGCATCTTAGCCACTGAGCCACCGCATCCCTAGATCTGTGCCTTTAATCAAGGGATAAATTCTGCAGAACTGTGTCTCCCTCTGTGGTTTTCATCAAATGGAGCTTTCCCAGAGCTGAGAAGAACTTAAAAGGGGCCTAAATTTGGTGGGTTTTAATTGGTAGCAGGACTTTAATCCATCAGAGTTAAGTTCACGTGTTGATTCTACACCCGTCTGCTGCTTTAATCTAGTTTGTGTTTCCCAAACAACATACAGAGTCAGATGTTCAGATGCTGCTACCGGTAGCATAAACCACGATTGCAGGGATTTTAACCAAGAGCAAAGATTGAGGTGGTAACCTTCAGTCTTTAGCACACAGACCAATATTCTGATTTTGTGGAAAAACGTGGTTTATTTTTTTTTCTTCTCTCTCTCCCCGAAGAAAATCCTGCTTCTTTGGCTTATGTGCTAAAAGGCTGAAGGATAAAAGGAGGTATAAAATTCCTTTGTGTGGGGTCTCACCGCGCCAATATAGCTGTTATTTGTTCTTGGCGGAGAAACCGAAAAATAAGAGTTTATTTTATCTGCATGGTCACAAGTAAAGGCTGCAGTCTGAAATAATACGAGCCACTTCAGTAAGACTTAATAAGGACCAAGGTTGGGGTTTTTTTCCTACAGAAGGGAGAAGGGTGAAAAAACCTTTCAGGATCACAAGTGGTGTTGTGGCAGCTGCTGTTCCATTGTTTTCATCTTATAAATGCGGGTTTAAATATAGCTCTTTTCTCTCTTCAATGGTTTACCGAAAGGAACAGTCGAGACAGTCATTATTTCAAGTCCACAAACTCAATGGTGACATTTCTCCAGCTCGGTTTGAGGTCCTATTTAGACAGATATTTACGGTCGTTCTCAGGAAAAGGGAAAAGTAGGTTCGTACGGGGAAAAGATAAACTTTCAGAAACTTTCAGTAATATGATCTATGGTAGAGCTGCCCTTAAATATCATTTGGAAGATTCAGCTGGTCCAGAATGCATCAAGGTGAACACTTATGAGCATATCTCAGTACACCCGGGAAATGCCTGTACTGCATGAGTTCAAATAGCTCCCAATGGGCTTCCGGGTATAATTCAAGGTGCAAGTTATAAAGCCATTCATGGCCAGGTTACTTACGGGATTGCCTGTCTCCAATTATCTTTGCCCATCCCACAAGTTCTGAGTTGGTGACATTCTTGTTCTTTGTTTCAAAGAGCATCTCCTGATGGGACCCATAAAATGTGCCTTTTCTGTCACAGCATCAGTCTTATGGAGGATACCTTCCAAGATTCAGATATTTCTGACCTCACCAATCCTTTTTAAAGCATCAAAGACAAGCATCTGGGCGAGGATACCAGACAAACTTTCTTTGCTGTCTGGATTATGAAACACCCCAAGTGTGATGCTTGTTTTTGGTTATAATTGGTTGCCAGCACTGTCCGAAGAGGTCTCCATGGTCATGTAGCCAGCATGACTCAATGCCAAAGGTGTACGGAACGCTGTTACCTTCTCACCAAAGGTGGTTCCTATTTTTCTACTTGCATTTTTTAAGTGCTTTCGAACTGCTAGGTTGGCAGAAGCTGGGACAAGTAACGGGAGCTCACCCCGTTACGCGGCACTAGGGATTCGAACCGCTGAATTGCCGACCTTTGGCTCGACAAGCTCAGCATCTTAGCCTCTGAGCCACCAGATAATTTGCAGAAGCGATGCAACAGCTTCCTACCTTGGAAATAATACCAATGGGAAGCTTGCTGCTGTTTGGGTTCCTTTAAATAAACACCCCCCTCCCCTCGAAGAGCAATTCTGTGACATTAAATAAGACCAGAGGTGATAAAAAGTCATATTTAAAATGAATATCCTTATCTAAGTTACATAAATGAGTTTTCTTTTTTTAAAAAATAATTTGTAGCCTGGCACGGCTCACTCTGATTTCTTATCAAGGTTGCCGCATCTCCCCCTCCATTTAAATATGAAGAAAGGAAGAAGGCCTGTCTTTGTTTATGGTTGTTTCTGCAGCCGTGGGTTGTTTTTTTTGTTTTTTTTTAAAGTAAAGGTGTTGCAGAGGAGCTTCCATTTGCAAAATGCCAGCGGTGATAGATGGTAACTTCGTTCCTAGAAAGATACGATCGTCCGAGAATAGAGCCCTGAATCAGGACCACGGAGAGCTCTTTACATTACCCTCTTTACTAGTTATTTTTCTTCATTGGGCTTCCATCCTGATTTTGCTTCGGTAACTCAAAATGATGTACATACCACTCTCTTCCCCAGTTTTTGCATGAAAGATCAACCCTATAAAGTGGAATGGCTGAGAGGGACTGGCTCAAAATCATCCAGGGAATTTCTTTCTTTCTTTCTTTCTTTCTTTCTTTCTTTCTTTCTTTCTTTCTTTCTTTCTTTCTTTCTTTCTTTCTTTCTTTCTTTCTTTCTTTCCTTCCTTCCTTCCTTCCTTCCTTCCTTCCTTCCTTCCTTCCTTCCTTCCTTCCTTCCTTCCTTCCTTCTCTCTCTCTCTCTCGTAAAGAAAATAATAATTAGGAGTGACATGAAGAGGCTGTAGTTCCTGAGAATGCTCAGGAAGATAAATCTATCTCAGCATCTACTTCTGTCCTACTATCGTAGCACCATTGAGAGTGTCTTAACATACAGCATTCTTGCATGGTATGGGAGCAGCTCTGTAGCAGACAAAAAAGCTCTACACAGAATCACTAAAACTGCCCAGAATATCATCGGACTCCAGCTACCAGCCCTGGATGACATCTTTGAATCTCGCCGTTTGAGGAAGTTGCATAACATTCTCAGAGACTCTTCCCATCCTGCTTACAATCTTTTTGGACTGTTGTCCTCTGTCAGAAGATACAGAACAATTAAAACTCGGACCACATGTCTTCTGAATAGTTTTTATCCCAGAGCTATAATTGCACTCAACCATGAACTAAAGGGCCACCATCAATGAGCTGTCGGACAGCATTATTTGGTCTGTTGTGTGGTTGTTTGGGTGGTTTAGGGGTGGGGAATTTGTGGTGGATGGGAGTGTGTTGGGGATAGTTATGTGTGTTGGACTTGGTCTTTGGGTGTTAAGTGAATTTTGTTGTATGGGTATACTGTGTATACATGCACAATGACAATAAAATTATTATGATAGCAGTATTCCAGTATGTGAGGGACTGCCACAAAGAAGAAGGGGTCAAATTACTCTACAAAGCACCAGAGGGCAGGACAAGAAACAATGGTTGGAAACTAATCAAAGAGAGAAGCAACCTGGAATTAAGGAGAAGCTTCCTAACAGTGAAGACAATTAACCAGTGGAACAGCTGGCCACCAGAAATCGTGAGCACTCTATAAATAGAGTTCTGTAGAGATTCTCAGTCATCCAGGTCATTTTGTCCCAAAGGTATTTTTTCAGGAGACAACTGGACTTTCTTGTTTTTGTCTTTGAAGATGTTTTGCTTCTCATCCAAGAAGCTTCTTCAACTCTGACAGGATAGTGGGGAATGGAAGGATTTATATTCCTTGCATCCTTTGAGAGGGTCGTTGAAGCACTTGGAGGTTTATCTGTGTCCTCAGGATCACCTGACTGGTGCAAATGGTTCCTGGAGTCTGCAATATTTCCTTTCCTACTCCCACCCCATTCAAAAGGTGTTCATCCCAAATTGTACAGCTAAAGGTCTGCAGAGATTCTCAGTCATCCAGATCCAGCTGCCTGCCAAGGAATGCTAATCCTTCCATTCCTGTCAGAGCTGAAGAAGTTTCTTGGGTGAGAAGCAAAATGTCTTCAAAGATAAAACAAGTAAATCCAGTTGTCTCCCGAAAAAGCACCTTTGGGACAACCATAACTGGATGAGTTGAGAATCTCTACGGACTTTTAGCTAACCCATTTGGGATGAACAGCCTTGGGACGGTGTGGGAGTAGGAATGGATTTCCAGAGAAAAAAATGGCAGACTACAGGAACCTGGAGCACCACTCAGGTGACCCTGAGGACACAGATAAACCTCCAGGTGCTTCTAAGATCCTCTAAAAAGGATGCAAATGACCAGCTGTCTGCAAGGAACATAAATCCTTCCATTCCTGTCAGAGCTGAAGAAGTTTCTTGGGTGAGAAGCAAAATGTCTTCAAAGAAAAAAACAAGTAAATCCAGTTGTCTCCTGAAAAAACTCTATTTTTAAGAAGAAACTAGACAGCCACAGACAGGAGCCTGTGTAGCGTAGAGGGCTAATGCCTCCTACTAAAGGCAGCAATTAACACCAGCTGCCTGTAATCTCTCTGAGTTCAATCCTAGCCAGGCTCAAGGTCGACTCAGCCTTCCATCCTTTCTAAGGTGGGTAAATTGAGGACCCAGTTTGTGGGGGCAATAAGCTGACTTTGTATAAATATACAAAAGTATGAAGGCTATTGCTTCACGCATTGTAAGCCGCCCTAAGTCTCTGGAGAAGGGCGGCATATAAATCAAATTTTTTAAAAAAAACCCTTCTCTGAAAGGTTCTACTATGGGTTGGACTAGAAGACCTCCAAGGTCCCTTCCAGTTCTGTTCTATTCTACTCCTCTTTCTCTCTCTCTCTCCCTCCCTCTTTTTTTCTCTCTCTCCACACACACAAACACAAAGAGCCGATACCGTCAAGAATATCTTTCACGGAAGTCACCCTATTCCTTCTTCCTTCGGCAAAACTTCCCAGAGAATAAATCCTTTAGAAATCAACCGTGTCAGATTTCCTTCAACTACTACCTCAAACCCCATTTGGACAACCCGTATTGATCCCTCTCTGTGCTTCTTTTTCAGAAAGCCGATCTGGCGGTGGCTGGCCTGACCATTACAGCCGAGCGAGAGAAGGTGATTGATTTCTCAAAGCCGTTCATGACTCTGGGGATTAGCATCCTCTATCGCGTGCACCTGGTAAGAGGCATCATTTAAAAGCGTTTGCAACACGTCGAAGGATATCTGCATACAAATGTTGTACAAAGCAGTAGCTGTGAGGATTTGTCTACCAAATTCCCTTACCCCCCATACACACACACCCCTCCCACCCTTTTGATTTTCTTACTGCATTATTCCGATGTTATTTGAGTGATGTGGTGGCCTAGAAGTGGAGCTCTCGCCTTGCAATCAGGAGGCTGTGAGTTCGATCCTAGGTAGATATTTCTCTCTCTGGGCTGCCCCCCCGGTTTGCGTCAATTCTATAGAACCAGTAGTAAACCCAGCGGGAGGCTCCGCCCACTGACGCCGATGTCATCAAAATGCTTCAGTGCGTTTTGAGAAGAGCACACGCGGCCCCGCTACAAACTGGTAGTAAAGGTATGTAGAACCCACCCCTGCTCTGGGCACATTGAGAATGTATCTGCTGGAAAAAAAAACTCTGCATTGCTGACAGGAAAGGCATCCGGCCAGTAAACACTCAGCTCCATTCAGTTGTCCAGATTCCACCCCGCAGGGGATTATGGAGTCGTTAAAAGAAGAAGATGATGATTCCGGTGTTATTTAAAACATCAAAATTAGCTCAAGCAGAAGATTTTATGAGGCCAAAACATTGATCGAGAGACTTTTTTTAAATACTGTGCCAGATATTGTCTGTTGTTGTTTTTTTTTTTAATTAACGTTGCGGGAAAATTAGAAATTGCACTAATTATAAAACTCAACAATCACAAATTAGTTTCTGTAGTGGAACATCAAAGCAGGCCGGTGGCAGGAGCTAATTCGTTTTGGCTGATTTAGAAGAAAAGCTAATCGGGGTCAGCCTTTGATTAGTACTCGAGTGGGATATCACCTGGGCACACCAAGGCTGTAGGCTAAACTGAAAATCAAAATCATCTCCTTATAGTTTCCAAGAGCCTATCTCGACTCAACAGAACCTTTACCTTTTGGGGTTAAAGTTACCTTTCATGGTAACATTGGTAAACATGACAATAATTTTAAAAAGCCCCTCCTATTCTGTGACGTATGAATTCTTTGTCCTTGGCAAAGCGGTGTGGCTAATTCCCTTCTAGGAGTTATGCGTTTTCCTTCCAGAAGTTTCACTAATAATAGAAGAAGGAAAAGAATGCTTTGGTTACCTTCAGGACTGTGATGGCGAATCGATGGCATGCGTGTCACAGCTGGCACACAGAGCCATCTCTGCAGGCACACGAGCCATTGCTCAGCTCAGCTCCACTGCGCATGCACCCGCGCGCCTCCCGCCAGCCAGCTGATTTTTGGAATGCTCACGAGGCGGGAGATTCATGCACATGCGTGGGGGAATCACACACACGTGTGGGGGTGGGGGTGCATGCGGGGGAGCATGGAGGGTGCGGCACACGTGTTCCAGAACTGTGGAAATGGGCTGGTTTCCAGCCTCTGGAGGGCCTCCAGAGCCCAGGGAAAGCCTCCAGAGCCTGGGGAGGACGAAAAACGAGCCTACCAGAAGTACCGGAAGTCCAAAACCGGACCTGTTTCTGGCCTCTGGAGCCCAGAGGGAGCCGTTTTCACCCTCCCGGAGGCTCAAGAAAAACCTCCGGAGCCTGGGGAGGACGAAAAACAAGCCTACCAGAAGTACCAGAAGTCTGAAAACGGACCTGTTTCTGGCCTCTGGAGCCCAGGGGAAGCTGTTTTCACCCTTCCGGAGGCTCAAGTACAGCCTCCAGAGCCTGGGGAGGGCGAAAATGCCCCCCAGCCACCGTGATACAGGTTGCTAAATGTTTTGAATCCCACCCCTCACATGCATGCGTGGGGGATGGGGGTTGCATGCAACATGCAAGGGTGGCACTGGGGGGCCATGCACCCATGCGCGGGGGCGTATTGCGTTATGGGTGCAGGCACATACACACGCTGCTATCCATGTCCACATGCGCTTTTGGCACACAAAGAGAAAAAAATTAGCCATCACTGAGTTCAGGAGAACATGATTCATAGATAAAAGGGCTTCCTAAGTTTCAACAAAGTGCGTTCTTAGACGATGCTCATCGACAAATGTGCAAGCCTCTATCAGAAATTCAGCATTTAGCCTAGATGTTCCTTTTGCCATTTGGCTTGGGCTTTTAATCTGCAACACTTTTGTCACCCGTTCCCCAAGGAGATGCCTTCTAGTTTTATGGGACCAGAACTCCCACATTTCTCCATTAGGGAGACAAGCCGGAGAAACTCCTTTAGACAAATGAGCCCACAAGTCAGAGGCCCAGCTCTTCTTCACCTTCTGAACAATGACGGTATTTTATCCCAGACTGGTGGAGTTGCTCCCTCTAATCCCTGTGCAAAAAAAATCAGATGACCGATATATTTTGTCAAACGCAAGCCCAGATGGATGCTAATTCTGTCTTTGCCCTTGGATCGAGCTGTGTGAGAGGGGGGGGAAAAAACCCCCAGTAATTTCCTCACTCAAACTTCTTCCTTTATTTTTTTAAAGTTTTAACGAGAGGAAAAAGTGGGCAGATCTCAGGGAAAAAAAGGCAGAAAAAGAAAAGGAAGCTTATAAATTCAGTTCCCCTTAGATAGGGTATTCCTTGCCCCCATCTTATTGTGCTAAATTATTAATTGATCTCAGCCCTGGGAGCAGGAACATAATAGATATTCCAAGGCTCAGAATGAGAAGTTCCATGCAATTTAGCTCCATGATTTTGCTTATCTCAGGATTTCCAGAATGGGGAAATGTACGCCAGTGGAGAGGTATCTGCCTCTCCACTTATTTGCTAGTAGGAAATACTTTTTCCCCAGAAAGGAAGGGCACCTACATATCCTCCCTCTGATATAAATAAATAAATAATGGATAAATAACTTTATTGTCATTGTACATGGGTACACACTATACCCATACAACGAAATTCACTTAACACCTAAAGACCAGGTCCAACACACATAACAATCCCCAAACACACTCCCACCCACCATAATTCCCCACCCTTAAACCACCCAAACATCCACACAACACACCAAGTAATGCTGTTCAACAGCTCACTGATGGTGGCCCTTTAGTTCATTGTTGAGTGCAATTATAGCTCTGGGATAAAAACTATTCAGAAAACGTGTGGTCCGAATTTTAATTATTCTGTATCTTCTGCCGGAAGACAACAGTCCAAAAAGATGGTAAGCAGGATGGGAAGAGTCTCTGAGAATGTTATGCAACTTTCTCAAACGGCGAAATTCGAAGATGTTGTCCAGGGCTGGTAGCTGGAGTCCAATGATATTCTGGGCACTTTTAATGATTATGGCTTTTATGTCCGCTGCAGAGCTGCTCCCATACCATGCAAGAATGCCGTATGTCAGGACACTCTCAATGGTGCTGCGATAGTAGGACGGAAGTAGATTCTGAGATAGATAGATAGATATGCCGTCATCCCAATGGCACAAAAGCCATTGTTGCTTTCCACTATTGTGATGGAAAATTCACTGAAATATTTGGTGGTTGCCCTAACCAGGGGTGAATTGCTATCAGTTCACACCGGTTTGGGAGAACTGGTAATAATAAAAGCTACCAGTTCGGGTAAACCGGTAGTTTAAAAAAAACTGTTGGTTCTTTTGAATCGGTATTTCCGACAATCAGCTGTGCGGCATGATTTACATTCGTTAGAAAGCAGGAAATCCTGCTAAATCATGCGGCACAGCTGTTCCTCCCCCCCTCGCTGTTCTACTTACCTTCAAATGGCTCCTTTTTCCGCACGAAGCCTGCATTTGGTGCACACAGCATGCATTTGGCACGCACTGTGCATGTCCACGCAGAATGTGCATTTGGCCCGCACAGCATGCATGCATGTTCAGTAAACCAGTGGCAACCCACAAAGGATTTCACCACTGCCCCTAACCCATATGATCTACCGGTTCTCGCGGCATATCTACCACTGAATTCTGTCCCTTCAAACTGCGGTTTTGTAACAGAACGCTATATCTATGCTTTTTTTGTTTCCTTGCTTTTTTGAAAAGCCAATCTCTCAAAAGAACGCAAAGGATTGCTAAATCGAGTTTAGAACAGGAGTTGTCCTTGTGTCCTTCGAAACAGGAAGGAGTTACAGAAAGGAAGCGACAGGTTCTGTCTGGACCCCCTTAGAGCTCAAATTGAGAGATTAGTCTTTCGTTTTGCTTCCCTTTTCAGTTCTTCACATTACCTGTCTAAAGGTCAGCTCTTGCATCATAGTGTTTTTTTTTTGTTTTTTTTTAAATTTGATTTATATGCCGCCCTTCTCCGGAGACTCAGGGCGGCTTACAATGTGTTAAGCAATAGCCTTCATACTTTTGTATATTTATACAAAGTCAGCTTATTGCCCCCACAAACTGGGTCCTCAATTGACCTACCTTAGAAAGGATGGAAGGCTGAGTCGACCTTGAGCCTGGCGAGGATTGAACTCAGAGAAATTACAGGCAGCTGGTGTTAATTGCTGCCTTTAGTAGGAGGCATTAGCCCTCTACGCTACACAGGCTCTATATGTTCTATAGGTTATGGAGAAAAAATGGAGAAAAAACCTATTCCTTAGCTTACACTGTGTAAAAGCAATCAATCAATCAATCAATCAATCAATCAGAATAGAGCTGGAAGGGAGCTTGGAGATCTTCTAGTCCAACCCCCTGCTCAAACAAGAGACCCTATACCATTTCAGACAAGTGAGTGTCCAGTCTCTTCTTAAAAACCTCCACTGATAAAGCAACCACAACTTCTAGAGGCAAACTGTTCCACTGGTTAATTGTTCTCGCTCTTAGGAAGTTTCTCCTTAATTCCAGGTTGCTTCTCTCCTTGATTAGTTTCCATCCATTTCTTCTCTTCCTGCCTTCTGGTGCTTTGGAGAATAAATTGACTCCCCTCTTCTTTGTGGCAGCCCCTCAAATATTGGAAGACTTCTATCATGTCACCCCTAGTCCTTCTTTCCTCTAGACTAGCCATACCCACTTCCTGCAATTGTTCTTCGAATCTTTTAGTCTCCAGGCCTTTGATCCTCTTCGTTGCTCTTCTTTGCGCTGTTTCCCAAACGTCTCAACGTCTTTTTTTTTTGTAATGCATTGAGTAATTAAAAAGGGTAAATATTAATTTAACACGAGAAGGCTTGAAAACTCATTACAATAGTCAAGAGCTGCTTTTGCGCAGCAGATGGGAACAGCTCTCGAAGCCCATCTGTGCGAGAACTGCAGCTGACGTTGAGTTGAATCTACGGTTTCCATCAGAAGCTTCCTAAGAAATGACTGCAGAAGCATTTCCAGATGGCATTCTGTCTTCCGTCATATCTTTTCTCAGACCCAGCTTGCCTGTACCCCGTTACACACACACACACACACACACACATACACACACACACAGAGGCTTCATCACAAATAACTACAAATGGCAGGTTGAAATGGGCCTGTCATTTGTCTCAATTTCATGTGTTGCAATTTAATCAAGTGTGGCTTTCTGACACAGGGACTCTAATAGGAAGGCTGGCGTTTGACCCGCTGTTAAAAACACAGCCTTTTTCCTCTCCCCTTCCGTTCAAACTAATGGAATATTGTGGAGTGGGGGTCATTAGAAAAGGCCTTGGGACCCAGGGGTTTGGTGCATACTGTCAGCAGGGAGAGGATAGGGCAAAGGAGACGACCGCTGTATTTTCCAAACAGTGAATCTTTCCGCGAATCTTTTCTAGATGCTCACATGAATGGATTGTTGTTGTTGTTGTTGTTGTTGTTAGTTGCAAAGTCGTGTCTGACCCATCATGACCCCATGGACAATGTTCCTCCAGGCCTTCCTGTCCTCTACCATCCCCTGGAGACCATTTAAGCTCACGCCGACTGCTTCCATGACTCCATCCAGCCACCTCATTCTCTGTCGTCTCCTTCTTCTTTTGCCCTCAGTCGTTCCCAGCATTAGGCTCTTCTCCAGGGAGTCCTTCCTTCTCATTAGGTGGCCAAAGGATTTGAGTTTCCTCTTCAGGATCTGGCCTTTTGAAAGAGCCACCAGGGTTGATCTCCTCTAGGACTGACCGGTTGGATCGCCTTGCAGTCCAAGGAATTCACAGGAGTCTTTTTTTAAAAAATTAGATTTATATGCTGCCCTTCTCCAGAGACTCAGGGCGGCTTACAATGCGTTAAGCAATAGCCTTCATACTTTTGCATATTTATACAAAGTCAGCTTATTGCCCGCACAAACTGGGTCCTCATTTTACCTACCTTAGAAAGGATTGAAGGCTGAATCAACCTTGAGCCTCGAACTCACATAATTGCAGACAGCTAGGTGTTAATAACAGGCTATCTAGCCCGTCTGAGGCTCTAAGGGTCTTCTCCAGCACCAGAGTTCAAAGGCCTCCATTCTTTGGCGCTCAGCCTTCCCTATGGTCCAACTTTCACAGCCATATATTGCAACTGGGAAAACCATCGCCTTGACTATACGCACTTTTGTTGGCAGGATGATGACTCTGTTTTTTAGTATCTGTGTACATGGCTTTCCTCCCCAGGAGCAAGCGTCTTTTGATTTCTTGGCTGCAGTCCCCATCTGCGGTGACCTGGGAGCCCAGCAAAATAAAATCTGTCACTACCTCCATTTCTTCCCCATCTATTTGCCAGGAATTGAGAGGGCTGGATGCCATGATCTTAGTTTTCTTAATGTTGAGTTTCAAGCCAACTTTTGCCCTCTCCTTCTTCCCCCGCATCAGGAGGCTCTTTAGTTCCTCTTTGCTTTCTGCCATTCGAGTGGTATCATCTGCATATCTGAGGTTGTTGATATTTCTCTCGGCAATCTTAAGTCCAACTTCTGAGTCATCTAGCCCTGCCTTTCTCATGATGTGCTCTGAATATTTATTTTATTTTATTTTATTTTATTTAAATTTGATTTATATGCCGCCCTTCTCCAGAGACTCAGGGCGGCTTACAATGCGTTAAGCAATAGCCTTCATACTTTTGTATATTTATATTTATACAAAGTCAGCTTATTGCCCCCAACAAACTGGGTCCTCAATTCACCCACCTTATAAAGGAGGGAAGGCTGAGTCGACCTTGAGCCTGCCTGGGATTGAACTCACAAGTAATTGCAGCAGCTGGATCTTAAATGCTGCCTTTGTAGGAGGCATTACTCCCCTACGCTACTCAGGCTCCTTGAGTTAAATAGTTAAATATAAGTTAAATAGGCAGGGCGACAGTATACACCTTGCCGGTCTCCTTTCCCAATTTTGAACTAATCCGTGGTTCCATGTCCAGTTCTCACTGTTGCTTCTTGAATGGATGCCTCCGTTTAACAAACCCGTTGCCTCCTTTTAGGGCCCAAAGGTGCTTTTACAAGAGGCAACTGGACTTTTTTTCCCTTCTTTGAAGACGCTTCCTTCTCATCCAAGAAGTTTCTTCTGACTGGATGGTGGGGAATGGAAGGATTTATACTCCTTGCAGACACCTGGTCATTTGCATTCTTTGAGAGAGTCATTGAGGCCACTTGGAGGTTCCAAGAATGGTCAAAAGTTCCAAGAAGGCTTCACACACATTTGCACCATTGAGGTGACCCTGAGGACACAGAATTGAAGAAGCTTCTTGGATGAGAAGCAAAACGTCTTCAAGGAAAAGCAAAGAAGCTTTTTCAAAAAGCACTTTTGGGACAACCATGTCCTGGATGATTGAGAATCTCCGTAGGTCTTCCGAGTGCAATTCAAGGTGTTGGTCACCACCTTTAAAGCGCTCCATGGCATAGGACCAGGGTATTTATGGGACCGTCTGCTGCCACCGATAGCCTCCCACCGACCGGTTCGCTCCCACAGAGAAGGACTCCTCAGGGTGCCGTCGGCCAAATTATGTCGGCTGGCGACACCCAGGAGGAGAGCCTTCTCTGTGGGAGCTCCTGCCCATTGGAACGAATTGCCCCCGGTAATATGTAAAATCTCTGAACTCCGGGTTTTTCGCTGTGCCCTCAAGACCCTGCTGTTCCGACAGGCGGGGCTGTCTATTGAAATGATTTTAAACTGGAGTTTTAATTTGGGGTTTTTAAATTTTGGCAGAAACTGTTTAATGGTTTTAATTAATTTTAATTATGATATCTGGATATTTTTGTTTTAAATTGGCTGTACACCACCCCAAGTCCTTCAGGAGAAGGGCGGTATATAAATAAAATGAACATAACATAACATAACGTTCATGAAAAATGGGGAATAGTCTCTTTTTTTAAAAAAATTATTTATATATTTTCCTTTAACATATATGAGTGCTCAATAAACAGTGTATTGTCTAAGTCAATTTAATTATTATTATTATTATTATTATTATTGCTATTGCTATTTTCTTTACTTGATATAATGATATTCTTCCAACTTTTAATTCCTACCTTTATTATCTAACCACTTGTAAAACAAATCCCAAGTTTAAAAAAAATTCTGAATCTTCTTTATCCTTTATCTTTAATGTTAACACATCCATTTCCTCACAGTCTAATATTTTTTTAATTATATTTTCATCTGTAGGAATTTCCTCCTTTTCCCAATATCGTGCAAATGCAATTCTCGCTGCTGTCAAAACATGTAATCTTAAATATAAACTCCCTTTATCATATTTTTCTGGCAATATATTTCTGGCTTTAAATTTATTTATTTATTTATGGTACAATTTATATGCTGCCCTTCTCCGGAGACTCAGGGCAGCTTACAATACGTTAAGCAATAGCCTTCATACTTTTGTATATACCTGCTTAGTAGGGCTTTCGGCCCCCCCTAAGCGGTGTTCTTTTTTATACAAAGTCAGCTTATTGCCCCCACAATCTGGGTCCTCATTTTACCTACCTTGAAAGGATGGAAGGCTGAGTCAACCTTGAGCCTGGTGAGATTCGAACTAGCATTAATTGCAGGCAGCTGGTGCTAGTTAACAGCACTTTAATCTGCTGCGCCACCAAGGCTCTTCAATATAATAAAGCATATAAAGCAATATATGTTGCTTTATCATTTTCTCTCCATGTATGTGTTCTCCAAAATGGATTTTGATTGGGTGTCCATCTAAACGTGACTTGTTCCCATAGCTGGATTAGGAACCACAGTGAAGTATTTGTGATAGCCTAGTTCAGACAAATAGGAATGTGGTGGCTCAGTGGCTAAGATGCTGCGTTTGTCAATCAAAAGGTCGGCAATTCAATGGTTCAAATCCCTAGTGCCACGTAACGGGGTGAGCTCCTGTTACTTGTCCCAGCTTCTGCCAACCTAGCAGTTCAAAAGCAGGTAAAAAATGCAAGTAGCAAAAATAGAGACCACCTTTGGTGGGAAGGGAACAGATTCCATGCGCCTTTGGCATTGAGTCATGCCAGCCACTTGACCACCGAGACATCTTTAGACAGCGCTGGCTCTTCGGCTTTGAAACGGAGATGAGCACTGCCCCCTAGAGTCAGGAACAACTAGCACATATGTGCGAGGGGAACCTTTACCTTTTCAGCTCAGACAATTTGCACGGTGGGTGTGTTCCCCCCAGATAGTGAATCCCAAACAAACCTTCCTGAGCTAACTCTATCCTGTCCATTTTAGCCTAGCATGTTCTCCAGTCAATCTCTGTCCTGTCATTTGTTATTCTGTACAACAAAGATTTGTTTTTAAATATGTATGAAAGTCGTAAGAACTGAATTGTGGTGATTATTATTATTATCTCTGTCTTAGGGGCGCAAACCTGGCTATTTCTCTTTTCTGGATCCGTTCTCTCCTGGGGTTTGGCTCTTCATGTTACTTGCCTACCTTGCCGTGAGCTGCGTCCTCTTCCTGGTGGCCCGGTATAGTTAACTTTTCATTTTATGTCTATTCCCTGTCCTCACAGTGACACTTACTGGCAGCTTCTAATTACTACATGGAGAAATCTAATGTGGGTTGCTTTGTCCATGGTTGATGAGGGAGGGATGGATGGATGGAGAGGATGCTTATGCCTATTGACTGTCCAATCAGCTCCAGGAAACACCACAGTTCTTGCAGGAGTTCGCCAGTGCGGCTCTTTTAAGTGGAGTTCAACTCCTGTATTTATTTATGTCCTATCCTACCTATCCTTTCCTATCCTTCAGGAGCTCAAGGTGGCATTCCATAGTAATGCTCCCTCCTACCTTTCCCCCACATGAGTTCAGTGAGGTAGGTTCAGTGGTGGGATTCAGCCGGTTCTATCTGGTTCGGGGCGAACTGATAGCAGCGGCTGCGAGAGGCTCCACCCGGACGTCATCACATCCCATTTCTGATGCTCTGCCCATGCGCAGAAGGCCCTGTGCATGTGAAGAGTTGGCACTTGCAAGCGAAGTGCACAAGCACACGCTCACATTTGTAAACCAGTAGCAAAGGTAAGTGAATATCCTGTTTTCCCCAAAATAAGACATTCCCTGATAATAAGCCCAAGCTTTTGAGCGCATGGCGATAAGGCCAAGCGCTTACCATATATTTTTTGGAGTATAAGACGCGCTGGAGTATAAGACGCACCTACCTTTTTTGGTGAGGAAAAGAAGAAAAAACAATCTCCCTCCGCCTCTGAGTAATTTTGCCTCGTTGCAGCAAACGGCAAAGAGCCTGCTTTACTTTCATTTTCGTTTTCAGCATAGCTTGATTAGCACAAGGAGAAAAAAAAATTGCTCCAGCAATTTACCTCCTTGCAGCAAGCAGCAGAGCCTGAGCAAATCAGCTGAGAGTCGGGAGGCCGATCCAATCAACTTGTGCTAATTAGGCTGTGCTGAAGCTGAAAGGAGCTGTTTTTTTCTTGCTGTTTGTTTGCTGTTTGTGAGGCAGAGGCCAAAGGGTCGGGGCCAGTGAGTGGGTGGGGCTACATTCGGTGTATAAGGCGCACCTAAATTTTCACCCCCTTTTAGGAGGGAAAGATGCGTCTTATACTCTGAAAAATATGGTATTTCAGGGTTCAAAAAAATATAAGACAGGGTCTTATATTCGGGAAAACATGGTACTACCCCTGGGTAGGTTGGACCAATGAAGAGTGGTCAGCCTAGACATTTCTGTCAGCTGAATCCCTGCCTCGGAGTTCTGTTTTGAAATGACTGTATTACTTGGAACCCTGACAGTTTCCTTGGATGTGGGTGAACCTAAATCTAGATCTCCCTGGTCCTAGCACAACACCTTAACAACTGTACTATACTCCGCTCAACCATCAGTTTTTTTGATTACCATATGGGTTTATCTTGATATTGCTTTTTCGTGGAATGGGGTTTTTTTCCCCTTCAATTTCCCAGTCTAGCCTTTTGGGAGCGGCCAGATGACACGAACTAGGACTGACATGTCAGATCATCAGGAAATCCTGGAGCCGTAGCTAGTTTGGGAATCTGGAAGAAAATGAAAACCCACTTCTAGTGCCTAGCTCGTGATCCATACTCCAATAACCTCACAATTGGATTTCCACAATGCGTTCCGTAGCGGGCCGCCACGAAGAAGTTGCAAGCAGTTGCCGAACAACGAAACGGGACATGGCCCAAATCCCAAAAGAACTCTGGGAGTTGATATCCCCACATTTTTACAGGCGTGTCTAATGTCCTTAAGGAAATGGGAATAGTAAGATATGCGTAGAACGAATTAATTGCCCTTTTTACTGTGTGTTGCACTACAGCAGCAGGGACCCGTTCAGAGTATTTCTCACCCCCGACCCCAGCATACTAATATCCTTTTGAGTTCGACTGACATTTTTTGCAAGCCAAATGAAATTGCTCCCCTTCCACCAGTAGTGACTTTCACTTCGCTAACGGTTCAGAACTGTGAGCGCCCCCACGCCCGCACTTCGCTTGCATCTGGCGCGTCTGCCCATGCATAGAACCTTCTGCGCGTGAGCAGAGTGTCCGTGATGACGTCCAGGCGGGTGGACAGAGCCTCCCGCCACTGCCATTACCAGTTCGTGAACCAGTAGAAACCTACCACTGAGTTCCTCAGTTGGCCAATCGATACTGATCAGCCAGCAAGCAGAATATAACTAAGGAGCCGCCACTCACTGCTTATTAAGATACCCTTCGTTGAAACTGAAGGTCACACAAAAACCTCACTGCCCAAATAACACAGGATCTTCTACAGAGGAAGGAAAACCCTAAATCCTTCCGTGCTGAAAGGCACTCGTCGTTTTGTCTTTCCTATAAAATGCAGACACCCTAATTGCTGAGTGGCTCTTCACTCTGAAAGCAGGGACTCATGAATAGAAGCCAAGCAGAGGTCTTATTAAGGTTGATTTGAAGTTAGGCTGGACGGACGGTGCCCCAACCAAAGACCTTGAGATGCCTAGAAAGGAACATTAGACATTAGCTTCAGCTTCACATAAGTTTACTACTGGTTCGTCGCGTACGAAAAATGTGAGTGCGTGTAGCTTGCACGCATATGCGTGGCTTAGAAAACATGGCTAAATAGAACAGCATAGCGCCAGGACAGGTGGGTGGAATGGGCGGGCGGGGGCAAGCGGGAGGGCAGGGGTGGGCGAGCTCACCCTCAGGTTGCCATTACCGGTTCGCCCAAACTTGTCCGAACCGGCTGAATACCACCACTGAGCTTTGGCAGAACCAGATGGCACATTGTTGTGTTTGGGTATGAATTCCTCTGCGGAAAATCAGAACTGGGTGTTTAAGCCAATAAAATAAAATTTAAAAAAGGAATCTAGATTGCAGACTCAATACAAATCCAATTGTATGGATATGAGACATAAAGCAAGCATTTTCCGGAATAATAATAAAAAAAAAAATGATTATATTTTTTTATTAGCAACGATTATCTTTTGGCAGCTTCAGAGTGAAATGATCAAACCAGGCTCATCATCCTGTCTGGGAAAAACATTGCATAAACAAACAAGCTTCCTGCCTTGTCTGATTATAACCTAAGCTCCCTTAGATACATAACAACAACAACAACGACAAAAACTGGGGAGCCTCTGTATCGATTTGATCTCGAGTCCCATGTGAGGTGTACTTATAAAGGTGCTTCAAGGCACCTTTGAAGTTGCAGGTGTACTTTGGGTGAGGCTTGTTTGTATTTGGCGTTCACGATTGAACTCATGCGTTCCCAGAGGAATAGATCAGATGTTGGCAAGGAGATTTTGGTTGCATTCCTTAAAAAATAATAATAATTAGTAGAGAAAAAAAACAGTTATCCTGCTGAATTGGAGAGAAAGAGTTTCAAATAAATATGCATAGGATTGTGCAATCAATCAATCAATCAATCAATAGAGCAACCTGAATAACATGAGGTTCATCTAAGGATAAGATAGATAGATAGATAGATAGATAGATAGATAGATGATAGATAGATAGATAGATAGATAGATAGATAGATAGATAGATAGATAGATAGATAGAGATAGATAGATAAATAGATAGATAGATAGATAGATAGATAGATAGATAGATAGATAGATAGATAGATAGATGATAGATGGATGGATGGATGGATGGATGGATGGATGGATGGATGGATGGATGGATGGATGGATGATAGGCAGTCAGTCAGTCAGTCAGTCGGTCAGGCAGATACTATGTCTCCTCGAAAATAAGACCCTGTCTTATATTTTTTTGGAACCCTGATATAAGTGCTTGGCCTTATTGCCATGCACTCAAAAGCCTGATTGGGCTTATTATCAGGGGATGTCTTATTTTGGGGGAAACAGGGTAGATAGATAGAATTCTTTATTGGCCAAGTGTAATTGGAATTTGCCTTTGGTGTATATGCTCTCAGTGGGCATAAAAAGACAAGACACATTCGTCAAGAATCATAAGATCATAAATGATTTGTTATTTCCAATGTCATGTTATTTCTAAATACAAAGCTTAACTTTTAATCAATTAAAACAGAAGGCAGTATGCCCCACATTTTCTTCAAAATGAATTAGAACTATTAGGAAATGTATAGTCTCGTTCTAAAGATGAGTCCAGATCACTGTAGTATAATTTTTTTATTTGACGAATGTCCAAAATTTCTGTATATTAAGGGTGGGGGGAATCTAAGAAGGTTAAATCTGAAGTTTTTGGAAAGGCAGACCATAGCTGTATGTTGCTATATGTGTGGTTGTACTGGATTGTAGCTCTTCCCTGCAACAATTACCTATCTTTGGTAGAAATAGAATTTTCTGACTCCCGCCGTTGCAATTCTTTCCAGTCAAAGCAGGATCGCATCTCTTCGGTTTCCGCAAGAGACACCACAGATTTCCACTCTTTGTAGATGCATATGAAGGCTACAAAGCTGTAATTCTGGTCACCTTCGGGGGTCTCTTAGTGCAACTGAAACTGTCAGGTTCATGAGCTCATAAAGGTTTTCATCAACACACAGGATTTTGAAGCCACTTATAACACAGTTGGAGCCTGTCGGCACAAAGATATGGCTGCTCCGGATATGTTTTCTAAACGTGTCTGCACCAATGACACGGGGCTTCAGATAACAGACACCCAGTGTCAGGTGGATAACCAAGAGCGGGGGGGGGGGGGAAACGTACTTCTGCCAAACAATATCCCTGAGTAGTAACTGTTCGGATATGATTTGAGCCTAACAGATTGTCCAGGCAATATATGTGTTCTGTGACTTTAAGTTTTAATGCTGCATCATGCTGTAATGCTGAGTCATGCTGTAATTAGTTGTAAACGTCTTTAAGAAAGGTACTGTAATGTATTCAGTTGATGATAAGCTACCATTGTGCTATCATCGTGTGTGTGGGTGGATCTGCTACCATCCGGGTTTGTGAACCAGAGTGGGCTTGTTATTCTACCAACTACTGTTTGTGTGGTAAGAAGCTTTTTGTGATTTAACTGGCAAAGGCATGGACTGTTTAAAAGACTACAAGATTGTTTATTTTCCACTATAAACAAAACTTTTGATAAATCAGTTTGCACGTATCTCTTATTTCATTGCTCTCAGCAACGTTTCTCTGTGCACTATAGTCTGCTGGTTGCTAACACAACAACAATATCCTTAACAGTAACTACTCTCGTAGAGTAAGAAAGATGAGGGCTATGTAAAGAACATGCTTTTAGCGGATTGGCAGCAGGCCACGGCATGCCAAAAAAAGGTTGATGCAAACAAGCGAAGTCCTATCGATGGGATGCATAGAAAACCATGTCCACTCCGATCCACAGAAAAATGACTGTTTGCAATAGAGGTGAATAACCGTAACTCAGGTGTAGGATGAGGGTGAAGGTTGGTTCTCTGAGCTTGTGGGTTGGTTTCCAAATGTTTCATTACCGGGCTTGGTGTCATACCCCTGTCGAAGTCTGAATCCAAAGGGGAAAAAGAACGGCTGACAGAGAGCGAGAGAGTGGATCTGTAGGCAGTGGAAGGAACTGGGGAAGAGCAAAGTCAGGCTGGGCCGAGCAGGGGAGAGTTAGAACAAGGGAGAGGGGGTTCCGATGAAGACCAAGGCCCACCCCCTCTTCATCCTAGGCAGCACAGGGAAGAACGGAGAAGAGAGAACATGGGTTGCATGGCTTACGAGGGAGGAAAGGGACCCAATCCTCTTTATAAGGCACACCTGGGGATGGAGTTTAAAGGAGAGTCAAATGGGAGGGCTGGTTGTCGGGAACAAATGCTGAATTCATCTGGTGCTTATCTGAGTTCCTGGCATCCTCCCAACTGGTTTGATTTACTGCCATGCTACTTCACTTCTGGAATTCTCTATTTTGCTTGCCCTGCCGGATTAATTACCTTGTCTTGCCTTGTTGGATTTTTAGTTGGAAGTTTTTTGCTTACAACGTTTGGGACTGAAGTATTGTCAACGTTTGGGACTGAAGTATTACAGGTTGGGGGAAGAGCTCTCTCCAGGCCGGAGAGTTGAAAAGGACATTGGAGGCACAGTTGGTGATAATAAAAGGACTCACAATGGTTCTCTGGCTGTGTTGCCTTTGTGTCACTCCCCTGGGTCATCACACTAGGTAACTGTCAACACTCCAAGCCGCATTCACTCTAGTGCTGACATAAGAAGGAGAAGAAGGGCATCTTTAAAGAGACTTTTTGACTTTTCCCCTACTTATTTTCCCTGGAGATAATATCCCCTAGGAGATGGGATGGGAGGGGGGAAATTCCTTTGAGCTGGAGCAGGTAGATTAGGGAAAGAGTGATTTGGAAGATGGCCAATGAGAGTAGAGGAGTGGAGACAGGAAGGGAAGCGTTCGCACCGGGAAGTCAGTGTTGGCTACGTGGAGTCAGAAGATTGGATGTCGTGCTCAATAAATGAAAGATTTTCAGCAAAGATTCTGTTTGAAATGCAATTTATTTGAGACGACCTCGAAACCTGACAGAAACAACTTCAGCGGAGTTTAGGCGATGTCAGTGTCCATGTTCTTCTGTTTATAAGAGCTTCAGGTGTGGGCGTGTAAAGTGAGGATCTTGTGATGACCCAGCTCCCAGACACGACAAACCCTCTGTAGTTAAATAAATCTTCCCTTTATTAGGAGTTCCGACAAAAAGTCTTTCTCTCACACACACAGTAAGCTAACAAGTCTGTCCAGCAGGGAGATGAACAGTTGTCTACCACATCTATTCATCTCTGCCCCCTGCTTTTTATCCCCAGAGCTAGGGTGGGGCTTCGCTAGCAGCGGTGGCTCTTCCGTCCCAAGGACTGGCCCATAGAGTTCCACTGCTCTCCTCTCCTCTGCCTTCTTTGCATCTGCATGTCAGGCACTGGACCCAGCTGTTCCTCCTCTTCCTCATCAGCCATCTTCAGACCTGTTGACTCTCCATCTGAGGGCTGACAGACGGCCCAGACTCTGCCTCTTGTCTCTCTCTCTCTCTGACAGATTCATTCCCTCTCCCCCTTGGAGGTTTCAGGTTGCCTTGATGCTGGCCCTGACTTCCACTCATCCTCTTCTGATTCAGGTGCTGGAAGGGCTGTGTTGTGGCCCGTCAGCGGCCTGTGCAGATTGTAGTTGATTCTGACAAAGAGGAGGCTGGTGTGGTGCTGCGCCAGCAGCCTGTGCAGCTGGCGCTCGAGTCGGACAGTGAGGAGGCTGGAGAAGATGTGGTGCCAGAGGCGGGGATTCAGCCAGGGCCTTCAGAACCTCCAGAAGCTCCTTTAAGTGAAGAGGACGAAGAGGAAGAGCCTCTTCTCAATGCAGGGGTGCGCAGAGCTTCCAAAAGGCAGCAGTGGCTCCACAGGAGGAGGTCTCCTCGAGAGTAGGACTTGGGGCTAATTGGCCGCTCCCTTAGCCTATTTAAGTTTGCACACAGCTGGCAAACATTGCAGGAAACAACGTGTGTTCGTCTGGTCATTCGTTGAGCATTTGAGAGTGAATTTTCCTTGCAAACCTGGTTTCTGGGCTAATTGCCAACTAGTGTAAGCCTTTATCTAATCTTTGGAATTCCTGATAGGCTGTTAAGGACATTTTTAGCAATAGCCTGCATTTGAAAAAGACCATGTTTATAGTAAACGGAGTTGTTTGGAGTTTTGTGTGCGCTACATTTCTTGGGTTCCGTAGCTGGGGCTGAACACTGCCACGCATGCACAGAGGACAGAGGGTCCATATTAGTCTTGTTCCAGCACTCTCAACGACCCTGATTCTATGGCGCCATGTGTTTGCGTGCCAGTGTAACCGGATGTGTTGTGTTTTGATGCCGCAGATTGACACCCTACGAGTGGTACAGCCCCCATCCCTGTTCCCAAGGGCGTTGCAATCTTCTGGTAAATCAGTATTCTCTGGGCAACAGCCTGTGGTTTCCGGTCGGCGGATTCATGCAACAGGGATCCACGATCGCCCCCCGAGCTTTGTCAACCCGTTGCGTCAGTGGAGTTTGGTAAGAAAATGCAAATATTTTAAAAAAAAATCATGTTTCTTCTTGAGGTGGTTCCATAGAATGTTATGGACATGGATTATTGGGGGGTGAGAGACCATCAGAATAGAGGTGGAAGGGACCTTGGAGGTCTTCTAGACTGCTCAAGCAGGAGACTCTGTACCAGTGGTGGGTTTCAAAATGTTTTTACTACTGGTTCTGTGGGTGTGGCTTGGTGGGTGTGGCATGGCTTCATGGGCGTGGCGTGGTGGGCATGGCAGGGAAAGGATACTGTAAAATCTCCATTCCTACCCCATTCCAGAGGAAGGATACCGTGAAATATCCATCCCCCCTCCAATCCAGGGGATGGTTACTGCAAAATCCCCATTTCCTTCCAATCAGCTGGGACTCGGGAGGCAGAGAATAGATGGGGGGCGGGGCCAGTCAGAATTTTTACTACCGGTTCTCCGAACTACTCACAATTTCCACTACCGGTTCTCCAGAACTGGTCAGAACCTGCTGAAACGCCCTCTGCCCTGTACCATTTCAGAGAAGTGACTGTCCCGTCTTTTCTTTAAAACCGTCAGTGATGACGCATCCACAACCTCTGGTGGCAAGCAGTTCCACTGGTTAATCGTTCTCACAGTTAGGAAGCTTCTCCTTAATTCCAGGTTGCTTCTCTCCTTGATTAGTTTCCGTCCATTGTTTCCAGAGGTGGGATTCAGACGGTTCAGACCAGCTCGGGCGAATCAGATACTAATTTTACATCTGGTTCGCCAAACTGGTAGTTTGCAAGGACTGGCCAGCCCCTCCCACCCCTCCCAGGAGTCTCCACACAGCCTGTTTTGAATGCCAGGTAAGTCCCAGGAGTCTCCACACAGCCTGTTTTGAATGCAAGAGCCTGTGCGAAGGCTCTGGGAGGGCGAAAAATGGGTCTCTCGGAAGTTCCGGAAGTCTGGAATTGGGCCAGTTTCCGGCCTCTGGAAGTAGGAGGCCATTTTTGCCTCCCGGAGGCTCAAGAAAAGCCTCTGGAGCTTGGGGACGGTGAAAATGCCCTCCCACACCACGTAGGCCACACCCACCATGATCACAGCCATGCCCACCTAGCAGTCGGGCGGAGAACAGGTTGCTAAAATGTTTGGATCCCACCCCGATTGTTTCTTGTCCTGTGTTCAGGTTTCTTTGGAGAATAGCTTGACCCCCTCTTCTTTGTGGCAGCCTCTCAAATACTGGAATACTGCTGTTATGTCCCCCCTAGTCCTTCTTCTCTCTAGACTAGCCAACCCCGAATAATAGAGAAGCCATCCGATGCAATAGCAACTGAGACACTTAACGGCACTCTAGGTCCAGATATTCCCACGTTAATACATTTGGAGAAGCTTTATATACTCATATTTCCCAATGATTAAGTGAACCCATTTTCCATAATCCTTCAAGATTTGTTTGAATTAAATTCTAAACAAAGCTATTAGTTCCCCATGCTAGCATGAAATCTGATGATAAATTTGGTATCCCCTCCGGAGATTGTTGGCATTAATGTTTTTTGCTCTTAGTTGCAGATTGAATCTCGGGAATCTATGAGCAGCCGAGGGTAAAAAAAAGGAGATAGATATAAACAGGCTTTCCTTCGAAGAAAGAAAACACGGAATTTCTTTATGACATGGTTTTCTAGCTCTTAGCTAGTATACAATATCTCTATTCTAGTAGCTATGTAAAACTTAATCTCCACAAGCGTTCGTTCTGTAATGCCCTTGGGTTTCGTTGATTAAAAAAAAAGAGTCAGAAACATCTTGAAATTTTAATAACAAAATAGTTTATGCGCAATAATAATTTGGCATCCAATGATCCCACTGGTAGAAGAAACAAATCTTGCAGTGCTGCCTATTGTATCCACCCCTTATCCAGGGGTGGTCTTCAAATGTTTTAGCAAGGGGTTCTCAGCTCAGTTGCTGGGTGGGCGTGGCCATGGTGGGCGTGGCCTAGTCGGCCTCCTACACCATGGCAGGTGGGGGCGTTTTTGCCCTCCCCGGGCTCCAGAGGCTTTCCTCGAGCCTCTGGGAGGGCGAAAATGACCTCCCCAGGCTCCAGAGACCTTCTGAAGGCCGGAAACAGACCCGTTTCTGGCCTTCCGGAGTTTCTGGTAGGCCATTTTTCACCCTCCCTGAGCCTCTGTCCATGCCCTGCACTTACCTTCATCCAAAACAGGCTGCGTGGGGACTCCTAGGATGGATGGGGTGGGTGGGACCAGTCAAGAGTGGAATTTGGGGGTTCTCTGAACTGCACAGAATCTTAGCTAGAGGTTTTCCCGAACCCCCAGCAGCCCACCCCTGCCCTTATCAGCTTCTGATGTGCAGAGGAAGTAGCATTAGATGAACAAAATTAGTTCCTCTTTCAGACATTTGAGGATTACATCTGAATTACTGGCCTTCAGCCAGAATGGTGAGAATTCTGGGTTACTCTTTCTGCACATCTGGAAGGAACCAAGTCCCAAAAGGCTGCTTTTATAAGGTGTCCATTGATTCTAGCATCAACCCGGAAGCGAACATGGCTGAGGCCATATTTACGGATTCAGGGTTGCCACAAGACAGGGAGCGGGAGGGAATAGATAGCTGGGGTTTTGTAGTCAAAACAGGAAGTTTTCCTGTGGGAACCAAGGACATTTCAAGAGGTGGCTGGAAAGAGGAGGAGTAGAGTAACCAAGCAACCAGCCAGCACCTCTATTGGACAATGTGACTGTGGGGGAAAGGGGAAGTTTTCATTTTTTAAGTAGGTGAAAACCGTGGGAACTTTCAGAGACGGTTTTTCACCAGCTGTGCCAATGTGATGTACCCAATAAATTGTTCTTTGAGGAATCTACCTGCCCCGGAGTTCTGCTTTCTATGGGTGCATTACCTGGATTGCTGACATCTAGAACATGTGCCTTTATTTTGCACAGATTAAGGCTTTTTTCCACTTAGGTACTTGATATATTGACTTCTTAGGTAGTCATGGATGTTTACCACCATTCAGAAGGGAAGAGATAACTCTTAAGTTGCAAAGCCCAGATCGTTTCCATTGTGTCTCTTGCTTCCTTTTCTTCCACTCAAGGTGGGCTTTTACCTTGATCATCATCTCCTCCTATACGGCTAACCTGGCGGCTTTTCTCACCGTGCAGCGCATGGAAGTGCCCATTGAATCCGTCGACGATCTGGCTGACCAAACAGCTATTGAGTACGGAACAATCCACGGGGGCTCCAGCATGACATTTTTCCAAGTAAGCCAGTGGTGGAATTTAATTTTTTTAACTACCGGTTCTATGGGCGTGGCTTGGTGGGCATGGCAGGGGAAGGATACTGCAAACTCTCCATTTCGAATGGAATGGAATGGAATGGAATGGAATGGAATGGAATGGAATGGAATGGAATGGAATGGAATGGAATGGAATGGAATAGAATAGAATAGAATAGAATAGAATAGAATAGAATAGAATAGAATAGAATAGAATAGAATAGAATAGAATAGAATAGAATAGAATAGAATAGAATAGAATTCTTTATTGGCCAAGTGTGATTGGACACACTTTGTGTGTCTTTAGAATTTATCTTTGGTGCATATGCTCTTAGTGTACATAAAAGTATATATTCATCAAGAATCGTAAGATACAACACAGTAATAGTCATAGGATACTAAAGTAAGCAATCAAATCATACTAGGAAACTGAATAAAACAATATAAATCGTAAAGATACAAGCAACAAGATTAGAGTCATAAACGGGAGGAGATAGGTAACAGGAAGGATGAGAAGAATAATAGTAATACAGTCTTAGTAAATTACTTGTTTATTTACATGCAGGAAACTTCTGTCCTTGCGTCTAGTTGTTCGGGTGTGCACTGCCCTATAGCGCCGTTTTGAGCGTAGAAGTCGAAACAATTTATGTCCAGGATGTGAGGGGTCTGAGATAAATAAATAATAAAGCCCATCTCTGGCTCTGTAGGAAGTTCTATCCAATTGATCGCTGGATTAGACTTACCTTTATTCTTTGGTTTTGTTAAGAACTCACGGTACCAGACGTATCAGAGAATGTGGAACTATATGTATTCTAAGCAGCCGAGCGTCTTCGTTAAAAGCACGGAAGAAGGCATCGCACGCGTGCTCAATTCTAACTATGCTTTCCTGCTGGAGTCCACCATGAACGAGTATTACCGCCAGCGAAATTGCAACCTCACCCAGGTCGGGGGCCTTCTGGACACCAAGGGCTACGGGATTGGCATGCCAGTCGGTAGGCAGCGAAGTGAAATTCTAGCTATTCTGAGCTGTCTGCGGAGGTTCAGGGCATGAATAGATCCTACAGATTCATAAAACATCAGAAGCCCTTTCACGCAGGGACCTCGGCCCTGAAAAGAATTTGGTCAAGTTATTCCTAACCCCCACTGAATTGTCGGATGGCTTTGCTTGCTGAGTAAATCTCTTTGAACCTCTAAGATAAGGAATAACCCATATGAGAAACTATCTAGTCTTGTATGCACTGGTTTTATTGTAGGAAGAGGGAGAAATACCGTGTTTCCCCGAAAATAAGACTCTGTTTTATATTTTTTTGGAACCCTGAAATAAGCGCTTGGCCTTATTTTGGGGGAGGTCTTATTATTTTGGGGCGCGAGGAGGAAGATAGGACTCCTCTTGCTGTCTTACCTGATTTCCAGCTCTGTCTCCCTAACCTTAACCAGAGGAAATGGCGGGGACCGGCTGCGCATGCTTTTAAATATTTTGGGGGAGGGCTTATTTTCAGGGGGGGCTTATTTTAGTGCATGCACTCAAAAGCCCGATTGGGCTTATTATCCAGGGAGGTCTTATTTTCGGGGAAACAGGATAGGAATACATTCAGAGCAATGTAACTATGAGAATGTATTGTGGAAAATACATTTTCCATAATACGAAAGGTTTCTAAGTTTCAGCAATGAACAAATCAAGATTTTTGGGAAATGTAGAAAATACCTTTGTTCTCCTGGAACGCGGCTACAGCTTCGGAGGGTACATCAAGAGAGTTTTAGAACAGCTTCTCCCATTTTAACTTTAAAGACTCAGGCAAGAATACATTTTAAAAGATTTTATTTTACCTGGCGTTCAAGATTTCCCGCGATGTTTCACAAAAAAAGAAACAGACATAAACAAATAGAATAGCTGCTTATTCTTTCAGTTTTTGATTGGCCCACTTGGCTTTACAGGTTCTCTTTTCCGTGATGAGTTTGACCTGGCCATTCTCCAGCTGCAGGAGACCAACCGTCTGGAAATCCTGAAGCGAAAATGGTGGGAGGGGGGACAGTGTCCTAAAGAAGAAGACCACCGAGCCAAGGGTAAGTAACCAAAACCTTCTCCGAAATGTATTTGAATAAGGAGCTCGGGTTGGTAGTTGGGCTGTTGGGCTGAGCTCCGAATTTGGCAGTCTGGCTACAAACATTTTGTCACCATTCGAGGAGACGTCGTCAGTGCGCATGTTAAAACCAAATAAGCCATAAGGCCTTTAGAGTTTTATGTTTGCATAGCATCCATTTCAGAGGCGGCATTCAGCAGGTTCTGACCAGTTCTGGAGAACCAGTAGCGGAAATTTTAAGTAGTTCAGAGAGCGGTAAATACCACCTCTGACTGGCCCCACCCCCATCTATTCTCTGCTTACTGAGTCCCAGCTGATCGGGAGGAAATGGGGATTTTGCAGTATCCTTCCCCTGGAGTGGGGAGGGAATGGAGATTTTACAGTATCCTTCCCACGCCCACCAAGCCATGACCACAGAACAGGTAATTAAAAAAAATTTGAATCCCACCACTGATGCATTTATGCTGGTTTGGGGGGGAAAAAAACAAATATGCAAAAGCAAACAGGGTAACAGTCTGTATTTTTTATCCATCAAAGAATTTGTATTCTGCATGTTGGACAGTTTATAAAGGAAAGTAGATGTTTGCAAACTGTTTTTGCTTCAAATCTATGTTTTACCCAAAAGATGAAAACACTGAGAAGCGGGCGGTGGGAGTGGGTGGGTGGGAAGGAAGGAAGGCATCTTAGAAGCAATTCTGAGAGGAAATTGGTTCTTTACATCCATGGTTTATAATCTCTCCCTCCCTCTGTGTGTGTAAACCTCCGATTGCCTCTGTGTGTGTGTGTGTGTGTGTGTGTGTGTGTGTGTGTGTGTGTGTGTGTCTTTACGTTGATTTGATTTTTATTCAAATACATGTTATTTCTTCATGAAAGTTCAGTGCCTTGCTTTTAAAATTCTTACTCTCCCGTGGAAATTCCAAGCCAATTCTGCAGAGACAAGATAATGTTACAGGAGCACTTTTAACTGCTTTGCTGGTCAGCCTCAAGACACCCAGAGACCAGGGAGGGTGCTAATTGCTTTATCTTGACATCTGAAACACATAACTAAACTTCAAAGGATCAAAAATGAGCGGGTAAATTATGAAATAGACTCCTGTGAGGGAGAAGAGGAGGAGGAGAAGGAGAAGGAGGAGAGGAAGGACCCGTCAATAAATAGGAACCCTCCGCAGATGAGAACAAGCTCAGTCAGTCAGCCAAAGTGGTTAGGGGCTCATTCTTGTGTGACAGCCAAAGGGGTCTCGGGGCAATTGTCGTTTTAATGTACCACAGTACAAGTGGTGTGTTATGACACACACACACACACACAGCCTGGAATAGAGAAATTCCAGACAAAAAACCCTTCAGAGTTGCTGTGTGTTACCCCATGGGAGAATTAGAAACCGTGTCCTTTGCTTTTAAGTGCAAAAAAAATTGTTAAAATAGCATTGTTCAAGATGAAAAATGGAAAAGAAAGCAGCCTTTTCGATTTGGGGTGTGTGCGATGTTTCAAATATCCACTTAGAGGTGACTGGTGGGAGATTCTACATAAGCCTTCAGGAGTTGTAATGACTTATTACAATAAGTCATTACAAATAGGGACCACCTTTGGTGGGAAGGTAACAGCGTTCTGTGTGCCTTTGGCATAGAGTCATGCCGGCCACAGGACCATGGAGACGTCTTTGGACAGCACTGGCTCTTCAGCTTTGAATCGGCGATGAGCACCGCCCCCTAGAGTCGGGAACGACTAGCATAGGGGTCTGCAACCTTAAACGCTCAAAGAGCCATTTGGACCCATTTCCCACAGAAAAGAAAACACTGGGAGCCACAAAACTTGGGTGGGCATGGCCAACTCGATGTCACTCACTTCCACCAGTCACATGACCTCCCTCAAGCCATGTCTACCCAGTCGGTCATTAGGGCAGAGAACCAATTGTTAAAAAACACCGGGAACCACAAAATTCTTTTGACATATCTCTCTCCCCCCTCCCTCTTTCTCTCTCTCCCCCCCTCTCTGTCTCTCTCTGTATCTCTCTCTGTATCTCTCTCTCCCCCTCTCTCTGTATCTTGCTGTCTCTGCCCTGGCCACTTCTCCATCCTCTGTTGTGGCCCCGTCCTCTGAGCCTATCCCATTGGAGGAAGGAAGCTCTGAGCAGGAGGAAGAGGAGCCAGCCAGATCTCCCAGCCTCCCCCCCCCCTCTGGCACCGTCTCAGGTGCCAGCTGAAAGAGAGCCAAGTAGTGGGGAAACAGGTGTCTCAGATGAGAGTGAGGGAGAGACGTCATTCCTGGACGCACGCCAAAGAAGGCGAGATAAACGCTTACTGCAGCTGCGGAGACGCATGAGGGAATAGACCTGAGTCACTGGACTGGAGTCACAGGATCAATGAGTCACTGGACCACACCCAGAGAGACTATATAATAGACAGAGGGGTGGTAATGATCTCTGTGATGAACAAATACTCTATCGGATAGGCATTGGAGTTACAAGCTGATCAGAGACTTTGCTGAATATTTGTGGTGCTTTTCTTTCTGTGTACTATTAAAGTCCTTGGCAGACGGTGTGCATATCGCTGCCAAGTTTGAGATAAGAACTGTGGAGTGTGCCAAGTGCTTCCTTAACCCTCGACTGGCTGTGTTTTTGTGGGTATCTGCAGAGGGGGACAGATCATCCTCCGCCATCTCCCATCATATGGACTAGCACATATGTGCGAGGGGAACCTTTACCTTTACCTTAATGACTTATTCTGCGGGTGCCAAATTCCCTTCTTGGAGGGCACATTCGTTTAAGGGGCACCTTTGCAGAAGAATCACTGCTTCTGCCACCGTGATTTCCTACGTGGTTGGAAGAAATTCTGATTTGAACACCTGAAAGCACGTTGGGCAGACACCAAGAGATATGACCGTCAACCTTGGCAAATAAAACAACTGGACAATGATTTACAAGGAGGAGTGGTGAGGCTTTCTTCTAAAAAAGCCTGCGGGACTGTCAATAAATCTTTGATTCTCACATTTTGATTTACTGCTCAGGAGGAGCGAGGCAACTTTTAAAGGTGTCTGAATTGATTAAGAATTGTACTCGGCAGCTCTGATAGGAGCTAACACATCATTTGTGAGTCAGTCCCCTGCTCAATCAAGTGAAGTCTATCCAAGTCCCAGTAATAAACATTCGCAGCCAAAGGTCCGTTTTCTCCAGTAAGAATTATAGATACAGATATATGCTTGTGTTGGTCTCCGCAAGGTTAATCTAGACTTTGGTTTTAAACCAGAGCTGCTAATAAAGGGCATGAGGTATGAGTTGCATATAATTCAATGCATTTTATTCGGGAAAGGAAATCATTATTTCATCGGAATGAACTCAAGAATGATTGTGAAGCCATGCAAAACACACAGAACGTTTCCAATTCTTTGTGCGGGCTTGACCTTGGTAGATGTCATGGCATTTCTTTATTGCATCTATTTACATGGATGCCCATTTACCAAAGGCATCCTTGGCACACACAAAAATTCCACTGATTAACTGTGTAGCAAAAGTCTTTCTTGCCTAAAATCTCAAAAGTTATTTCTGATGTTCATCGAGTGGGACAAAATACCTATGAATCCATCTATCCAGTTATATGTGAAGCAACCATATGAAGACTCACTCAAATGTGTAACAGAAATTCCAAAGTTTTGCCTTCACCCTCTCATTGATTCAAGCCTTTTCTTCTTGTATCAAGTAGAATTTCAGTTTTCTGTTGTTATTGTTGTTAGTTGCGAAGTCATGACCGATCCATCGAGACCCCGTGGACAATATTCCTCCAGGCCTTCCTGTCCTCTACCATCCTCTGGAGTCCATTTAAGTTCACGCCGACTGCTTCAGTGACTCCATCCAGCCACCTCGTTCTCTGCCGTCCCCTTCTTCTTTTGCCCTCAATCTTTCCCAGCATTCAAATCTTCTCCAGTGAGTCCTTCCTTCTCATTAGGTGGCCAAAATATTTGAGTTTTATCTTCAGGATCTGGCCTTCTAAAGAGCAGTCAGGGTTGATCTCCTCTAGGACTGACTGGATTGTTGGCCTTGCAGTCCAAGGGACTCGCAGGTGTCTTCTCCAGCACCAGAGTTCAAAGGCCTCAATTCTTTGGAACTCAGCCTTCCTTATGGTCCAACTTTCACAGCCATATATTGCAACTGGGAAAACCATAGCCTTGACTATACACATTTTTGTTGGCAGGGTGATGTCTCTCTTCTTTTTAGTATGCTGTCTAGATTTGCCATAGCTTTCCTCCCCACGAGCAAGCGTCTTAATTGTGGCATCATGTTAACAGGGATCAAAATATGGGCTCTTTTCCATTATTATTCTTGCCTATTGTTCCGGTTTTGTCATTTTATTGAACTTGTTATCTTCACGTTGAAATGTTTGCTCTCCTGTTTGCTAAATTTCTAATGTTGCCCTAGGCAAGATATTTGACTCAGTTGTTTATTTGACCATCTCTGTTCCATCTGTTATTTCTTTAGGTACGTATATCTGTAAATTATTTGCCAAATGATTTAAATGTAAAATTCTGGGAGTTGAAGTCCACAAGTCTTAAAGTTGTCAAGGTTGAAGACCCCAGGGAGTTCAGGAAGTCCCAAAGAAGGGCTGCTGGCAAATATGCCACCACCATAGTTGCCTATTGAGGTTGACCTGTTGCCATGGTGAATGTATGATACCATGAAAAGCCTGTGTCTCACTTGTCAACCAGCAGAGAGGAAGGTTGCACTGTCAACCACTGCCAGACCCAGTAAAGACCACACCTAGAATACTGCATCCAGTTTTGGTCACCACACTATAAAAAAAGATGTTGAGACTCTAGAAAGAGTGCAAAGAAGAGCAACCAAGATGATGAGGGGAGTGGAGGCTAAAACATACGATGGAACTGAGCATAGCTAGTCTAGTGAAGAGAAGGACCAGGGGAGACATGATAGCAGTCTTCCAATATTTGAAGGGCTGCCACAGAGAGGAGTGGGGGTCAAGCTATTTTCTAAAGCACCTGAAGGCCAGAGAAGGAATAATGGATGGAAACTGATCAAGGAGAGATTCAACCTGGAAATAAGGAGGAATTTTCTGACAGTGAGAGCAATCAACCCATGGAACAGAAGAAGTTGCCTTTGGAAGTTGTGGGAGCCTCATCACCGGAGGCTTTCAAGAAGAGGTTGGACTGCCATTTGTCAGAAATGGGGTAGGGTCTCCTGCTTGGGCAGAAGATTGGACTAGATGACTCACAAAGTCCCTTCCAACTCTGTTAATCTGTTAGTCCTCAGACCCAGTCTCTTGCACTGAACCTCCGATAGCAGTTGGCACTGCTTGCCAAGCTGGATGCCACTTTTGAGCAATTATTATTCGTCTGCCCCCGTACTCTCTTCTGAGACAAGTAATCCTGCACTCCTGGTCTACGGTAGGGACATTCATCAAGAGCATTGTGTAAGTGAAGCTGTGGACAATGCTGTGTCAGGGAATACAGAGATGCCGGCACCGTGACCAATGCGTGCAATAGTAGTGATCTTCTTGAAGTTAAAATTATCAGGAAGCTAGAAGAGTAGCTCTCCCATTACAAGCTACGAGCAGATACAATCTATGGTTATGATCACAATGATTGGCTTCATACTCCGGGTGTTAATATTGACTTAGCCACTGGAGATAAGAGGATAGATAAATGATTTAGATAATAGAAAGTTAAACGAGGGAGAGGATAAAAAAGAAATAGAAACCCAGATGGTACCAGAGTAAATGAAAAAGGGGGATGGGAGGAGCGGGGAAGAAAGACGATAATAAGAATAAATGTACAACTATGATGATAATACTGACAGATAGAATAAATCTGAAAAGAAATTGAAAGAAAGTATATACTATTAGAATATAGGAGTTGCTCGGATACCAAACAAGGAGAATATTCCACAGCAAAGAAGATAGAAAGGAAAGAGGAGGAGAGGATAGGAAGAGGAGAGGGAGGGAGAGGAATGGAAGAAAGGGGAAAGGAGAGGAAGGAAGGGCAGGGGACAGGAGTAGGAGAGAAGGTGAGAAGGGGGAAAAGAAGAGAGGAGTGGGGGAAAGAAAGGGGAAGTAGGATGAGGTAGGAGGGGAGGAAGGAGAAAGTAGGAGAGGAGAGGAGGGAAGGAAGGGAAAGAGGAGGAGGAGAAGAAGGTTTGTTGCGAAATGAGAGAAGAAAGGATAGAAGTGCAACTCCGAATGTAATTAAAATGCCTTATTTTAATGCTTTCTTTAAGGAAAACATGTATATGTAGGATTAATTATGTATAAGAAAACATACATTTTATATTAGGTGCATAAGAAATAAAACTAAAAAAATTGTGACCCCCCGGTACTAAGCTGTCCTATTTAGCTGCGGTTTTTTAAGCCACGTGCATGCATGCAAGGGCGTGCACAAGAAAAGCGCACGCACAGACTACATACATGTGCAAAAGGCATGCACGTATGCAAAATGAGCATGCACGCACTCGCACTCACATTTTCGGTGCTGGGGCGAACCGATTGTTAATTCATGTGCCGTCCACCTCTGACTAAAACATAGAATGACGCTCATGCTGTTACACACCTTCTTGAAGAGAAATAATGGGATTTAGAATGATCTGTCCGAATTGGTCGGTCCTTTTGCAAAGAGGACTAAGAACTCTGAGAGAAGTGAACTTCTTGAAGAAGAGGTGGAATATACCTCTTCTTGAAGAGAAAGAGCGGGATTTAGAATGATCCGTCCGAATTGGTCGGTCGTTTTGCAAAGGAGGGCTAAGAACTCTGAGAGAAATGAACTTTTTGAAGAAAAGGTGGAATATACCTCTTCTTGAAGAGAAAGAGCAGGATTTAGAATGATCTGTCCGAATTGGTCGGTCGTTTTGCAAAGGAGGACTAAGAACTCTGAGAGAAATGAACTTCTTGAAGAAGAGGTAGAATATACCGTATCAGGGAAAAGCTTCCTCAACTGCATCATGAGCTGACTACGAAATAGGAGCCGTTTCAGTTCTCTAACAAGCCTGCTGAAGAGAGAGTGAGTTAGAATCCATCTGTTCGACTCCATTGAAGAGGAATGAATCATTCTCGTCTGTCCAGAATTATTTCCATTTTCATACTCTTCAAGAGAAATTGAAGAGGGATTTGGAGAGGAAAATGTCGTCCTTAGATCGGAGGACTGCCAGCTGAAGACAAGCCGTTGCTTATGGAGAGAAAGAGCAACAATTCGCAAATGGCTGTGTGATGGTACAGAGCTCAAAGATGCCAATATTCTGATTGTCGGGGTTTCTGAAGCGATAGCTTAAAATGACTGAGGAGGCCGTCCCGACAACAGGATGAAATCACCCATCTTCTCTCTCAGGTAGTGGATCTATAAAGGCAAAATCTTGTGCTGTGGAAAATAAAGAACTTAATCCGACATGCGGGAGCTAAAGATACCCCAAAGCAACTCGTAGCTGAACTCGTAGGAGAGTTGGAAGAAATAGGCAGTGTATGAAAATGCTTAATGAGGTACAAGAACTGTAGAACCTTAAGAACAAGACAATGCCAAGTGCTATAACATGCCATTGCCATTCATTTAAAGCTGTTTTCCGAAGAGGTCCTTAGCTGCAGAAATCGAAGGATCAATGCAGAAGGAGCCGCATCTAGATCAGGGGTGTCAAACTCGATTGCATTGAGGGCCGCATCAGGGTTGTGTTCGACCTCACAGGGCTGGGGATAGGGGCGTGGCCAGGGGTGGGTGTGACATGGGACTCATGTCTGGGAAGAGCATCTGTGGTGGCCAAGTGCTAAGGCAGGACTTCAGAGGTGGGTTTTCAGCAGGTTCTGACCAATCCCGGAGAACCGGTAGTGGAAATTTTGAGTAGTTCACAGAACCGGTAATAATATGTGCAATGAATGTTTGTGTTACTGTAGAGAATCTCCTCCTTTGGGGTCTTTTTGTGTGGGGCAGAGGGGGGCAGAAATTCCAACTCGGGGTCTGCTTCAGCCTCCTGGTGCAGAGATTTGGGCGAAGGCTGGTGGCAAAGAGCCAGAGGGCCTTGTTCCAGTGGGATTACATCACGGCCTGGAACTGGCTGACCATCTCAGCCCGCTGAGCCTCCAGGTGCCGGTATCTGTCCTTGCACTTCCACAGGTCTTCCATTTGCTTGGAAAGCCTCTGCTTGTAGTCCTCAGGGAGGTGCTTCTGCTGAGCCTCCTTCTCAGTCAGATCCAATTTGAACTGAGCTGTTTTGCCAACTCTTTCTCATGGTGGCTGCTTAGCTCCAGCAACTGCTTCCTGTTGGGGCCCTAAGGAGCCCGGGTGGGGAGGCAAGGAGTGGCTGGCAGGGGAGGAGTAAGTAAAGGCCAGTGAGGTGCCCCTTGATGTGAATGACATCGAGTTGGCCATGCCCACCCAGTCATAGGACCACCTAACCACATCCGTCCAGCTGGTCATTAGGCACATCTTATTAATGGTCCGCGGGATTTAAAATTATGAACTTAGTCGTCCCTGTGGTCCAAAAGGTTGGTGATCCCTGCCTTAGAGTTGCCAAGGTTGAGAAGTGCTACTTTAGAGATAAGCCATCCTCACTGTTTGAACTCTTCTGATAGTAGGAACTAACCCAGGAAGACTGCAACGTACATCTATTTCGATGTTTTTTTTCAGAAGAATTTTCCATTTTCATGAATTCAGTTTGAATTCCTAACCGATATTATTAACTCATCAGGACTGAAAATGAGTATGTTGTAGTATGTTATTGCTGGGCACTCAAATTACCAAGCTACTCTCCGTTCTTTAGTTTAATGCGCTGGGTTATTAAGGGCAATGCTTTTATTCGTACTTTGCATGCAAGGGAAGCTAGCTACGATCCTGTTCTGCCATTACATTATGTGGCGTGTTTGCATAATATGCCAGGGTTAATTTAGTGTTAATCATGGGTGGGAGACTTTCTCACAGGCTGCCACGCAGGTTCCCCCCCCCCCAAGTTTTTTTTATTTTTTTACAAACATATTGTGTGAACAGTGTGGCACCGGAATGTGTATTTGTATTAAAATGTGATTAGAAAGGAAATATTTTTAAACATAACAGTGGCATAATTGAAAATTAGAAAGGGGATAAACAATGGAAGATTATAATTTAATATAAATGTGTGTGTTACTGTTAGAACTACGTAAATCTGTTAAATACAACAAATAAAATTATTAATATTTTATTTGTAGTAAAAGGAGTATTTGGAATACGGAGATCGGCATCAAAATAACATACTGAAATATGGAATAATTAAATAACGGGAGATTACAATTCAACAAAATACGTGTATTATTACCAAAACTATATAAGATTGTAAACTGCATTAAATATGAAGAATATTGTTTTATTTGTACTAAAATGTAAGACACCGCAGTTGATCGCACAAATCACTACTTGCAGATTCTAGCGGCGATTTGTGGCTTCTTAGACGTTAGTCCATCGTGCTAATGCTGTTTTTGTTTCTCTCTGTGTGTGTGTGTTTTTGATAGGTCTAGGAATGGAGAATATAGGTGGAATCTTTGTGGTCCTGATATGCGGTTTAATCGTAGCGATTTTTATGGCAATGCTGGAGTTCTTGTGGAGTCTCCGACACTCCGAACATTCGGAAGTAAGTTTCTGTTATAGGTGTAATATTTGATTAAAGGTGCTGCATCAAAAGATCATCTAATGTCTGTATAATAACGCTACAATAGTAAAAATACTACAGCTGGCCTTCAGAAGTTGTGGGAGCTTCATCACTGGAGGCTTTCAAGAAGAGATTGGACTGCCATTTGTTGGAAACGGTGTAGAATCTCCTGCTTGGGAGTGGGGTTCGAATAGATGATCTACAAGATCCCTTCGAACTCTGTTAATCTAATCTAATCTAATTAATAAAGAAAATATTAGGTAACCTTGTTAATGTGTGAGTCAAATAACTGGTAGACCTGTCATGTAGGTTTTGACCTCCATGGGTCTCTTAAGTGCCTTTAAAACTCTGATCATGGAAAGTTGAGGTTATTCTCTGATTTGAAGCATTGTCCTCCTTCATCCTTGTTAACAATGGTGTGATTGATTGATGGCACTGAGGACATACGAAGCTGTATCAGAGCAAGAACAATATCTATTCGGGAAGTTCTTGTCCTGAATTAAATTTTTTGGGTGTGTCTGTCCTGGGTGAGGACCCAGTTTGTGGGGGCAATAAGCTGACTTTGTATAAACACACAAAAGTATGAAGGCTATTGCTTAGCGCATTGTAAGCCGCCCTGAGTCTCCAGAAAAGGGCGGCATATAAATCAAATTTTTTAAAAAAAGTATAAGTATAACAATTTTAGTTATAATTTATTAAACTATTTTCCAATGGCTTAGCCTATTTTTTCCTATTGCATCATTAGGTAAAAATGCTCTCGAGTGAGTCAGGCTTAACTACAAGTCATTGCATCCGTACAATTTTCTGGACCCGCCACTGGCTTATTGGAGTTGTTGTTTTAGGAGTTCCCAATCTAACCCCCCCAAAAAACACTGTAATTCTTAGGTGGTTTCCTTGACATTGAAACATCAAAAAAACCCAAAAAAAACCCCCCACTAGTATTCTAATTTTTTTGTTTTTACCCCATCTTAGATATCAGCCTGCCAGGAGATGGCGTCCGAATTGCGTAGCATTATTCTCTGCAGGGACAGTTTTCACCCCCGTCAAAGGCGAGGGGCTATTCTCCGGACTCGCCCCATTATACAAGAAGACCGAAGAGCCCGTACGGCGACCACTCCCACCCTCAGTAACGGCAAACTCTGTGGTGGGGGGGACCCTGACCAGCTGGCACAGAGACTCGCCCAAGAAGCTGCCCTGGTTGCTCGGGGTTGCACTCATATCCGGGTGTGCCCCGAATGCCGGAGATTCCAAGGTCTTCGTGTCCGGCCAGGACCTGATTCCCTCGTGCAAAGCGACGAGAGTTTGGAATGGGAGAAGGTGACGAACAGCAGCGAGCCTGAATAAAGCAGGAGGAGATGGCCAGAAACAGAAGCTAATGTTCCATTTTACAGAACATGAGACTTGTACACAGTGTTGAACTATTTTTAAATTAATAAAGTGGCATCCCGGCTTCTTGAGAGCGTATCAAAGCTTTAGGCTGGGAGCGAGCCCAACGGCAGCCTTGTTACTTGTCGTCTCTAATATTCTACGTCTACTGGGTGAAAGCCCTCCCGGCTAAACTGGGGGGAAAAAACGCTTCCTCAGAATATTGCTTCTATGGAATTTGAGGTATGGGATGTGGGGGGAAAAAGGCAAAAGGTTACCAAAAGAAGGTAATTAAACTCACACGTATTACGCCAGGTTGAAAAAAAATTATACCACCCTATGGACGTTGTTAAATTGATGAAAGAGCTACCGTGTTTCCCCGAAAATAAGACCTCCCCAGATAATAAGTCCAATCAAGCTTTTGAGTGCATACACTAAAAAAATAAGGCCCCCTGAAAATAAACTCTCCCCGAAAATAAGCCCTCCCTGAAAATATTTAACTGCGTACGCAGCCGGTCCCTGCCATTTCCTCTGATTGGGGTTAGGGAGACAGAGCTGAAAATCAGGTAAGACAGCAAGAGGAGCCCCGTCTTGCTCCATGCACCCCAAAATAATAAGATCTCCCTGAAAATAAGGCCAAGTGCTTATTTCAGGGTTCAAACAAATATAAGAACAGGGCTTATTTTGGGGAAAATATGGTACTTACTTTTAGACAGGGAGAATAATCCACTTTAGTTTTGGTGCATCGAGATTATATCAACCCATCTCAGGGGAGACATCCTAGCTTTGCAGCAGGTAAGTAAGAAAAGGAGGAGAGTGGAAAAAGAGGAAAAACAGGTGTCTTTCCTACAAGTTCATGAAAAGGAGGCCTAGTCAAAGAATTACAACTAGGAAAAGGCATCCAACAAACTAAACTCAAGAGATTTTTACGATGACTTTTTCTTTCTTGCTTCTTTCTTAAAAGCTTTGCTTAATAGCTTTTTAAGAAAGCCAGCCAGTACAGCAAAGGGTTAAACAGAGGCAAGGAAAGGGGATTTTTGTCCTTTCTCCTCAGTAGAGTGATAAAATAACCATGCCATTCTGTGAATTTCTGAAAGTCTTTTATTAAAAGACGCATCTCCACAAATTATTTTATGGACAGTAATGAGACTGCCTGGAAAAAACAAACCCCCAAACCTTTGTATAATAATTTTACACCTACAAATTAACTCAGATCTCACACTTCAATGTCACAAACTGGGTTGGAGTGAAGATCAAAAGGAATTTACCTCCATGGAAGGTTAAATGAGGATAATTGGTCAGCAATCAGGGAATCCCTTGGGTTGATGTGGGTTTTTCATACATGACTTTCTATTTTCTAAATGGCAATTCTATGCAAATTCTTACTGTTCAAAAATTATAGAAGGGGGGGGGAATCAAGGTGACAATGAACAATTTGAAATCAAAGATTATCCTGCCTGTGATTGTTGGGGTTTTTTTTTAATTGTGTGAAATAAAATATGTCCTTCCATGATAGAGCTTTCCTTTATATCACTGCTGTTCAGAAGAGCAGGGATTTGAATACTCAAGGACATTAGCTGCCTATAGCTGGAGTAATTTGTGGCATTCTTGCTATTGATATTTCAGTCATTTGTCTGCCAGCCAATTAAGCTAACTTTATATTGTCCTTGGTCCCAATCTTAACTCCATCCAGTCTTCAGTCACAGAGTTGAAGAAACTGAAATTAATCGAGATCTGTGTTAAAACTCTGTGCCAACTGTGCCTATATTATTAATGATTTCCCCTGAGAAGTGAGGAAGAAAAGAATCAGCTAAGTTCTAAATAATTTATAATATATCTAACTTCCATAGATATGATCCATTTTCAACTCTAGAAATAGGGTACCAAGAATTATAGCAAATGTTGAAATAATTTCTTCCGGCATGTAAGTGTGAAATACAGAAAATTGTGCCTTCTGTTCTTGTATTTTAATAAGGGAAATATCAAATCCTTGACACACTGGTGAGTAATGTGAGAATGAATAGTGAGAAACGTTTAGGGTGAGAATAGAGAAGGACTTTTGTGATTTATAGAATATACAGAGGGAAAATTCTGCTTTAACTCCAGAGTAAGCAGCAAAATCATAATGAAAATAAGAGGTCTTGATTAGTTTAATATGTGGATTTTAGTTATTCTTGTTGATATAACTATGAATGGATTACATCTATATCCCACCTTTCAACTAAGGTACTCAAAGCAATTAACTACTATTCTTCTTTCCTTTATCTATGTCATCATGATAACTCCACTGAAGTAGCTAGTGGAGAAAGAAAATATACTAGTGAGTTCCATAGCCATATTTTGACCCTAGTATTAATCCAATAATTGCCATTTTAGAATTAATTTGCTAAGCATGCTTATATAACTATGTTAGAAACATTTGCTATCGTCACTACATGGTTGGTGCAAATGTGGATAGAATCTTAAATGGCTTTTCCCAACTATGAGGTGAGCTAATATTTTTTTTGAATAAGAAAAGCACAGTTGGATTAGATCCCATATCTACCTCATACAGGGTCCTGCTTTGCATAATACCCAATAAGTAGCTCTAAGAAGTTCATACGCAGAAAAAAATGAAAGCTACAATCTTATATCATTGTTATTCCCCACACAAATCCCATCAGTTGTTCTAGTCCAGGAATGGATATGCATTCTGACGATGCTGTGGGGCTACAGTTTCCATCCTTAAAGATAAAGGTAAAGGGTCGCCTCGCACATATGTGCTAGTCGTTCCCGACTCTAGGGGGCGGTGCTCATCTCCGTTTCAAAGCTGAAGAGCCAGCGCTGTCTGATGACATCTCCGTGGTCACGTGGCCGGCATGACTCAACGCCAAAGGTGCACAGAACGCTGTTACCTTCCCACCAAAGGTGGTCCCTATTTACTTGCATTTTTTACGTGCTTTCGAACTGCTAGGTTGGCAGAAGCTGGGACAAGGAACGGGAGCTCACCCTGTTACGAGGCACTAGGGATTCGAACCGCTGAACTGCCGACCTTTCGATCGACAAGGCCAGTGTCTTAGCCACTGAGCCACCACGTCTTAATTACCTACAAGTCCATGCTTAATTACCTACAAGCCATGCTGGTTAGAGCTACTATTTAGATTCATTTCTCTATCTTTGTGGCCATTGTCAATTCTTGACTATACCTTACAAATCAGCTCCTATTAGACATTTGGGGCAGGCAATGAAAACAAGCAGGCGTATTTAACAAGGCGGGGAGGAATGACATATGGACACTAAACCAAAAATTCCCTCTCAGAAGTTTTTCGAGTACCAGCAACGCTCACTGTTCGATTCTACAAACACAGGCTGCTGTCATATCCCCTTCCCTGACAGACCAACATGCCTGCACAGACAGAAGGGAATAGTCATCAAATGAGCACGGGTCTTTTAACGTTTATTTACAGATTTCCCAAAGGGAGGAGAAAGAATCTCATGAATAATTGAATCCGAGCTTCCTTTTAAAGAGTTGAACAAAGTGAAAGACGTTGCATTTTTTTCCCCCCCAAGCTTCAAAGCACTTACACATTCCGAGAATGATTATATATGTGGCCACTGTGGGACATGCCTGTTTAAACTGCGTCACCGGCAATAGATTTTGCATATCCTAAGGTTTTTCTTCTTCTTCTTCTTCTTCTTCTTCTTCTTCTTCTTCTTCTTCTTCTTCTTCTTCTTCTTCTTCTTCTTCTTCTTCTTCTTCTTCTTCTTCTTCTTCTTCTTCTTCTTCTCCTTCTCCTTCTCCTTCTCCTTCTCCTTCTCCTTCTCCTTCTCCTTCTCCTTCTCCTTCTCCTTCTTCTAAACATAGTAATTTTATTACACTAATGTCTGCACGTAGATTTTATTGACAACTTCGCTGTGACTGTTGTTCTTCTTCTTCTATTCCCGTTTGATGCTCTTGAGGCTTAAAATGTTAGCCGTCCCATTTTGCAAGGAAGTATGGGGTAGGCCTGAGATAATAAGCACTAATCCCGTCATCAAAATGTAGATTTAGGCTCGATGCAAGCTATTGTTTCTGTAATACGAACAGGTTTGAGGATAAGCTATCCATAGACTTTGGTTTATGAATGCACAGCTTATAGCGCTGAAGCAGGCTCGGCATTTTATTTAGATATTTTATCTTTGCAAATTTATAAAGCCTTCCAATTCCACAACGATTCTAAATATGTAAGACTGCTGCATTTGCAGAACTCAGTTGCTGCCCCTGCTCTTTTCTCTCTCACACTCTGAACCCTTACTTCAGTTCAAAAATACTTCAGCAGCAATCTGATGCACAAGGATATGTAAGTGTTATAAATAAGTGTATATATATATATATATGTTTTCTGAGGTTTTCGCGGGTGTTTGTATGTAGGTGTTTGGTTATTCCATCCAAAGGTTAGACATCACCAAGACACTTCCAATTTTACGCGGGAGAAGACCCGAATAACCAAAGACCTATATATATATATCAGAAAACATACATGTGTGTGTGTGTGTGTGTGTGTGTGTGTGTGTGTGTGTGTGTGTGTGTGTGTTTTGATTGAAGCACCTGGTCTACCCCAATATGGAGGGAGCATACTGCTTCCTTTTCACCTTCCCTTTATTTCTTTATCAGCAAATATAAATTATACACGAACACGAACTGGCTGTCCGATCCAAGGAACAGCGCTCCCAGATCTGGACGCATATGAAGGAGCACAACCACACTTTTTATTTTCAAGAAGCTGAGGTTATTGCCCATAATAGGACTAAAGGAGGACGCCTATTAAAAGAAGCCTGGTTCTCCAATAATAATTCCATCAACAGGCATATGTCAGCAGATGGCTGATGAAAGCTTAGTAAAATAAAATTTTAATTATTTTAAAATTTTAAAATGTTAAGCTCCGGAGCTTATACCAAATTTATATTTGCTGATGAATAATATAAAATGGTTTGTCGTGAATGCGACTGCTTGAGGGCTCCTGGATTGGAGCTGATAGGCGAAAGGGAAGCAGTATGCTCCCTCTCATATTGGGGTTGTCCATGTGAAAAACACTATATCAGAGAATAGTTAGACACAGGATCACAGCTAGGAAACAGCTAGCAGCAATGTTCCCATGTAAATTAACCTATATATACAGTCTACATTGAGGAAATGAATTATTTCAATGGAGGCACCAGTAAATGCTGTTTTACACTATAAACAATATGCAAAGGTGGCTCAACTCTCCACAATCCGGACCTATGTTTCTGAATACGTCATTGAATTTCCTTTACATGTACACAATTTGCATCGAATGCTTTGTCTCTGTGTCTCACTTTTTGTGTCTGTGAATCACGAACACGAGTTTTGAGTCTGAAGTTTCCGAGAAATTAGTAGACCGATTAACAAAGTGTCTTCTAGCCGAGGGGTAACTTTTTCGGGGCTGCAAGACAGGTAAGACACAGAGAGCTGTTTTATTCTGCGACTGGGCACTCTTGAGCACAAAGTAAGAGCAGTTTTCAAATGACCTCTCTTCTTCCTACTCACATGTAAATGAAATTCAGGCTTTTGTTAATTTTCCCGCTCCATTGATAAAATGTGGTAATTCTAGAAAGATCTCTCTTTAGATCCCAGTGGGAAGAGAAGATTAGATCAATTCAAATAGAATGCCTTTATTATCCTTTTTTAATTGTTTTGCTGTACTTGCCACTCATTACAGGCCTTCAGCTTCATAGTCCCAAGAGGCAGGTAAGTGAGGGTTGCAGACTTAGTCTTCCTCTGTTCCATATTAAAATGGCCACCTTGGGGTTTTGCCAAGTCCAGCTCTTACACAGGTTATATGAAACTCCCCTATGATAAGTAAAATACTAGGAGCTCTTTCTGTGATGAATGTTGGATGAGTTTTGATTTCCAGACAAGTTAATTTACATTCAACCTTAAAGGGATTTATTTTTTTTCCCTGGGAGTCCAGTTGGAGATTTGACTTCTGGATGCATTAATATATTGATGAGAATGATGGGTTATCTCTGATCTCGGTGGATGCAATTACTGAGATTTCAAATTCCGTTAAATCAAAACAGAATGCTTTTGCAGGACCCAGCCCATGTGAAGGGATAATGTTTGCACTGATAACAAGGGAGGTAGGACCGATCTTTTTTATTTAGGTCACCGTGTCTACTAGGAGTGACAACTTTATCGTTGCTGGTTTCTTAGAAAAAAAACACAATGGCCTTTTCATGCTGTGAAAGAACAGAGGGAGTCTTTTCATTTTTCTACTTTACCTGGTTATCTTTGAGAACAACATTTATTTGCTTTTTATACCAATTCTTTTCTAGAGCATTGAGAGCAAACATTGCAGATAAAGAGCTATTTTATTGAATTAATCTTTATTGTTCCAACTCAGGTTCTTATCCATGTGCGCTATTTGTATCTTAAACTGCTAGCAAAATGTTGTAGGCTTCAGATTCAAATTTTATTAGTTTAGAAGGAATCTTTCTTCAGTTCCAAAATCCATTGTATCTTCTGAATCAGGCTCCTTTGCTTCAACACTTTACTCCAACAATATACATTCTACTTTCCACTCTCTGCATAAGATGCAGTTGTAGTTTTTGAACTAGCTTTGTAAGATAGCAATAGCACTTAGATTTATATACTGCTTCACAGTGTTTTACAGCTCTCTCTAAGCAGTTTAGAGAGTCAGCTTATTGCCCCCAACAATCTGGGTCCTCATTTTACCCACCTCAAAAGGATGGAAGGCTGAGTCAACCTTGAGCTGGAGTGAGCAGTGAGTACTGTATTCTAACCACTGCACCACCATGGCTCTAGATCACGGGTGTCAAACTTGTGGTGTCACTTTGCCGTCACGTGGTTTTTCCCTTCGTGGAGCTGCGGTGGGTGTGGCTTGCGCGTGACACAACCGGCCCGCAGGCTGCCAGTTTGATACCCCTGGACTACATCCTAGTCAATCTAAGTCTGCAATGGAATACTGAGTCCTGGGATTTAAGCACATTAATCTATAAGCCCATTTTCATTCCTTGGTAAAATGACAATAGTGAGTTTCGCAGAACTATTAAGATGACAAATTATGATTAGGAAGCACCCTGCATATTAAGCAGTTTATATTTAAAATATACATCAGCCTTGGAAAATTATATATTTTAAAAATGGAGGAAAGGCCACAATTCCTGTTAGAATATAATAAATACAAGTGGATAACCAGAATTTACTTTGATACATGAACGCTATAAGATACTAACTCATTCCCTCGGTCCCTGACCATAGTAATGGACCAAATATTTCTGTACAGGATAATCATAAATGTCTGAAAAGTGAAGAAGACAGATGTGGGCATAGGGATAGGAAAAATGAGCATTAGCTTCACTTAATATAAAACACTGAATAGTTTCTAGCTATAATGCAGAAGAAAGAAAGGTGGCTGGTAAAAATTTTTCACAATTGCATTAGAAAAGCTATGCTGGTTTGGCATCTCATTTTCAGCACAGGGATAATAATATATATTTCAGGATGGTTTTAAGTAATGCCAATTAATGTATATGATGCACGTTTGAACCTAAAAATAACGAAAGAGGAATTATTAAAATATGCTTAATTTATTTTAACAATCTGCTAATCTTTCTGGTAGCCGCCAGTTCTCCAGAAGGGTTTTAATTCTCTTTTTATATTACAAAATATAATTCAATCTTCAAAGTGCCATGATGCATGACAGTAAATCAAACTGATCTAAGTACTGTATTAAAGTTAGTACAGTTTTTAATTAACATGCCTAAATTATTTTTTTAAAGAAAAATATTTCACAAATATGTAATTGGTTTCTTCAAATTGAGGTTGCTTTACTTCTGAAAGGGAAAACCTGTCAGAATTTGTCTGTGATCTCAGGTAACATTGATGAGTTTTGCACTTCAGCTTTTCTAAGCTTAGCTCTGAATGAACTGAGGTTGAAGGTAATTTATTCCACAGCCAAATGGGAATGCAAATGAGTGCAGAAGGACCTCTGTCATTTGCAGTGGAAAGCTACAATGACTGATTTGTCTGATCAAAAAACATAAGTTGTTCCAGATTCTATGCCCATACTGCATTTATGAGTGACCTTAAAAAGAAAATTCCTGTTCTCATTTGCAGGAATAAACTGGGATACTAACACTTATGCAAAACCTTCAACTGGATACCTTGCCTGTTTATTGGCTCTGACAGGTTTAATTTTTAAGCTGTCTGAACCAGTAAGGCCTTGTAATGTAAACTCTAGCATTTGAAACTGATAGCCTTCGGTAGTTTAAAAAAACTCATTAAAGCAACACTGACTAGGATTCAGACCCATCAACAATCTCATACAAAGGGAATCTAGAAATATTAGTAACATTGTTTGCTCACCAACTACTGTCATCCACACATACTCTCATGTGATAATTTAAACTTTTCCCCTATATTTTATGCTCCGCTGCAATAGATAATTTGGTTTAGCATTCAAAAATCAAAACCATCCACTAAATATGATTGATGTACTTTCAGTTGCAGGAAAAGGTTGAAATCTTTCCTGGGTTGCTTAGTCAATATTTACACCTTTCAAAGAAAAAATGGAAGTGGGCCTCTATTCCTATGCCTTCTAAAAATTGAAAAACTAGGAAGGAATTTTTTCTTGTTCCTCTTTTGATCCCATCACTTATAAGTCTGGGTCAATTATTTGAAGAAAGGTGGAGAAAATCCAAGACAATTTGTTAGAAATAATTTGAGGACTTTGGTGTGTTTGAATATATACTGAATATCTTAACTTTGAAATTAGCAGAACTTCATCTATGTATGAATAAAATCCTCATGTCTGCTTGGTATTGGGTGAAATGCTGCATTGTGGGGCAAAACTTTTTTCAACAAAGTTACTTCAAATGTAGTGCTTCAGCACTACTGTGCTGTTCAGTGCCAGTGCTGTGTTGTTGCATAAGCCTCTTTTTCAATGTTCCCTGACAGTTTCCCACAAATCAAGGGGGGATCCAGGAGGAAATGATTGTCAACGCTCCTATGCTCCTTTCCCACCTTCCCCTTAACAAAGTCTTTGCTTTGTGGGATGCTTGCAAGCAGAAAGTCAATGGAGAAAAGATCCGATCCCTCTCAACACTGGCCATTCACACAGTCCCTTGCTCCCTCCAGGAGGGAGGGAGGGAGAGAGCGTGGGAGAAAGGGAAGGAAAGAAAGAAAGATTGGGAGGAAGGATAGGGAGGGAGGAAGGGAGGAAAAATTGGGAGGGAGGGAAGAAAGGATTGGAAATAGGGAAGGAAAGGAAGGAAGGAAGGAAGGAAGGAAGGAAGGAAGGAAGGAAGGAAGGAAGGAAGGAAGGAAGGAAGGAAGGAAGGAAGGAAGGAAGGAAGGAAGGAAAGATTGGAAAGAAGGAAGGAAGGATAGGGAGGGAGGAAGGGAGGAAAAATTGGGAGGGAGGGAAGAAAGGATTGGAAACAAGGAAGGATAGGGAAGGAAAGGAAGGAAGGAAGGAAGGAAGGAAGGAAGGAAGGAAGGAAGGATAGGGAGGGAGGAAGGCAGGAAAAATTGGGAGGGAAGGAAGGGAAGATTGAAGGGAAGGAAGGATAGGGAGGGAGGGAGGGAGGGAGAAGGAAAGATTGAGAGGGAGGAAAGATTGGGAATGAGGAAAAGAAAATGGATGGAAGGAAAGACTGGGAATTTGAGAGGGAGGGAGAAAAGAAGGGGGGAGGAAGGGAGGAAGGAAAAATTGGGAGGAAAGGAAGGAAAGATTGGAAGGAAGGAGAGGGAAGGAGGGAGGGAGGATAGGGAGGGAGGAAGGAAGGAAAGATTGGGAGGAAGGATAGGTAGGTAGGTAGGTAGGTAGGAAGGAAGGAAGGAAGGAAGGAAGGAAGGAAGGAAGGAAGGAAGGAAGGAAGGAAGGAAGGAAGGAAGGAAGGAAGGAAGGGATAATTGGGAGGGAGGGAGGAAAGATTGGGAGGGAGGGAGGAAAAGAAAATGGAAGGAAGGAAGGAAGGAAGGAAGGAAGGAAGGAAGGAAGGAAGGAAGGAAGGAAGGAAGGAAAAATTGGGAGGGAGGAAAAGAAAATGGAAGGGAGGGAGGGAGGGAGGAAAAGAAAATGGAAGGTCGGTAGGTCGGTAGGTACTGGGTGGAGAATTTTGTGAGTTGAAGTCCACCCAATTTAATGTTTCCAATATTGAGAAACAGAGGTTTAAGACCCCTCGGATGTAATGAAAGCGGCAGTTAATTCATCTCTCTCCAGCGTTAGCCACCCATCAGGGTCCCATTGCAGAATATTTGGGGGGCATCATTAAAGCCTTGACAACAGCAGCAGCCGCAATTTTGGTGTGAAAATAGACACTCTGTGAACAATTGAAGAAGGGGACTCATGAAAGTCCCATCGCCATGTTCTTGAGCTCTGGGGCACCCCAGTTTTCTGGGCAGCTGCCCATCTCAAACAGGGGTCCTACCACTCCTAAAAAAGAATTTTAAGAGGTGAAAAAGTGTTCAGCCAACATTCAGGGTTGTATTTAAAACTCTCAACCCGCCTATCTCAGCAGAAAAACAATGACTGTGGCGCTTCTCAGGGACACTCTTGGATTAATTTACTTTTCAACCTTGTGTAACATTTAGCACCCATTTCATTCAGAAACTAAACCAGCTTCAGCACCTGGTGTGGGGACAGCCACGGCAGATGCTTGGTTTTTTTTTTTTTTACTTTAAACTAGGTTTAAGGTTAAACCTAGTTTCAAGTTTTGTGGTAACAAGTTAACAGTAACAAGAGTTGGAAAAGGGACCTTGGAGGTCATCTAGTCCAACCCCCGCTGCTCACACAGGAGACCTGTGCTAGGGATTCGAACCGCCGACCTTTCTGATCGACAAGCTCGGTGTCTTAGCCACGGAGCCACCATGTCTTTGCCAACAAACAAGCCAGGAGGCTCCCAAAGGTGCTTTTTATTTCCTCCCCAAGAGGCAACTTGGACTTTCTGAGTTTGTTTTTTTTTTGTTTTGAAGACATTTCGCTTCTCATCTAAGAAGCTTCTTCCGTTCTGAGTTGAAGTGCTTGGCTGACTGAGCCATTCCCCACCATTCAGTCAGAAGCGAGGAAGCTTCTCAGATGAGAAGCGAAACGTCTTCAGAGAAAAACCAGAGAGAAAAAAAGCACCTTTGGGACAACCATGAAGGTTAAATGAGGATCATCGGTCAGCAATCAGGAAATCCCTTGGTTAATGTGGGTTTTTCATACACGGCTTTCTATTTTCTCAATGGCAGTTCTATGCCAAGTCTTACTGTTCAAAAATTATAGAAACGGGGGGGCGGGAAATTAAGGTGACAATGAACAATTTGAAATCAAAGACTGTCCTGCCTGTGACTGTTGGGGTTTTTTTTAATTGTGTGTAATAAAATATGTGCTTCCATAATAGAGCTTTCCCCTTTATATGACTGAGAAACGCCTCAGAAAGCGCCATAGAAACGACCGTTATTTCCCCATTTTAAAGGTGTCGCGCGGAGGGGGGGGGAGATTTTCAAACGGAAAGAGGCGGGAAAAACCGTTGGGCCGCGCGGCGGCCGTTAGGGAGGGAAGGAAGGGGAGAGAGAGCCCGCGGGGCGCATGCGCGTCTCCCGCGGCCTTTCCCGGCGCCGCCGCGTCTCCCGGGCAACGGCGCGCGGCTTCCGCCTCTCACGTGGGGGGAAGTCACGTGATGTTTGGTTTTTATTTCCACGGCTCCCTCCTCCCCTCCGGTCGCGCTCCTTCCTTCCTTCCTTCCCATCCCGGGCGAGCGAGCGAGCTGTTTCCGGGTCAAGGCAGGACGCGGCCGCCGGACGGGGAGCGTAAAAAGCGGTGGGGCCCGGTGAGGAGAAGAGAGGAGGGGACGGGGCTGGAGGTCGGGAAAGCGAGGAAGGAAAAAGGCCCGCCGCCATCACCCGCCGCCCGGCCTGGAGGGGAAGGGAAGGGTTAACGAAGCGGGGTGGGGGGTGGGGGGGAGAGAGAGACTACGCTCCAGTGAAGCCTCCTCGTCCAGCAGCAGTCTACCTTGAGCTCCTAAAGCGCTGGAGGAAGGGGAGGCCAGACCCCCCCCTCCTTAATTGGGGCCTTGGTTGGAAACAGTAGGCTGGGTGGGGGGGGGGGAGATGAGAGAGGCTGCTGTCCAGTGGAGCCTCCTTGACCAGCAGCAGTCTACCTTGAGCTCCTAAAATACTGCGGGGAGGGGAGGCCAGGCCCCCCCTCCTTAATTGGGGAAGGGGCCTTGCTTGGAAACAGTGGGCTGGGGGGGGAAGATGAGAGAGGCTGCTGTCCAGTGGAGCCTCCTTGACCAGCAGCAGTCTACCTTGAGCTCCTAAAATACTGGGGGGAGGGGTGACCCCTGGAAGGGGAGACAGGACTCCCCCTCCCCCTCTTGGGGAAGGGGCCCTGGTTGGAAACAGTGGGCTGGGTGGGGGGGAGATGAGAGAGGCTGCAGTCCAATGGAGCCTCCTTGACCAGCAGCAGTCTATCTTGAGCTCCTAAAATACTGGAGGAAGGGGTGACCCCTGGAAGGGGAGACAGGACTCCCCCTCCCCCTCTTGGGGAAGGGGCCCTGGTTGGAAACAGTGGGCTGGGCTGGGGGGGGGAAGATGAGAGAGTCTGCAGTCCAATGGAGCCTCCTCCTCCAGCAGCAGTCTACCTTGAGCTCCTAAAATACTGGGGGGAGGGGTGACCCCTGGAAGGTGAGACCGGACTCCCCCTCCCCCTCTTGGGGAAGGGGCCCTGGTTGGAAACAGTGGGCTGGGCTGGGCTGGGGGGGGGGGGAAGATGAGAGAGTCTGCAGTCCAAAGGAGCCTCCTCCTCCTCCAGCAGCAGTCTACCTTGAGCTCCTAAAGCGCTGGAGGAAGGGGAGGCCCAACTCCTTTCCTTCTTGGGGAAGGGGCCCTGGTTGGAAACCAACCTGGACTGAGGGGATTGATTATTTTAGTGGGTTTTAATATATGTTTTAAATTATATATTTGCATATTTTGTGTATGTATCCTATGTTTGTAGGGTTTGTTTTTTATTTGTTGCGAGCTGCCCTGAGTCTACGGAGATAGGGCGGCATACAAATAGCATAAAATAAAATAAAATAATAAATACAAGTGGGCTGGGGTTGGTGGGGGGAAGACGAGAAAGGCTGCGGTCCAGTGGAGCCTCCGTGTCCAGCAACAGTCTACCTTGAACTCCTAAAGCACTATGGGGGGCGTTCCCTGGAGGAAGAGGAGGACTGGCCAACCCCAGTCTTGAGGAAGGGAGCCTAGTTGGGAACAGTGGGCTGGGGGGGGGGTGAGATGAGAAAGACTGTGGTCCAGTGGAGCCTCCTTGTCCAGCAGCAATCTACCTTGAACTTTTAAAACACTGGGGGTGGGTAACCCCTGGAAGGGGAGGCCGGACTCCCCCCTCTCCCTCTTGGGGAAGGGGCCCTGGTTGGAAATAGTGAGCAGAGAGAAGGAGGGCCAGATTGCACACACCCCCCAGCTCCGCCTCCCATGTATCCCTATGCGAGGAGCAATCGGGATGCTTTGCTAGGCAGCCTTTCTCCAAACTCCAGGGGACAAGATTGTGGGGAAAGGGGGGAAGGAACAGAAAAGATGCTGGTGGCTTTCTGGGGAGAAGAAGGGGAAAAAAAGTAATGGATCCTTGAGGGGGGGGGGGAGAAGGAAAGCAGGAAGCCTGCAAAGGAGATCAGCCAGCAGGTGCAGACCGGCCTCTCCATCCCCAAATGTACTTTCGAAGCACAAGAGGTGGAATTGAGTCCAGGCAGGCTTCTGTCTCCTTGGAGGCAGCTGATGGGTAGCTGGTGAGAAGAGAAGGTCAGCATCATCATCATTAGCAATGGGAAAAACAGGCCTGGAACAGGGGGGAAAAATCATTAAAAAAATCATTGGTTCAAAGAGGTGAGAAACAACAGTGGCCTCAAAATGTCTGCTTCGTTTACATTTCCACACGTACCACAGCTTCCAATAGTTGATTATTGGAGGGGGGGAAAAAAAACTCCCATAGATATTTATTTTTTTAAAAAAAAACCCAACAGTCTGATTTATAACTTTATTTCGGTACCCAGCCATTGAATTTCATTTTTGATTTGTTAACCTCTGAAGGCCTTTATGAGTCGAGGAGCTTAGTAAATGAATGCTTTTCCATAGGCCTTTCAGATAGAATAGTAACATTGATACATTGGTGCAGATAATAGTAACGTTGGTGCAGATAAAATATTTTTTGGGGGGACAGACTGTTACATGGTGACAGTGGCAAGATCAGGAGCTGTTGCCTGTGGCCCCTCCAGTCTTGAAGCAAGCAAGATCGTATAGGTTTTTCAAAAACACCATAATACACAATTTAGCTTATAGAAAGTATCTTGCAGTATCCCTTCCTCGACATTAATCCTTCAACTGCATATGCTTCTGTGTTTCCTAATAATGAACCACATGGCTCTGATTTCCTTTCCATCCCCATCCCCAGGACATCAAATGGTTAATGTCCTTGAATAAATATTAAGGGCATAATTATGATAGCGTCTACTTGAATAATTTGGTGAGTTATTAGTATGTTGCCTTCAGCAATGTGGGAGGAGTTGCAGAAGTGGGGGTGGGGGAGCACAAGTCCTGTTGTGTCATCCAAGGACCATCTGGTCCATCTATTTCTGTGACTTGAAAATCGCATCTGGCTTTCAGAAGTATACAACCTCTGCTCTCGGGAAAGGCAGTACTTTAATGGTACCAGGCTTTTAAGCATTTAAAAGGGTCAACTATAATTTTTCCATGTTGCCATTTATAAAAACTGAGCTTATTGATCGGCTCTTTGCATTGCATAAAGAATGTCTTATGGTGAATTCTTCCATATTCTATTTAGAAAAAAGTAGAGGTGACAGTAGAATTTTCCAGTGGAAACTGGTATATCCATTGCCAGTTAGAGCAGGTAATTCATACAGTCTGGTGGATCAGATTGTCCAAAACGATCTAGAAAGGAACTGAATCCTCAGGAAGACCATATATACAGATTAGACTAAATTTAAGAGATAATTTTTATCGAATAGCAATAACATTCTTCCTGTTTTCTGTCTTACAAATTGAGATCGAGATTGAAGGCTTAACTCTGGTCAGGGCTTGAGAGGGAAACCATTTCAAACCCATTTTAAGATCTTCCTTAGTTTCATAATGGAAGAAAGGCAGTTTGAAAGATAAAACATCACCTGAGAGTAAATGGAGTTCTATTATAAGATTGTTATTTTACAGAAGTGCAGATATGTAGCTAATGTATCCAGATCCCTGTCCCCATCATCACAGCTTTCCTCTTTCAAGTATTAATATTGTTAAGAAACAAAAGTATTTTCTAAATGCTGTTGACTGTCTATCTTGTCTAATACGTTTGAAAATATTTTCACTGGCTTTTAACTATCTTATAAAGTGCATAACTTTAAAAAAAAGTCCAAAACAGTTTAGTAAAAATGGAAGAATTGTTTTGCTATATTTGTGGCAAGTGTTGTCAAAGGATCTCATCTTAAGCATTTAAGAATTAACTGGTTTTATAGATAGCAGATGCCTCATCTGCATTTAATAACAGACATTTTTAAAAATTTAAGTTGCATTCTGGGAACCATTTGGTTTTCTTAGTTGAAGCTTGATTTTTCCAGAGAAGGAAAGTGGATTATTAACACTCAGAAAACCTTGGTAATGGTATAATACTGATTTTTGGGAAAAGCCAATGAATGTTTCCACTCACGTTTATATTTCTGTTCCCCATCCCCAAGACGAAGCCCTCCCTTGTTTTTTCTTCCACTTTCCAGAATGGAAAGTTTGGTTTTGACTTTGGTTACAAATTCTCCTTTTCAGAAGGAACAGAGGTTACTCTGTTTCCACATTTTAGAATTATTTTCTGTTGATGTTTTGAAGAATGCTTATAAATCCAGTGATCGATAGAACAAGCCTTTGCAATGCTCAGAAGCTATTGTTAAAGTTCAGTCTATGAAATACTTCCATCTTGAGTGATACTCTATGAACCTTTTAGAAATTTATTTTTGGAATGGACTGAAATTAACTGTTAGACTAAAACCCTTAAATGTCCACCTTTTTTTTAAAAAAGGTTTGATTTTAAAAGCATTTTGTTTCAAGCTGGTATACTGCAAGCCTGCATAGTGTACAGCCTGGGGGCTACATATGACCCACCAAGCAGCCTTTAAAAAATAAGTACTATAATAAATTTGGAGCTGTCACTGCGGCCCACTCTAGTGCTTTCACTGCCATGGAGCAGCTGATCAGTATTTCTGTGCAGCACATAAGAATTTTCGATACTACCAATGCAGCTTTTTTCCCTCAATGAATTGTGCAGGTCTGGAATAGTGTTACGCCTACCAGCACCTTAATATATGCCAGCAGCTTACCTTTCTTCAGAAAAGCATCCAAAATCCAAGTTTTAGATCCCATAGAATTATTTCATAAACCTTAGTGTGTGGTTCTCAACAACCTTGGGGCATTCGAATTGTGGATTCAGTTTTAAAACTGGGAAAGGATTTGCCCTTTAAATTTATATTCTAGTTTAGGGAAGTCCCAATTAGATTTGCATTCTTCTATGTTGGCTTTCTCAAGCCATCCAACTAATTTTTTTTTTTTAATGTTCTTATTGCACTTTGGATTTTTATTTTAAGGCAGTAGGTTGTATTACTATTTTGCAAACTGGCATGATTTGCCAGAGTTTTAATATTGAAATCTTATTTTCCTTGTTGGCTAATTAGATGGGAGCATAATGGTACAGTTGTACAGTGAAACCTTCATTCATTAAACCTTGATACAACTAACCTTTCATACAGTGGAACAAATTTCCATGGGCAATTTCTGTAGTGGCATCACTTAAATGATGTAATTAGTATAATGGTATCCTGTGATGTAAATCACTAGAACGGCTTACTTTCTGTCTCAAATTCTGTGAGTAACAAATCCTCTCCCTGCCAGATTAATCCCTTAAAACAAATTTTCTCCATACTTTACCTTCTTCTTTGCCCCTCTTTGGATCAAATAATTTTCAGTATCCTGTTCAGTCAGAAAAGTAGCCATCCACCATCACCACTTAGTTGTTTTTACAGTGCTTATACACCACCAAGTGAACAAGTCCACACATTAAAAAAAAAATTAAAAATACAGAAATCAATCCCTCCAAGCCCAAACTCTGCAGTAACAATAAACAAAAAGAAAACGTTAGCCCATCAATAATGTCAACAAAATCCATACAAATTATGTACCAAATGCCCAATTAAAGAATATGTCCTTAAGTGCCTCGCTAAATATTCAGAACAGAAGATGTAGCCCTGGAGGACATAATGTTCCAAAAAATGAGGCCACTGCAATGATAGATGACCTTGGTGTCCATATACCTCTGCTGTGAAGTAGGAAGGAACCCTTAGCCTCCAAATATTTTATTTTATTTATTTGTCAAGCATGTATTAGATAACAGATATAAGTATAAGCATGAGTATGTATAGGTAGACAAGTTGGTGCGTTTATGCACGCCCCTTACAGACCTCTTAGGAATGGGGTGAAGTCAACAGTAGACATTCTAAGGTTAAAGTTTTGGGGGTTTGGGGAAGAAACCACAGAGTCAGGTAGAGCATTCCAGGCATTGGCCACTCCGTTGCTGAAGTGTGCTCGTGTATTGTTGCCTGGGTAAACTGAGTAGATTCTACTTGGGGGAATCAAGCTGCTAGCTGTTGACAGCCTTACCTGGCATAAATTGTCTAGTTCCTGTTCACAAAAGAATGAGATTGTAGGAGGAAAGCTGTATTAGTCTATAAAACTCTGGCAGCACTTGCTCCGAGTCACAGATTTTATTCAAAGGCATAAACTTTCATGAGTTGCAGCTTATGCTTTTAATAAAATTTGTTACTCGGAAAAGGTGCTGTCAGATTCCTGTAAAAAAATGTGCGCGTTAGATAGCATTGTTTCTTAAGTTCACCGATGCTGTTTTAAGTTCTTGCTTTTCTTCCGTTCTCTTATCCTTTCCTGTGCAGGGAATTACATGGATGTGTGATCTTTTCCCTCCCGGAAAAATACAATGAAGGGCTAAGAAGATTCCCAGAAACTCATACATGTAACTCCCGAGAGAGCTGATGCTGAAACTAAAAAATAACCATCTTGTGTAAGTGGGGAACATCTGAGACATTCTGCACTATTTAGTTTTGCGGGATAAAATAATCCACCAAAAGGAATGTCTTACATAAGATGCCCTCCTAAGATTTAAACAATTGAGCACTTTTTCCCTTCAGTCTCCCATGTGAATATCCAGGGTTTAAAAGTTCATGTTTCCATCACTTCATCTGCTTTAATTCCAGGAATGGAGGGAAATAACTTGGTTGTTGCTACAATTGAGGAACAGTTAGGTGATCTACTGTACATCATTCACACATTTACCTTCTGCCCATCTCTGGTGTTAATACTTTGATATCTTAATTTGTGTGTTATTTCTATTCCCATTTGCAAAATATTGACATATTGACAAACTGAAACACATATACCCTACAGATTGAATGTTTTATGCCCAGCATCTGTTCACACTAGAAAAATGAAGAAAGTGGTATGTTTGTATAAGTTTATAAGACCTACCTTTATGTCAAGTTATTTTATTGGTCTAGAATAGTATATTCTGTGCTGATTGAGTTTTGCATATGTTCCACACCAGAGATTTTGTGACTGAATTCAGAAATTTACAAAAAGTTTTACCCTCCGTTCCTCTTTTTTCCACAAGCATATATTTTGATAGTGGTTTGAATGGTTTCAGGAGCTAAATTGCACATGCTTCATTTTGCCCATTGGGATCCCACTTACCTGTTTCTGACTTTCCTGAGTGGCCACAACACATTCCCTCATCCAAATTAAAACGGAAGGTGCTTTGTCTAGCGATGTATTTTAAGTTTGCCAGTTGGAAGGAAGACATTTATTTATTATTGCATAACATTCCTCGAGACTCTTCCCATCCTGCTTACAATCTTTTTGGACTGTTGCCTTCTGGCAACAGTCCAAACAATTAAAATTCGGACCATACATTTTCTGAATAGCTTTATTCAGAGCTATAATTGCATTCAATGGACTAAAGGGCCACCATCAGTGAGCTGTCAGACAGCATTACTTGGTCTGTTGTGTGGATATTTGGGTGGTTTAGAGGTGGGGAATTTGTGGTGGGTGGGGGTGTGTTTGGGGATTCTTATGTGTGTTGGACCTGGTCTTTGGGTGTTAACTGAATTTCGTTGTATGGGTATACTGTGTATACCCCATACAATGACAATAAAATTATTATTTCCTATCTTTTGAACCACAGCATTTCTGGAAGGGACAATGGATCAGCCCAGTGGGAGAAGTTTCATGCAAGTTCTTTGTGAAAAATACAGCCCTGAAAACTTCCCTTATCGTCGTGGTCCCGGAATGGGCGTACATGTCCCAGCTACACCCCAGGGTTCACCTATGAAAGGTACAGGTTTTGGCTGCATTTTTCTTTCAACATCCCTAGAGCAGGGCTTGGATTAAAATTTATTATGTTTTACTCTTTCTTCTCCTTCTGTGAGAGGGATGGAAGGGAAACGGAGTTTCTTTCTGGACTGCAGAGAATTTTTGGGTGCACTGACTCTGCACTCACTCCCTGACCCCCACCCTCAATTCTGATTTTGAATTCCTGTCAGGTTGATTTCTATCACAGACGTTCTCAAAGAGAAAATACAAACCAGGTTATTTGGGTGGAATTGAGAATAACTGAATGTGACAGAAAAGAACAAAATAAGTTGAGTCAGTCGGGGACAAAATGTATTGTATGTCACTCAGAGTTAACCTTTCCAGAGATATCATAAGAAAAAAAAACTTTCCTGGTTATTCTTCTGATTTCTTCATTCATATACCTCAAAAAAGATGGCAAAGCTATCTTGGCCCTGAGACAAGGTTATGTTTATTATTAAAATGCTTCTATCCAGCAAAATATCATAGTGTATGCCGCAGCATACTGCTCCTTTGTTCAATGCCCATACCCTCATCACCCTTTTCTTATTAGCAACTTCCCTAATGAAAAAGGCAAAATTAAAGTTTTCCCTTATGACAGTAATCATTGCAATGGTCCCAGGAAACCATCTTTTCTATGAAGAAAAACGATCTCTCTAGATGCTTGCATCTTTCATATGGTCTCCAAAGTTACTATTATTTTGTTAGATTTCTTTTCCAGAGTAATTTGGTTGCACCGATTTCTGAAACAAGACTCCTTCTATTGAAAATATTATTAGGGTAGATGATAAGAAACTGTGAATCTCGAGATTAGGGAAAGTAAATGTGAATAAACGATGGAGAGAAGAAGGTGACAAATGTGCAAAATAATGTAAATGAAGAAAATTAAAAATAAAGGGATGATAAAGATAATGATAATAAAGAATGGGAAAAATTGCGAATGTATATAGTAGAAAGTAAGAGGAACGAAACTGATATGTGAAAAGAAACACATATCATCTGTTTGTGTGTTGTGTTGTTGTAAAATCAATAAAAAAAACCCTGTGAAAATGGCTCAGAAGATATTAGCTGGGGTTCATCAGGTGCAAATGTGGAATCTAGAGAAGGATGTATAGGAGAAATGTATCCTGTTTATCTTTTGACATAGTCATCCAAACCAGGGGTGTCAAACTCGATTTCATTGGGAGCCAGTTCAACGTCACTCGTGTCGGGGGAGCCTGTGGTGGCCCAAGTGCTCTGCCAGCGAAAACGGGCTTTCGAGCTCCATTTTCTGCTGCGACGGCCTCTTGCAACCTTCTGCCAGTGAAAGCGGAGCTTATGGGGTTGCATGCGGCCCTCCCTAGCTCCGTTTTCACAGACAAGCACAGCGGGCTGCTCCTTCGCTATTTCCAGGGCGGTCCCACAGGCCAGATCTAAGCACCCCACGGGTCGGATCCAGGCCCCAGGCCTCGAGTTTGACACCCCTGTCCTAAATCAAATAATGACATTAATTAGCTCTTAGGACCATGAGGGTGAACCTATGGCACGCATGCCACAGGTGGCACACAGAGCTATATCAGTGGGCACACGAGCCATCTGATTTTCGGGCCTTCTGGGCCCACCGGAAGTCAGCAAATGGGCCATTTCCGGCCTCCAGGGGATGTTGGGGAAGGCCGTTTTTGCCCTCCCCAGTGTCCTAGAAAGCCTCTGGAGCCTGGGGAGGGCAAAAAATGGGTCTTCTGGGCCCACTGTGCCTTCACATGGCAAAAGCGGGGAAGCGCGAGGGGGTTGTGCACGCATGTTCGGAGGGGCACATAGAATTATGGGTGTGGGCACGCACGTGTGCGATCCCCTCGTGCGACCCGCACTTTTGGCACGTGATGGCAAAAAGGTTAACCATCACTGCCTTAGGACATTCTAATTTAAAGTTTCATGCATTTAAGAGTCACTGTTCACTTTTATCCAGCAAAGAGCACCATGGATTGCATAATAATAAAACAGTATCTTTTGATAACAGCCACATCAAGTACAGTTCATCAGACATGGAATCTCATTTTTATACTGCATTAAAAAAAAAAAGGTATTCTGGATCAGGTTTATTTGGATGTACAGGTGATAATATTTCCCTGCAAAAGCGAGAGATTCCTTATAAGGGCCTCCTGTCCGTTCTGTTTTTTTCAGACCGCCTCAACCTGCCAAGCGTGCTGGTGTTGAACAGCTGTGGGATCACCTGTGCAGGAGACGAGAGAGAGATAGCTGCCTTCTGTGCTCACGTATCTGAACTGGATCTTTCTGACAACAAATTAGAAGACTGGCACGAGGTAAAGCACCTTACGCGAACTTCATTCTGAGTAGTAACAGGAACAGCTGTCTTTGACTGCAGGTAGAGATGTCTGTTCCGGATGGATTCACATGTGCATCTCGGAATGATTCAAGCTAATGTCCTTGCCCAGGGTAATCCAAGGACTTGATTGGTTTAGTACTTTCTCCTTCCATTTCAAGGGGGTGCGGTGGCTCAGTGGCTAAGATGCTGAGCTTGTCGATCAAAAGGTCGGCAGTTCAGCGGTTCAAATCCCTAGTGCCGCGTAGCAAGCTCCCGTTACTTGTCCCAGTTTCTACCAACCTAGCAGTTCAAAGGGACATAAAAAATGCAAGTAGAAAAAATAGGGACCACTTTTGGTGGGAAGGTAACAGCGTTCCGTGCGCCTTTGGCGTTGAGTCATGCCGGCCACATGACCACGGAGACGTCTTCGGACAGCGCTGGCTCTTCGGCTTTGAAACAGAGATGAGCACTTTCCCCTAGAGTCGGAAACGACTAGCACATATGTGCGAGGGGAACCTTTACCTTCTATTTCTTCTCCCAAACCTCAAGCTTTCTCAAGCAGGACACCTCTTCTTTCTTGCTCATCTCTCCTCTGAAGATTCTCTTCGGAGCTCCCATCATCAACTTGTCTTTAGCCACGGCTTTTACAGTTTCATAATCTCAGCTACCATCCAAGAGTGGGAGGGAAGAAGATGTTCTCTGTTTCTCTGCCATTTTTCTTCCTTTGGGGCCTATTAATGCCTGCATTACAATGAGGTTTGAACTGGGCCAGGGGAGATGCAGTATGAAGCATATAAAATCTTGCTGGATGACCCTGGGCTCGTTCTATCTACTCTCTCAGCCCAGCCGACCTTACCCATGGCTTCTTGGGGAGGATAAAATGAAATGAGATCCCCCTGTAACTCATTGGAGGGAAGGCAGAATGTGATTTTAAAAATGGAAAGTTCTAATTGTTCATGAAACTCCTTGAGTCATCTTAATTTTTACAGCAGGCGGTAAAATTGGTTATAGGATCAAGAAGAGCTGTACAGTTAGGCTTTTGCAGCTAAGAATTCTAACACATCCCACCGACTCATTATTGTTATCCCTCTTTTATCCCATGGGTCTTCAAAATAAATGGATGCAGGTTTGGCCGAAATGTTGCAATAATTGTTCTAAAAGTTCTCCAGCAGTTTGCATATGTGTTTTCCTCCATGTTTCCTTGCGGCAAAGCTTTGGATTATAATAACAGGAAACAGGAAAGGTGGTTTTATTGCCTTTTGGCCATCCATTTAACATTCTCAAATGTTAAAAAGAATTAGAAAGTTGTTTGCAGAGAGGGAGGGGGGCCCCAAACATTAATCAATTTCAGGAATCAAAATTCTTTACGAAAATGGTATTTGGCGCATACAAGACTGCAGAAAAGATGGGTAGCCCTGGATAAAATAGTCCTTTGAAAAATGTTGGCACTTGTAAGTTATTTCTTTTCTATAGTTGCTGTTCTTTTCTTTAGAAGCCTGCCAGGTATCTGTTTTATTCCCCTTATCAAGTCTTTCTAAGAGTGTAATTAACTGAACCATTGAGGGGAACAAGCAATTAACCAATCAATCGAAATCATCAAACGGCCACGGTATGAGTTACAGATCTTGAATGCTGTTAGAATCCTTATCATTCTTCAACTCAGTGAAGTGGACTAGAAAGGTTGCTGGGAGGTTTTAATATTAATTGAGATCTGATTACAGGTTTGTTTCTTCTTTTTTTTTTTTTTTCCTTCTTCCCTTCTCTCCCAGGTCAGTAAAATTGTGTCCAATGTCCCTCACTTGGCGTTTCTGAACCTGAGTTCCAATCCTCTGAATTTGTCAATTTTAGAAAGGAAATGTGCTGGATCTTTCTCTGGTGTTCGCAAACTTGTGCTCAACAACTGCAAAGCTTCCTGGGAAACAGTCCACACTATACTGCAAGAATTGCCAGAGTAAGCCTAAAGGAAGTAGGGTTTTGAGGGTTAGTTAACTGACAAGATCTATTAAGGAAGGAGAAGGACTACAACAGTTAAACTCAAAACATGAATTCCAAAAAATAAACTGGAATTTATTTTTTATTAGTAGTGGACAGGGCCCTCAAAGACACGTTATCTGTTTGACTTTTTGAATCTTATCAAATGGCTACCTTTTGCACCAGCTGACAGATTCAAATTCTCTCCAAAGGAAATCCAAGCAAGAACTGTAGATTTTAGAACTCAACCTAGAGTTCATTACAAAATCTGTAGTTTAGATTTCCCTGTGTATATTCTGGTTGACCCGATTTGGTCTCCTGTCTTGTTTGGTTTCCATGCATGTCAGGGTTGCTATTTTTAATTTTACGCTAGTGGCTATGTTCCCATCAATTTGTTACTCTACAAATTAATGGAGGAGTTTAAGGCACTCCACAAAAGGTAGTGGAAAGTTTTACTAGCCCATTTGGCTACCACAAATTGTTACTTTAGCCTAAAGGAAGGAAGGCGAAGGAGCTTTCCTGCCTGATTTGCCTGAACATGATTTTAACAAAAAGCCGTGATTTTCAAATCTGTTAGACAATTATTATGGCAGCTTCTTGTCATATTGTAATTGTATTTACATTTTACTAAACGGTGTTCCAAGAGGTTCAGTCTCCCTTATTTAGTTGTACTCCCTTATAGTATGAAATGCTGATTTAAGATTATAGCTTCAGTGTGTGTGTATGTTTATGTATGTAAACTTTGGTATATCTCAAACTCCTGGCAGTACAGTAGATCAGGCAAAAAAACCTGATTTCTGAAATATACCCTTTTTCTATTTGCATAGCTCTTTTTTTCCCATCAAGAAGCATTCAATAGCATATCCATAGGCCGAGTGCATCACCAAGCCACTTGTGGTTTGTGCAGATCTATCTACTTCCAAAGTTTTTAGACCACATTTGGACCATGTTTCTGAACTACTTCTAAGCTGCTTTGGGGCATTTATCGGTAAATTTATCAAATTAACAGATATACCGCCAGTAGGGCAGTCCATGTTCTGCCTTTCTGCTCTTCGGTTATCAGATCAAATAGCTTCTCTAATGGACATGCTGGCTTTTGATTGAGATTAAATGGGGGTGTAGAGAGAGTGCAGGACAACTTCCAGTTAAACGTTCCCTTACATATTTTATAAGGCCTGGCAGAGGCTCCCTTCAGCTTGGCAACTCTTGTTTTCCTTCATGTGGGACCAAAGCTTATTGAATCCAACCTTCTGCTCTCACGCTAACTAACCAAATGCAGATTCCTTCAGAAATCCAGAGATGGGATTACAAGGGCAACAGATTTTTTTCCCCCAGCAGTTTTCCCCTAGGAGAAAATATCTGGGAATGCTTTTTCTGCTGCTGCAAGTAATAGTGATGTAAACCCATCTTTTAAAGCTCATCGATGTGTCTTTTCCTTAAAACCAACATTAACTGGATTGCATAGAGATATTGCTGCGTATTTTAATTGCAATTTTCTCCCTGCAGCTTGGAGGAACTTTTCCTGTGCCTTAACGACTATAATACAGTGTCTTGTTCTCCAGCTTGTTGTAATTCCCTCAAATTGCTCCACATAACTGACAATAATCTCAAAGACTGGACTGAGATCCGGAAGCTGGGGATCATGTTTCCATCACTAGATACTTTGGTTCTGGCCAATAACAGTCTGTCAACCATTGAAGACTCCGATGATTCCCTGGCAAGGCTATTCCCGAACTTGCGATCCATCAGTCTGCACAAGTCAGGTGAGATCTTGGATGAAATGTAATAGATATACGAGGCCCGTTGGATCAGAACAAAGGCCCAGCTTATCCAGGCTACATTTTATTTTATTTTATTTTATTTTATTTATTTTATTTTATTTTATTTTATTTTATTTTATTTTATTTTATTTTATTTTATTTATTTGTCAAGCATATATAAGATAACAGGTAAAAGTATAAACATAATTTGAATACATGAAAACAGTAAGTAAAAAGGAATATTAGGACAGGGACGAAACTCAGAGTCAGGTAGTGCATTCCAGGTATTGTCTACTCCGTTACTGAAGTCATATTTTCTGCAATCGAGTTTGGAGCGGTTTACCTTGAGTTTTTTATCTATTATTTGCTCGTGTATTGTTGTGGTTGAAGCCAAAGTAGTCATTGACAGAAAGAACATTGTGGCAGATAATTTTATGTACTATGCTTAGGTCAGACTGAAGTCGGCGTAGTTCTAAATTGTCTAAGCCCAAAATTTGGAGTCTGGTGGCATATGGAGGACTCTTCTCGTAAAATATCTCTAAATTCTCTCAATTGTATTTATGTCCGATATGCAGTGCAGATTCCAGACAGATGAGCTGTATTCAAGAATTGGTCTAGCGAATGTTTTGTATGCTCTAGTTAGTAGTACAACATTACTAGAGAAGCTACGCAAGATTAGGTTAACAACTCCTAATGCCTTTTTGGCAATGTTGTTACAGTGGGCTTGGGCACTTAGATCTTTAGAAATGAGTACTCCAAGGTCCTTCATAGAGTGAGGGTCATCTACAAGGTCATGTCCATCTAATTTGTATTTTATGTTTTGATTTTTTTTGCCAATGTGCTAGACAGAGCATTTGTTGGTTGAGATTTGAAGTTGCCACTTGTTAGACCAATCTGACACATAGTCAAGGTCTTTTTGAAGGGTAGTTGCATTGTCGGTGGTGTTGAATAGTTTAACATCATCAGCGAAGAGAACACAGTTGCTTTTAATATGATCACAAAGGTCATTGATGTAAAGTATGAAGAGTGTTGGACCTAAAACAGTGCCTTGGGGAACACCGCTATTAACATGTAAGGATTTGATAGAGCCCTTCCTATTTTGACCACTTGTTGTCTGTTTGACAGGAAGGCAGCTATCCATTTATGTAGGAGTCCAGAAATGCCACAGGATTTTAGTTTTAGAAGTAATTTGTCATGTACCACTGAATCAAAAGCTTTACAGAAGTCTATGTAAACTGTGTCTATTGCTTTGCCCTGATCGAGATGGGTAGTCCATATGTTTTTGCAACGTAGTCGTCGTAGATTACAGGATAATTTTTTTTCTGAAACCAAATTATTTGATAAAAAGTAGGTTGTTTGTCTCTAGGTGGAGGGTAATAGATCGGTTAATGATTGATTCCATGACTTTGTAGGTGACGCAACATAAAGAGATTGGTCAGTAATTTTCAACTAGGCTAGGGTCTCCCTTTTTGAAGATAGGGATGACCGTGGCTTGTGACCATTAGTAGGCCAAGGTGCTGGTCCTGAAAGATTTTTCAAAAATTATGCTTAGAAGTTCCGCAATTGCAGCGGAAAGCTTTTCTGTTCCAAAACTGCATACGTAAATATCCCGGAAAGCTCGCAAAAGCATCCTTCTGCTGCAAAGAAGCACACTTTTCCTCAAGCGTGGAAATAAATTACGGCTTTCCCTGTTAGGCAGGGAAAATCAGTGTGGCTCGGCACAAACAAAGAGGCAGAGTCCAAATTCTCTCTTGGTTACATGTTTATTCAGGCTGGACAAAGCTGTGGGTTCTCCTTATAAGGCTGGAAGAATCCTGAATGCATTTTGGAGCAAGCATAAATAGGTTTCTTAGTTTCACTTAGTTACCTAACAGGAGACACAGCTGATAGTAGATAAAGTGTAGAAATTACACACACCCTGTGGTAATGAGCTTGCTGGGTTGCAAGCTTTATGGTTCCTTTAACGAGGTCTTCACGAGTCTGGAGGCCTTAATTATTTTATTTCTGTCATTTCAACCTAAGAATCTAAATCATCAGACCAATTATCAGAATCCCGATTAACACCCCAGGAGTAGGTTAATACTTTTATCCTTTAATTAATAATTTTATCCTGAGAATTTTGCCTGAATCTCTATCAAAAGTCATCCTAATTGGCAGCCTTTACTATGTATTTTTTTATTATTTTTTTTAATTGTGATTCCTATAGTTTCTATATGCTCTGAAATAACTTTGTTCACGGGAAATAAAGATCTCTCAACCTCTTGATTTCTGTGCAAGTCGAAAAATCTGATATTGTAGAAAAGATCATTTTATTAACTGTTTTCATCATGCGCTACAGTTTTTAGCAACCCACGTGGCATTAATATCTAGTGAGGCTTTAAATTCTTTCGCATAAGTTCCCTCATCTGTGTGTGTGCATTCAGTGAAGGAGCACCTAATGCCAAGACAATTGGCAAAGGAGCTGGCCCTCTTGAAGATTTACACTTCTTTTTGTGCTCGTTCCTAAATTAAACCTCACCACCCTTTATTTGCGCAGGCAAATATTTTTCATAGTCTCCCTTTACACTTTCTTAAAGCACTCTTCTGTGTTTAATCAGATTTACGATTGATAACAATACCTATGTCAACTGGCTCTCGGTGGTTTATGGTCATAGACTTAGAGATGGGAAAAGAACATTGGCCAGGTATAACCTTTTAGCAAAATGAGATGGGCCATCTTCAGTATCTGAAGCTCCACACTCCATCGCTCAAGAATGCAGGGCTCTCTAGAAAGAAAAGTATCATGATTCCTTAAGAATAACTCCATCCAATTGCTTCCATTTGTTTGAAGTGCAATTCCGCTGGATGAGAATAACAGGCTCTTACTGATTTACAGTGGGGCAAAAAAGTATTTAGTCAGCCACCAATTGTGCAAGTTCTCCCACTTAAAAAGATGAACGAGGCCTGTAATTGTCATCATAGGTAGACCTCAACTAAGAGAGACAAATGGAGAAAACAAACCCAGACGATCACATTGTCTGATTTGGAAAGAACTTATTTGCAAATTATGCCTCTCTCATCTTTTTAAGGGGGAGAACTCGCACAATTGGTGGCTGACTAAATACTTCTTTGCCCCACTGTATTTAACTTACTTCATTTGTACCACTGGGAATACGAGAATATACCATAAGCCAAAGCCTTAACTTCCCAGGAAATCTAATCCAGTTAGCTGTATTTTTACCAAAATATATCAGTTTCTCTCAATAATTAATCACCAGCTTCATTGGAGCAGCAAAGGTGGAAATGAAATGTTCATTTTCAGAACAGAAAGTAATTGAGCAACTCCCCAGAATAATCTTAACTTTTCAAGGCTGACATTAAAAAAAAAAATAACAAAATATAATTCCTGTAAGTATAAGATCAGCCGGGAGAAATCTGTGTTCAGATAGCATTCCCTGGTAACAATAATTTTCTATTGCAGTTGAGAAATGCTTAATAGAGAAACGTTTGAAAAATATGCGCCCGCCTTCCAGGGGCGGGCTTCAAAAATTTTAGCAAAGGGTTCTCTGCCCTATTGCTGGGTGGGCATGGGTGTGGCCTAGTCAGTCTTCTGCACCATGGCAGGGGAGGGTGTTTTTGCCCTCCCCAGGCTCCGGAGGCCCTCCAGAGGCTGGAAATGGGCCCATTAGTGGCCTTCCTGAACTTCCGATAGGCCTGTTTTCCACTCTCCCTGAGCTTCGGTGCACAGCCTGCACTTACCTGCATACAAAACAGGCCGCGTGGAAACTCCTGGCTGGCCCCGCGGGATGGGCGGGGCCAGCCAGGACTGGGATTTGGGGGTTCTCCAAACTGCACCAAATCTTAGCTAGAGGTTCTCCCGAACCCCCAGCAGCCCACCCCTGCTGCCTTCCGCCTGAGCCATTTGTTTTTCTGTTCTGTTCCTCATCTAGTTTCGGCTGGCAAATAATTTTCACACAAGCACAGCTTTTCGACCCAGAATACCTTCGAGCTCTTCACTTGTCTGATTGCCTTGCCTGAGCCTTTCCTTTCTTTAAAGCAGGTCTGCATAGCTGGGAAGATGTTGACAAGCTGAATTCTTTTCCCAAGCTTGAGGAAGTGAGGTTGCTGGGAATCCCTCTCCTTCAGTCGTACACCAATGAGGAGCGGAGGAAGCTGGTAATAGCCAGGTCTGGAGATTTTGTAATAGATCCAGCCTTAATACGATTAAAAATTGTGTGTGACTTACGTCTAAGGCGCTCAGTCTCAAAAGAGGGCATTGGAATTGGCTCCTGTAACTTCACAGTTTTGTGAGTGAATCAAAAAATAAGGGGGAGGGAGAGGGAACCTACATTGCGAATTAAAATCGTTCCATGAACTGGCAGTGGACTTGCAAACCACCTTAAGTAGCCCTGTTTTAAAGAACTACAATAATAACCTTGTGGGGGGAAAATCATAAATCTCTTGTATTTGGAGACTGTTGAGTCTTTCCGCCCATTTTTTGCTTGATTCCCAATTGGTATTTTTAATGTTTGCTATCCTGCAGACTTATTTATTTATTTAAAACCATTACCTACCGTTTCCTATTTTTTTTAAAAAATCTCAGCTGTTTGGACTAAAATTGATCCCTTCCATCTTCACGTCCAACCTGGGGCATCGGGGAGAATCAAGGCAAGGCCCTAATCTCAGATGAGTCATTTAACTTGCACTTCAGTGTCTCATTTTACAGCTTTGCAGGCAGGGAGATGGCTCATTGTGGCTAAGGACAGGAACTGAGAGAGGCGTTTGTCAATCAGTGGTAAAGGGAGAGGACCCTATCGATGGGCCCACCTCACAGTCTCCCCCTCTGGTGTACGTTTTGTGTTTTGCAATGAGAATACGCCCATTGCATATATGCCGGTCACTGAAATCTCAAAAGCCACGGATGACAGATGTTAAATTAACTGTTGAGAAGTTTAGAGACAGTTGCTTGAACTGTGCTCTGATAGGTACTAGTTGTGCTGATTTAAAAGAGAAAAACTTTAATCCCATATTCTGCAGTTCCACATTCATTATTTTCTTCAGTGTTTAAAATGCCTAAAATGTGTGCACCTGAACTTGGATTTCGTGTGTGTGTGTGTGTGTGTGTGTGTGTATGACTCCTTTTGTCTCTTTCTCTCTTTTCTCTCTTTCTCTCTTTCTTTGTCCTTATCTCTCTTTTTTCTATCTCTTTCTCTCTCTTTCTCTCTTTTTGTCTTTGTCTTTTTCTTTCTTTCTCTCACACTTTCTCTTTTTGTCCTTCTCTTTTTCTCTCTCTTTTTCTCTTTCTCTCTTCTCTCTCTCTCTCTCTCTCTCACACACACACACACACACACACACACACACCAATACTGCAGAATGGAGAAGCAGCAAATAGCAAATCTCTACAGCCTTTTCTTAAGTTACCAACATTTTATAACATGCCTTGGAAAGTCCACAAGAAGGAGGGTATTTAGGAAATCGTCAGATATATTTATAATCAAGTCGTAATGCACAATTTTAAATCAATTCCTCTCCGAATTGAGCGCTATAAAAATGCAATTTCCCTGACAGCTATATTCCTGCGTGTCAGGTTCTGCAGGAATCTCCTGAGAAGACAATATTTGCTGCTGACTATTTGGGGATTTTTTTTCTCTCCCCCCCCCCCCCTTTTGCTCAGCTGTTCACATTTTCTCTTCTTGTCTTTGGCAGGCTACCATCTATCACCAAGCTGAACGGAAGTGTCATAATGGACGGAGAACGAGAAGACTCTGAGAGGTTTTTCATCCGCTATTACATTGACTTTCCACAGGAAGAAACTCCTTTCAGGTGAGGGATTGCCCAGAAGTTTGGGGAACGAATGAAAAAACTTCAGCTGTTCAGCGTGGTTTTGAAGACACGAAATATATTGATTGATTGATTGATTGATTGATTGGTTCGATTTATATGCTGCCCTTCTCCGGAGACTCAGGGCGGCCTACAATGCGTTAAGCAATAGCCTTCATACTTTTGTATATACCTGCTTAGTAGGGCTTTCGCCCCCCCCCCCCCCAAAGCGGTGGTGTTTTTTATACAAAGTCTGCTTATTGCCCCCACATTCCGGGTCCTCATTTTACCTACCTCGAAAGGATGGAAAGGTGAGTCAACCTTGAGCCTTGTGAGATTTGAACTCGCAGTAATTGCAGGCAGCCGGTGCTACTTAACCGCACTTTAGTCTGCTGCGCCACCAAGGCGCACCATAAATTGAGCTGTGTCCCCAGTTCAGAATTGTGCGCCAAGTCACTCCCCTGATAAACTTGGGCAAGCCGCAGAGCCTCGCTCTACCTCATTTATCTTCGCTATGGCGTCTCATATATATTACCGACTTATCTGGCAAGGCGCTGCAGCGCAAATGAGTAAATTACCATTTGAACAGCTACAGATATCGGTAAGCACTTCTGAGGAAAGACAGTAAATAACAGGCGACGGCTGAACGCTTTATTACCGATATTTGTAGCACATTGTTAATGAATAATTAAGTACAGTGAAGCTTTGGCTTGTCGGGAAGGTTGCAATCTGGAGCAGATATTGGGGGAAGCAAAGGGTAGAAAGAGAAAACGGACTAGAATGATACGATGCGCAGTAGGGCTGGTTAACTCTCAGAAGGGGCAGCTAAAGCCAGTGGTGAAAGAGTCATCACAATGGAAGGCTTTGCACGCACGGGCACAGGCCACGTTGATTGCATTCTCAGCTCTTTGACCCTCACTTGCCCTTCCTAAACCAGATATTGAGACAAGATATTCAGGCAATCCCAGAAAAAGAAAAAGATATTTTAAAAAATTGATGCAGAGGAATCTTAAAACATGTGTGGTATCTTGAACACTCGACACCATTGAGTTTCCCATGATTTTTGGTGCCTAGTGGTTCCCCCCCTCCCCCCCCTTTTTTTTTTTCTTTTGCTATCGGTTCCCGGCAGGTTAATGCAAACAGCAAAATTGCCTTTTGTCTCCCCTATTTCCTCCACCCCCCCACCCCCCACCCCAGTTCATAGCCTTTGAATAAACCTGGGCCTCCCTCCCCCAGCCTGATTGTTCAATGGCCCCTTTGTCCAGGTGCCCTCATCTGTGTGGGGTCTTGAAGAGACCCGCACCCTCAACAGAGACTTGGCTTTCCAGTCCACCAAACCAGCATGCCATTTCAGGGCCGTGAATAGCCGAGATGGCGTCCCCAGAGAATCGAGCTTCAGGTTCCACATCCTGCATTTTTAAAAGTTCATGCCTGAAGTTCATTCTCGTGACATTTCCCTGCCCCCAATAACTCCGTTTCTTTCCCCTTTTCCTTGATTACAACTCTCTTTCCTTTTCCCCTTTAGGTTCTTTCTCTTTCCTTAATCCCTCCAAGATTGATACGTGATTTTTTTTAGGACCACCTCCTCAAAACAATTATCCTTTGACAATCATGATATTAATAATAACAACATAATCGCCCAAAAAGGAGTTATTCACCCACCCACCCACCCTTCTTTTTGCAAACTGATGAGCTGCCATCCTGATAGCCAAAGTATTAATTCACCAGATCTTTACAGCTTGTTTAAAATGTCCACGCAGATTTCATTGGCGATAGAATTGCCTAAGAGAGAGGTTACAAATGAAAAGATCTTTTGTGTCGTTTCTGACTGCTTAGGTACCCTTGTTAGATCCGGAGACAAAAAGATGCACTTCGCAGACACAACTAGATGAGCTTAAAAGTCCTACAATCTGGGAGCTTGAATACAGTCATAGTTAAGACGCTGAGCCAAGGGACCACAAAATTTATACAGCAGCCTCGGACCAATTACTCATTTCAACCCAACATTGTTTAACAGAATTGTGCCTTTGGGGGTGAAATGAGCGGCCTTGTGCATAACAGCTTGTGTTTCCAGGAAAAAGGCGAGATACGGCTTTGATAAATGGAAACTTCCTCACTTTGGAATGCAAGCCAGCTTTTAAAGAACAGATTCCAGCAGTTTTCAACCCACTTGAGGAAAACAGTTTTTCTGCCCTCAATAATTCTGCACCGTTCTTATTTTTGTTTCATAAAAAGAGATCGGACAACCATTTATCTGGAATGGAAATGAGTCTCCTGCCGTTGAGCAGGGGATTGGACTAAGAAGACCTCCGAAATCCCTTCCAGCTCTTGTTATCTGTTATCGTCGGGTGAGAAATTTTGGCCTTAGGTGGGAGTGGGAGAGAAAAGAGTTGCAGAATCTCCAACACCCTTGGATCCCCCTTTTGTCGCGATGACAATGGCATGTCTACTCTCTGGAAGCAAGAGACCGCGGTCACCTCAGTGGAAAAACCAGCCCTTTTCAGAGCTCTGCGGGACAAGCCGCGGATCCCATTATACAAGAAGTGACGGAATGAATGGAGGTGTTGAAACTCGCCCAGAAAAGCTGCCTTTTCACTTCCCACCGTTGATTTAACGGCTGTCAGCCATCACGGGGAAGGTTCAGAGAATGCATCTTCCTTATCTTCCCAAATCGCGGTTAGCCAAAACGGACCCAAGTTTTCTCTCCGTGTTAATTACAAAGCCAAGCGCAGCAGCTCGTTCTCCAAACACCTGGGCGAAACCGAGGGAGCACTTCATCGGCCGACCCCCGCCCCCTCCTATTGCAGACAGACAGAGGCTCTGCTGTTGGTGGAATATCCTTACCTTTAACACGAGTCCCCTGAGAGACTCCCTACCTTGTTGCCAGGCCCCATCGTCCCCTGACAGGAGCAATGACACAGCAGCGATCACGGTTTTCGGCCTGAGCCAAGAAGGAAACAAAAGGGGCTTTCAGTCTAAGGGCATCCCTTAGAGACTCTGAAATGTTATCTCCCCCCCCCCTCCCCAAAATCTTAACCACTCTTTGTTTTTTATCTTTTCAGCTACCTTGGATTTTGGGTTGACTTTTTGCCACTTTCCCAGCCCAGCAGAAAAGATGCTCCTTCCTCATTATTAATGAAGAGATATCTCAAAAATGCCTTGGGGTGGGTCGGGGGAAGGTGGGGAATGGCAGAGACAAGGAGCAAAGACAGAAATCTCTAACCAGGAGAGGGGGGTTTATCTCTGGGAAGGAGAAGAAACTTGTGGAACGGGTTCGAGGCCATCCAGACAGGGCTGCCCCACTTTATTTTTTCCCCCCTCCCATTCAGCCTCGTCCTCCGTTTGCAAATGCCAAAAGGGACGGAATTCAGACCTACATAAAGGCAGAAGCTGAACCCAAGTTATGCAACTAATAGCTGTAAAAATTTCAGCTTGACTCCGTTCCTACAAGCTACGACATTTGGATTCACTCTACCAATGAATGAATACTACCAAGAGAGAAGAAGAAAAATTGGGAAGGAGGGGGGGGGCATGTCATGGGTGTTCCCCCCCCCTCTTAGCCCCCTGAGGATGTGGAACATTGATCTCTGCAGCATTCAGCAGGATGGATTGGCAGGACCGTATTGAAAGACTGTATCTGCAGAAGTTTATACACAGGGCTACCACTATACAGGCAGCACTGAGAAAAGGGACGGCCATTTTTCACACGTACCGCCTCCCCGTGATTGACACTCGGATGATGGGCAACTGACTCACATTTACGACGGTGGCGGTGTCTCAGAGTCACGTGTGATCTCCTCTTGTGACCTGACGAGCAAAGTCAATGGGGGGGAAAGCCAGATTCACTTAACAACCGGGTTACTAATTTTAAGAACTGCCGTGATTCGCTTAGCAAATGAATGGAGCAACAAACTTCTCACTTAACAACCTAAACTTTGGCCTCAATTGTGGTCGTAAATTGACGACTGCCTGTCGTTCATGCACATTGTGAGACTTCAGAATTGCAGCTGCACTGCCCCTAAATGTATGTTGGTCTACACACCCGACTTTCTCTTCATTGGGGGTTGAGAATACTAGCTGATGTGAAGCTGCGACCTAACACCTTTGCCAAATTTGGGGAAATTCAGTGGTGCTGTCAAACCATTAGGGGCCAGAATTAGAGATCACCCAGGCCACTGGCCTTCAGCTGATTATGATGTCCAATATTGACTTCTTCAAAAACTCAAAATGGTGTGGATCCTGGACCCTTAAAAATAAAGCACCTTTCCGTTCGTTCTTTAATCTCCAGTGAGGCCCTTTTTAGTTTATAATAGCTGACGGTTGCATTTTCTACATTGTACCTGGGTCCTGAAACTAAGTAGTACATTCAGCCCCTTGACTCTTAGTTTTCTGGCTGCAAGAACATAGTTTGCTGTAAGGAACGTTTTAGGTCTTAGCTCGCAAAGAACAAAATTGATCTTCCCGTTGCTAAAATGTCTTAAAAGAGTTGAGCTTCTCTGTTTTTTTTTTTCCCCTCCAGGTATTAAGTTGGCTAGTTGGCTTTAAAAGGTTGGCACAAAACGCCAGAAAACGTATGTATATTTTAATAAAGCAACATATTGAGCAATCTTTGCATGTTATCTCTCTGCCCCTAGGTACCAGGAACTAGTGACAAAATACGGGAAGCTGGAAAAGCTGGCGGTGGTCGACCTGAGGCCTCAGAGCCGCGCCAAAGTCGAAGTTCACTTCAAAGACCAAGTGAAGGAGATGACCATCCGCTTAGATCAGACGGTGGCGGAGCTGAAGAAAGAACTGAAAACGGTGGTCCAGCTTCCCATCAGCAACATGCTGGTCACCTACTTCGACAACGAAGATCCATTTGGCCCCGAAGAGCTGAAGTACAACTCGAGGGCCCTGCATTCCTACGGCATCCGGGATGGAGACAAGATCTACGTGGATTCCAAAGCCAAGTAGCCTCTCTTGCTTCCAGAAGGCCTGCTCCGGAGCGCGCGCCCGCCCCCACATAACGGCCATCAAGGGACTTTTCTGACGGGGAGGTGTTTCATTTTGGGTTCCTTTGGTTGAGATTTGGCGTTTTAGAAGTGCGTCCGATCACTTCTCTAGCCCAGGTTAGCAGGTGTCAGATCCGTGAGATAAAAGCACCAGGATTCAGCGCTAGATGACAAGACGTCGAGCAGGCGTGCTGTTTCCCTTTGGTCTCTCCCAGCTGCTTCAGTATACTTGTGAACGTAGCACGACAGGCCGGCTTCAAAACTCGGAGGTTATTAACCAGCCACTCAGCCAGGGTGAATTCAGCCTTCTGGCACGCATAAACGTAAGGTACGTGTGAAAAAAGATTCTTTGCAGCTCTTGTTCCCGTGGCACTTGGACTCCAATTACAAACGGCTGCACTGCTCTCCCTTCATGTCATTTCTTTCTTCTGGGGGGGCTTTTTTTGGGGGGAAGGAAAGAGTTCTTCAGGTCATGGGCCTGGGGGGTTATCCGGCAGCATTCTGGATTTCAGATAGCTGAAGGAGATAACTCTGAGAGGTGCTTAACGTGCATATGCACGCTGTCTCTCTCTCTCTTTCACACACACACACACATAGAGGCACAAACGCACACCTACAGCTTCCAAAGCACAGTGATAAAGACACACTACAAAACTGCATGCCTTTAGAGTTGCCTCCAACCTTGGCAACTTTAAGCCTGGCGGACTTCAACTCTCAGAATTCCCCAGCCAGCAAAGCTTAAAGTTGCCAAGGTTGGAGACCCTTACTAGTTCTGCTAGTTTGCTAATTCTCCAAGGTAGCATAGATAAACTTATTTCTGCACAGGGCACATCAGAAATGAATCGGGTGGCATTTTGACATACAGCCAAATGAGTCGGGCAGCTAAGGAGAACAACGGAGGGATCTGTGTGTGATAAAAGTCATTGCCTGATTGGCTGCTGAAGGAAATTCTTTTCATTCGACCGTTTACTAAAAGATCACAAATCCCTTGTAGTGCTGGTATACATTTGGTTCGTTATTATTATGAATATGCACTTCGGGTGGCTTGAATGCTCCTCCCTCTCATTCCCTGCATCCATAAGTTCATCCTTAGAATCAACTTGTGGCAGGATTAGCTGAGGGATAGACACTGGTTCCTACCTTTCATAGCTAATTTCAACCTGAATTCCAAATTTTGTATCATGATAACCTGGATGGAAACCGAAATCCAATACAGCTTAAGTTCATTTTTAGTCCATTTTTAAGCCAACAAGGAGCATGCAAAACCATTCCTCGTCCTCCCAGCTTGGTCATTTTTATGCACGAGTTCTGATTCTGTTACTCGTCCCTTTATACGGTCTATAATTGGTAGGATGAGCTTCTGTTCTCTAACTTCGAAGCAAATTCTTCTGTTTTAATTCGGGATCTGCAGTGCGCTTCTGATTCCAGCGACTGCAGTGAGGACCGTATGAAATGCTTCCCACCGTTTTCCTTGTACGGTTCTGCTTGGAAATGCATTAAACTTCTTTACTTTGTAAATCCTTCCTCGGTTCAGTTTGACAAGCTGGAAGCAGTTCAATCTGTCCATTTTACACATGTACATTTAAAGGTCTGTGAAGCTGGCTGATTCTTATTACCTGTGCACTTTTGACCTGAGTTGGTAGCTTTTATGCTCCAAAAGCAAGATTTTTTTTTCAGCCCCCGATTCTACGATTCCCTCTTGGGGCTTCCTTTTTATATAAATTGGAGAAGTGTGGGGGGGGGCATGTTTCCCCCTCTCCTTTCTGGTATCTGTTGGAAAGCAAAAGAAAGTTCTTTTGTTTTTGCATTCAAAAGGAAGCATTTATCACTCTTTGTACATTAAAGAGAGGGCATGGCTTAGACGGAATAGCATTCTGATTGCCATCCCTTGTGAAGCCACAGTTCTTCAACTTATGACTGTTGGACATCGCTCCAGAATAATAATAATAATATTCTGGATTTTAGAACTATAGCAAGCTGAGGTTCTTTCCTCTCCGTTTACTTAGCAAAAGGCCCTTATGGTAAACTTGTGATGCCAACCCAAATCAGCATTTTATTTATGATCGATGCTTTCGTGTGTGTGTGTGTGTGTGTTTACACATGCTGTAATGGGGAATGTTCATGTCAATAAGATATTTTATTATAAAGATTTATGGAAAGATAGAATTGTGTAATAATATACTATTATTTTATCGGTGGTCCTACTGTATCCAATACCTTAGTATGGGATTGAAAGACTGGTTGGATGCAAAGGGCCAGCCATTGAAATTTATGGAACATCCATTGGAACAGTATTTCTTAGCTTCCTCCCACTCCAATGTTGATGCCATTGTAGTACTGTCCACTATCCATGTAATTGGTGTCTTAGAAAGAAGCATTACATAGGTTGGGGAGAGAGGCAGCAAAGGAATTCCACCGAAGATTCATATTTTTATGCGTATTATTGAAAGAGAGTTAGTCATAAATCCTAAATCTACTTCCTTAACCTTATGTCTCCTGTGTTGTGATTATTATAGACTTCTGGAGAGCAGTAAGTTAGGGGGGGGGAAAAGCTGTATTTAACTTATTTAAATCTGCAGGTTAACATAACTTAGCCAATTCAAGAGTGTTTGCTTAAGTTGACATTCCGCTAGGTATCATAGAGAGAGAAAAGGCTACAGCTAGACAGGGCCTCGAGTTTTCTTCAACCATTCTCATTTTTGTTTTTAAAAAAGTTCCAAAAAACAAATGCTTTGGAAGCTGAGGTCTGCATCTAATACATTCTGTCAGCTTTCTGCAATTATACCGAACTGGCACATAACTATGGGCCAAAACTGTCAGCATTGGGAGCAGCCAAACGACATCAAATATTTAATCTTTTAATTAGGTACATTATAGGAGGATAAAAGCAGCAGGAAAGGGAGAGTAATGTAATGGCATTCTGTACAAATGTCCTGTTCGGCTACATTTTTGCATTGGATTCAGCTGTAAAATCTGTGGATCGTCCTGGCTTGCCAATAGCATCAAATTCACCACGTTCTCCAGTGTTCTGTGTTCAACCCATAGCGCCGATTGGTTCCCTCTGTGTGCTTTTTTTAAAATGCTGTGTACGAAAAAAGGAGATGGGTTTTATCAGACTTATCCAGTGCTAATGTCACACGAGATTGTTTCTGACCGAAAACTGAGTTTGACCATTGGCGTTTTGCTTAAAATGTTAATATTGACATTCAGTTCATGTTTGGCTAGTCATCTGTTGAGTACTGTCATAAGCCAGATGTCACAGCTGTTGAACATGCAAACTCCTCTTTATGCTACAGCTAGAGGGGTGCCCAACCTTAGCGAGTTTTAAAACTTGTGGACTTCAACTCCCAGAATTCCCCAGCCAGCCACATTTCCACAGTCAGGTTAATCTGTAGATTTCATTGCATTAGAAAAAATAGTGTAATTATCCGCCATTTTTAATGGTCTTGTACTGAAAACAAAACCTGGGGAACTGGGAAGTATTAGCTTTGGAACTCAGGGGGCTGTTATCGCTAGGTAGCAAGCCATAGCAAGTGATTCCCGGCTCATATCTGGGCCTGGCAGTTACGTGTAGTATTAAGCAAAAAAAGAAGGACCTTGGTTGGCATTACGGCAAGGTGAGTACGTTCTGTGCATGTTAAACCTCAATTTAGCCTTCACATTATGCAAAGTATGAAATTTGTAGGTAATTCTGCTTCCGTGATTAAGTTGAGCGAGAAACTTGGGATTTCCCTTCCCCCCCCCCCCCCACCTTCCCGACATGGAATGGTGGAGTGAAGCATGGGCAGGGGAGTGTTGTGTTCTGGTGAGACCCCCCCCCCCCCAGCACGCTTGGAGATTTGGAGAAATTAAAGCATGCTTGGAGAAATGAACAACCAAGCAAAATCACATAGGCCTAGACCAGTGATGGATAACCTTTTTGCCACCGTGTGCCAAAAGCGTAGGGAGCGGGGGGGGGGCACGTGTGCATGTGCCCATACCCATAATTCAATGCTCCCCGCACATGCGCACGTGACACGCCCACCCACCCATCCCGCGCACTCTCCCTGCTTTTGGCACACGGTGGGACCGGAAATCCTGTTTTTCACCCTCCCCAGGCTCCAGAGGGTTTCTAGGAGCCTGGGGAGGGCGAAAACGGCCTTCCCCACCCCTCCGGAGGCCGGAAACAGCCTGTTTCCTGACTTCCTATGGGCCCGGAAGGCCCGAAAATCAGATGGCTGGCACGTACATACGCGCTGGAGCTCAGCTAGGGCAACAGTCGCGTGCCCACCAATATGGCTCCATGTGCCACCTGTGGCACATATGCCATAGGTTCGCCATCACGGGCCTAGACTCTGAAACCTCTCCCCTTGCTTCGGCTTTCGAACTTTCTGTCGGGAGTCCCAGAGAAAGCCGTGTATATATATATAGATCCATTGAAGTTAAAGGCATTTGCAATAGACCCGTAGCGTATTTACTCATTAGCAATCTGCAGCGTTTCAGACTATAACGCAGCTGTCCGTTTCAGTGATTTTGGTTCTGAAAAGATTACATGGATTGCATCCCCATTTTCATTTTCTGAGCCCTTTTTTTCCCCCTCCCCACTACCCCTTGAGTTAAAACTAGTTATCAAAGCAAGCAGTCTTCGCTCTGCTGAATTCCATAAACCAGTGTTTCAACCATCGCCCGCTTTAAAAACCTGTGGACTTCAACTTCCAGAATTCCCCAGGCAGTTATGCTTGAGGTTGTGGAGAGCGAGTGAGCATGGATCCGATTAAGGGGCTCTTTCCTAAGAAGCCCAAATTTGTCTAGGTAGAGGGAGCTGCAGCTACTCTCCAGAACACGGAGGAGCACCTGCCTGCACCCTGTTCGCTACCCTAGTTGTAAAGATTTGGGAGTAGACACATAGGCTGCAACTTGGAAAAAAGTGTCATTGAATTCTCAAGCTGACTTTTGGTAGAAAACTCTGCGGGGTTACACCAATGTATCAAGGCAATTGAACGTAAGTAATAGCGTGACATCTACGTAGGATTACCATTAGGGAGTATCTGCTTCTGAAAAACCTACTCCCGTTTTACTCTCCTGCTGGCACAGAGCAAACCGTGAGGAAGAGAAGGCCCACGTTCACCGCTTAGATCACTTCCAAATCTAACATCTGGCCAGGATCCTTGGCTTTAGTCATTTTGAAAGGGCAATACATGTCAACCTTGGGACAGCTAGTAAGGCACAACATCATGTAGCAATCCCTTACTTGAGATACACAGGGCCTGAAGATTTTTCTGGAAACCTATCTGACAAGATGGTTAAAATAAAAATAAAAATAAATCCATTACAGTTTCCCTTTTGTTTGTACTCCGATTCATGTACTTTTGTGGAAGAAAGATAATAATCCCTTTTCCAAGAACCAAGCATTGTATTTCAGTGTTCCAAGAACTTGCTCCAAATATAAGGCAGTCAATTGAATGATATCAATAAACTTTTAAGTTTTGTAAAAAACAAAAGTGTGAAAGTGCTTTATTTACATATTTCATTTCTAAGCCATACATTCCGATGCGCATGGATCTTGCTGGATTAAGTTTTAGTTTCTCATCTCGGCTCTGTTGCTGTGCTCCGGGAAAACTTCGCAACTGTCCGGAAGGTCTCTCAACTTCGAGCTGTTAAAGTCAGGTGGTCTTGTTTCCTGAAACATTCAGAGACCCGAAACTCTCTTCTTTTGATTTCCTTCAAAACCGAAAGCCCAAAAAAAGAAATCTATGAAAACCGTTAAATCCACATGAATCCCTTCCTGCACATCGATTTGGGGGTATTCTGTAAGCTTGAAAAATGTTACTTTGGCTCCTTCGTTCCTGCGCAAATTCAGTTCTTACGCTCTTTTAATGCTAATTTGGTAACACTATATAGACCCTCCCTCAGTAGGACAAAGGAAGGGATGCTTGCTTTTTCTCTTACTTTTTTTTTTCCCCCCTAAGTGAAAAGTGATTCTGATCAAAACAGCCTCATTCCTAGTCCTTCCAACCTTGACATCTCCTGGAAAGTTTTTTAAAGTTTTCAGAAAGAGATTTGTTTTCAGATTTATAGCCCATTTCTGATTCACCTTTCGATCAGCAAACATAACCATTATAGATTTGAGACGCAAAACGGACCTGTTATTCGTTAAGCAATATAGTTCCGTCTTCAGTTTGTTTGTTTTTTTAAAAAAAGGGGTGGGTGGGATTTTTTGGAACCACCAATCATTCACCGTTGGCAGACGTTTTATTGACAATGCATCCTTCCCTGACCTGAGTTTTCCCAGAGTTGATCAAAACGTGATTTCTGATACAATTTTGCTTCGCTCGACCACAAATCAGGTTGGTGATTTTGTTTTTCCGTATATTTATATGCCTCTGTTTAGAATCTCTATTTCTTGTTTCCCAAACAGGTTTTTTTTTTTTAAATTCTGCATTGTAAACTCTTGTCTTTTGGGGATACGAATATGTGTTTGATGTGGTTTGTTTTTGTTTTTTTGTAGACCAGCCATCTAGTTTGTTTTTATTTCGTTTTGATATCTCAGAAGCCACATAAAAAGCAGCACATTCTCTGCAATGGGAACACTGAATGTAGCTGATTGCAAATTGGATGTGATAAGTCTACTAATATCGGTTTCTGTTCCCAATTACATAGAGGAAAAGGCACAGCGTTCAGCTCCCTTGTTCCCTTATCGTCCCACTTAAATGCTTCTGCGAGATGAGATATCAGTCCTTCACATATTATAATTTCTACATTTTGTAATTAATGCGTTGCTGTCATACATTTCAGGAAAATTAAGCTGCATACCTAATGAGGCAGCACATCTTTGGGCATGTACACACACACACACATAATACATAGACAGGTTTTATGCAGTGTGATGGAAGCATCTTTAAAGACTCCGCCAAGGTAAGAGACAGTGGTGCAGGTGCCAAGAAGATTGTGTGTAAATTCCATCAGAAAGACAAAAGGATAGTTTTGAGCACTGACATTAGGCTGATTCCTCTCTCTTGCCAGCCTTCCAGGGACAGATGCATGATAAAAATAAGCAGCTGCAGTCAAATCCTACAGTAACAAAGATGGGTTACAAAGATGGAAATTGTCAATCACCCAAATCATGGTTGTCCCAAAAGTGCTTTTTGTTTTGTTTTGTTTTTGTTTCCTTGAAAACATTTTGCTTCTTATCCAAGAAGCTTCTTCCGTTCTTCACAACTAAAGAAGCGAAATGGGAAAGCAGCACCCTTGGGATAAAGCTATTTTCTTCCACATGAATAACGCCACAGTTACTCAGAACGAAATCCCATCTTGTTCAGCCGTCGTTGGGACGGTATGAATATTGGGTACAAGATTCTGCGCGAATGAAATTTTGCCACCTTCCTGAATGGTTGTAGAGGTTGCTAGCAAGATAACCTGTTGGAGTCACTAATGTGTGTACGTGTGCTGATTTTCCAATCAGTTTTGGGTAGAAGTAGAACTTGACTTGGGAATTCTGTGGGAAAAACAGACATTTTTACGGCTGCATATAACCACAATCCCATGCTTCTCCTAGTTCAGATTTGGAACACAAACCGGCTTCCATAAATAAAGACTCTGCCATAGATAAAATATCTTCCATAGACAAAATGTAAGCTCTGTTTACACACAGAGACTTTCCTCCCTCCCCCCCAAAAATTAAGTAGAAGCTTGTTAAGGGCTCTACAGTTCTTTAGTTCTGCATTTTTCAGCAGAACATAAATTTTGCCTCTACGGTAATGTAACTTTCAAATGAGGAGGGTTGGCAAATAGAGATGAAACGGTGTGTACTTTACCTTAAAGTCTCTTTATGTACTCAATAATGTATGAGAAACTTCCACTGGGCCCCCCCAGTAATTAAAACATCACCTAGGATGCATGTAATATTTATGTAATTTTGCTTTTAGCTCCTCTTCCCTTGCCCCTTCTCCTCACCTAACCCACAAATTTGCTGCAAGAGGGGCGTGCTTGCGACACAAAAGATTAGCCACTGCGACCTTGTTTGTGTTTTCAAATTCCCAGTCAAGAAATCTTTAAGTATTCTTCAGCTGGTTTTGCAAGGAGCAGGGAAGGGGGAGAAGAGAGGATTAGTTTAATCGAGGTTTAAAGTCTCTGCAATGAGAGCACTCCATGCTCAATAATTGGCTCTCATTTTAGTATACAATGAAAAGCTAATCAGCCAAATGCTTTGTACTGGAGAGATCACGGAGTAACTCAGGTTATTAAAGGATTGAACGTTTTCTCAGAGTGATGTTCCCGTTAAATCCTATTTACCGCTGGCCTTGGAAACTCTTCAATCCTAACCCATCATTAAAGCTACACTTTTCATTTGAACCCGTCCTATAAAACAAGCAATTTACTTCTCCTTCCCCTTCTCAGTTAACAAGGATGTTGACAGCTCCTGGCTAATTGAGAAGGTCTAAGATCTGTAGGTGTTTTTCTTTTAACATAACAACATTCCCCAAATTTCTAGGCTCATCAGTCAATGTGGACATCGCTCGACTGACATATTTTTAATGGAGAATTGATGAACTGATCCCTGTGTATTGTTACTGGTTACACTGCTCTGGCTTTTGGTTTCTTCCTTTCTTAGGATGAATTACCCATCATTTTTTAGAAGCTGGGTGGCCTTTACTTTTCTGCTTCTACAACCAGGTTAGTATTTCAGGTTTTCAACGTGGGAATCAACTGAAATGTTGATTCTGACAGTCCACTGACGTGGAAAGCATTAAGCAGGTTACCTGAGAACCAAGGAATCCTTTCCCTTACCGTACATTCTCTGCTTCGTCTCTACGATTCTGTCAAGAATATCTTCTTCAGATGCGTCTTAAGATTGCTTCATTCTGGTGTTGACCTTACCCTGCTACAAATACATGTGAATGTTACCATCTGGTTAGTATTGTGGATTCTCCGGCCCATCACCCAACTAGAATGGGAAGGTGTTTGAACAGGAAATGCGGATGATCCCGTCTTTGTGGTTCTGGAATCGGGTCCATCCTAGAAAGCATGGTTGCATATGACAGGACCCAATTCCCACACGATCGTGGAAATTCTACTCTGGGCAAAAACGTAGAATTAAATTTCAAAGCAATCATTTTATAATCATGCAGCTGGATTCCTGCGAGGCTTCTTAACCTGTATAGCACCTGTTAACAGGTGAGAGAAGCCAAGATTTGTTGGTTTCACCTTAAAAAAAATAAAGGTATGAGGTCAGGTATAGGAGCCCGTCTAAATCTGAGGGTTTTGTCTTAAAATTTACCCGTTCCCCATTTCTCATACATCAAAAGCAAAACCTTGAGTCTTTCCATATTAAAGGATTATGTAATTCTGTCCCCAGGGAGCCTCTGAGCCATTTTTTTTAAGTGTTTAACCATCAAAAGTGTTTCCCCCCTCCCCCCTATTTTCCTTTATTTTTAATTTTGTTTCATGTGGCAATTTAATGAGATTTTAAATTTAAACTCTATCCCACTCCAGTTGCTTGTGATATATCTGGCTCGACTGATCTGTTTCCTTGCTTGATTTTTTTGTTTGCATATTGGCTCGCTTGTAAGCAACTCTGCATAACTTTGTAGGTCAAAAAGGGTAGATGTTGAGTAGTTTCCCTTACAAAAAAACAAAACAAAACAAAACCCACCACCACCTCAATTTCCCATGATTTTGCAACAGTTTAAAGGAACTTGCCTTGCTTCTCCAAGGAGCCTGTATAGCTCAGCAGACTAAAGCCTGTTATTAACATTCAGCTTTCTGCAATTATTATAAGTACGAATCTCACCAGGCTCAAGGTTGACTCAGCCTTCCATCCTTTCTAAGGTAGGCAAAATGAGGTCCCAGTTTGTGGGGACAATAAGCTGACTTTGTATAAAATATAAAAAAATATGAAGGCTATTGCTTAACGCATTGTAAGCCACCCTGAATCCCCGGAGAAGGGCGGCATATAAATCTAATTAAAAAAAGAAAAGAAAAAGTGGTTGCTAATCCAAATTCTGATTTTTTTTAATAAGACTCCATCTTACCACATTATCTGTTTGCACTTTTTTTCCTCCCGTCTGTTTTGGCAGGATGGAGAGAAAGAGAGAAATGGGCTCAATGTTTTACATCGTAGAAAGTTCATTTGTAGGGGGGCTAATGCAACTTTTAAAAAGGGATGCACCTCTAACTATACTCTTTATTTCTCCTTCCATTCAATAATTGTATCAAATTCTCAGAGACTGCTTGGAAAGGTCCCTGCCATTTTCTTGGCAAGGTTTTTCAGAAGTGGTTTTTCATTGCTCCCTTCCTATGGCTGAGAAAGAGTGAGTCATCCAGCCAGCTTTCAGGCCTAAGGCAGGACTAGAACTCACCATCTCCTGGTGATCGGCCCAAAGTCACCCAACCAGTTTTCAGGGCTAAAACTTAGTCTCTTGGTGATTGGCCCTAAATCATCCAGCCAACTTTCATGCCTAAAGCAAGACTAGAACTCATCATCTCTTAGTGATTGGGCCAAAGTCACCCAGCCGGCTTGCATGCTTAAAGTGGGACTAGAACTCCCAGTCTCCCAGTTTCTACCCTGGTGCCTTCACCACCATTCCAAACTGGTGCAACAGCCCATTACTAATGCTTAAAACAAGTATTGAAAATCAGACCAAATTCCATACCTAGAAAGGGGTAGAGGGAAACGAGCCTTTAAAAAAACAAAATCCCACATTTAACAGCTGTGAGTTGGGATATATATCCGTGTAGTTATTTTCACCCCAGTCAAATGCTTTTCGTTATCCATTGTCCGGTAAAATAATCTGCGCTGCAACTTGCAAACGCGGTCCGCGTCCATCTGCAAGAAAGATGCGCCATCTCCCAGGTTCTCCAGTTTTATGACGCCCTCATCGAAAGTTTGTGCAAGGGCATTTAGAGCAACTCTTTGGAAGCGCACAGCCTAACGGAGGCCTTGCTTTAGAGCAAAACCCACTGCAGCTTCTGCCGCTTGTCAAAGAAAACATCCATGTTCTGTAAGTTTGCAAACATTCAGCAACAGTGAAATGGTATTTATAGACAACTGATGCCACTCTTCTCCCCTTCCTTCAACTCCCTTTCCCCCTGTCTCAAGTCTCCATGAGACTAGCCTATTAAAAGACCAGCAACGTAAGTCCTCTCTCCATCCTCAAATGCGTCCAGCTGATTACTAGAGTCGTCATCTTTGAACAACCCCATCATCCTTTGCAGGGTGGAATCTGGGCAACTGAACGGAGCTAGCAGAGTGTTTTAATGGCCAAATGCCCTTCCTGTCGCCAATGCGGAATTTTATTCAGCAGATATATTCTCAGTGTGCGCAGAGAGAAAAATAGCTGCCTCTACCTAGGATCGAACTCACTGCCTCCTGACTTTGAGGCGAGAGCTCCACCCCTAGACCACCGCACCACTCAAAGGCAGAATGATATCATCATCATCTTTTAATGACCCCATCATCCCTTATGGGATGGAGTCAGGGCAACTGAATGGAGCTGAGTGATTACTGGCCGGATGCTCTTCCTGTTGCCAATGCAGAGTTTTGTTCAGCAATTATATTCCCATGGTGCACAGAGAGAGAGAAATGTCTGCCTCTACCTAGGATCGAACTCACAGTCTCCTGACTGTGAGGCGAGAGCTCCACCTCTAGGCCACTGCAGCACTCCAGCTGATTACTGATTATAATTTCATTTTAGTCTTAGTTAACTGCTAATACGCCAGCTGATTACTAGAGTATTATCCGTTAACTAAGACTAAAATGAAATTATAGGTAAATAAATAAAGGTGACTCTGGACTGCATTTTTTGCAACCATCAGCCCAGGGTGAAAAAAATGGAGGAAATAACAAGAGGTACGGCATGAAATGTGGTTGGCACCAGAATAATTATTTCTCTCTCCGTGTCTCTTTGTTGCAGTCCAGACTATGGGCATCTTATACCCTTTTTGGCCCAACGACACCAAAACCCCCAAAGTGGATGATGGCAGCTCTCCAGAAATCAAGCTCTCCTTCCCCTTCCTTTTCTTTGGCGCGCCGTACAGGACCATTTTTGTAAGTAAAGCACCACTTGGTAAAGCCAAGCGGGCCGTTTCCCCCGCCATTAACATCTGCATTTTAAACACCGCTTTCCACTTACAGCCTTCCTCGGGAGAAGAGGAAGATTAATGGTGTCCTCCCTGCCAAGTTCTTGCACGTTATGAACGAGAGGGTCTATTATTAAGAAAATCAAGGGTGTGCTTAGGAGGCGAGCGTGCGAGGGGCAAGATTATAAAAGCCCAGTCACTGCCTTATGCAATTGATTAAACATTCAAATGACGTGCAGGCTTTGGCATGTTAAGCATTGAGCCGGTGGCAGGGAAATCAGAATATGTCAAGGAGCTGCAGAAACACACACACACACACACACACACACACACCACACACACACATTTAGGAAATGTTTCTGCTTTGGGGATTGTTGTTTTTTCCTTAGGAGCTGCGTCATTTACTCTGCCTCCTAAATTGCTGCTTCAAAAGAGGGCATCATTTCTCCAAGGCAGGATTGAGAGGAGAGGACCAAACTGTTTCATGCACACAAGACACACCGATACAAACACAGACACACACACAAAGAATAAATTCCAAATTTGGGATCTGGTTTCTAACCAGACATTGGTCCATGCCACCAAGGCCACCGTTTGTGCAGTTGGGAGACTTCTAAATTTGTGGGTCGGAGTCGAAACAGGGTTAAGCGTGGGTGGAATTGTATCATGGGCATGGGAAAAGTGGGGTTTGGGGTTCTTTTGTGCTTAACAATGGCAATGGGCCCTGTGTTCTTGTTTTGGTAGAAGACAAGAGAGGCAACTTTCACTTAAATCAAGTTCTCTTCAATTGGTCCCAACGATGCCTTTTTTCCCCCCAAAAAGCATCCTTGGATTTTGAAAATCCTGGACTTTCTTGGTTTTGTCCTGGAAAACATTTAGCTTCTCATGCAAACAAACCTTTTCCGTTCTCTTCAATGTGGGCACAACAGGATGGATGCAGGAGAGCTATTCAGCAGGTTCTGACAGGTTCTGGAGAACCGGCAACGGAAATTTTGAGTAGTTTGGAGAACCGGCAAATACCACCTCTGGCTGGCCCCAGAGTGGGGTGGGAATAGACATTTTGCAGTATCCTTTCCCCAAGAGTGGGGGAGGAATGGGGATTTTGCAGTATCCTTCCCCTGGAGTGGGGTGGGAGTGGAGTTTTTGCAGTATCCTTCCCCTGCCACACCCACCAAGCCACGCCCACAGACCCAGTATTAAAAAATTTGAATTCCACCACTGGATGGATGTTACGGGAATTCTGGGTTTAATTCCTCTGTCAAGAAGTCTTCACTCCGCCCCAACCTCCAAACACGTAGGAACATAAATATATAGTTCAGTGGTGAAATCCAATTTTTTTACTACTGGTTCTGTGGGAGTGGCTTGGTGGGTGTGGTTTGGCTTGGTGGGCGTGGCTTGATAGGCATGGCAGGGGAAGGATACTGAAAAATCCCCATTCCCTCCCCACTCCTGGGGGAAGGATATTGCAAAATCCCCATTCCCTCCCCACTCCAGGGGAAGGATATTGCAAAATCTCCATTCCCTCCCCACTCCAGGGGAAGGATACTGAAAAATCCCCATTCCCTCCCCACTCCTGGGGGAAGGATATTGCAAAATCTCCATTCCCTCCCCACTCCAGGGGAAGGATACCGAAAAATCCCCATTCCCTCCCCACTCCTGGGGGAAGGATATTGCAAAATCTCCATTCCCTCCCCACTCCAGGGGAAGGATACTGCAAAATGTCCATTCCCTCCCCACTCCTGGGAGAAGGATATTGCAAAATCTCCATTCCCTCCCCACTCCAGGGGAAGGATACTGAAAAATCCCCATTCCCTCCCCACTCCTGGGGGAAGGATACTGGAAAATCCCCATTCCCTCCCCACTCCTGGGGGAAGGATATTGCAAAATCTCCATTTCCACCCCACTCTGCGGCCAGCCAGAGGTGGTATTTGACGGTTCTCTGAACTGCTCAAAATTTCCGCTACCAGTTCTGCAGAACCTGTCAGAACCTGCTGGATTTCACCCCTGATATAACCCTATTTCTATAATTCAATAATTAAAGAGCCTTTATATTCGACTCACCTTTCCTCAGCACGATTTTTCAGCTGACATTGTTGCTCCCTGCTAACGTATGTCAAACCTTCCTCCTGCCCTCAACAGGTCAACAACAATGGAGTGGTTTCCTTTAATGTGCTGGTCAGCCAGTTCACCCCAGAATCCTTCCCTTTAGCTGACGGGCGAGCTTTCATCGCCCCTTTTTGGGCAGATGTCCACAATGGCATCCGGGGAGAAATCTACTACCGGGAGACCACCGACCCGGTGCTGCTCAAGAAAGTCTCTAAAGATATCAGGAAATATTTCAAGAACCTGCCTTCCTTCACTGCCCTGTCGGTTTTTATCGCTACCTGGGATGAAGTTACCTTCTACGGAGGGAGTAGCACCACCCCGGTAAGATCACCATCTTGGTTCCTGCTTAACAACTAACCTCCAAATTTGTAGAACAGGGGTCGGCAACCTTAAACACTCAAAGAGCCACAAAGATCCTAACTGGAAGCCCTTCATTCAATTATGGAGCTGTCCAAAAGTCCGGTTCCCCCACCACAGCATCCTTTTTCCTCTACCTGTCCTGATTGAAAGCCCTATCAATTCTGGAGCTGACAGGAAAACCCAACCCTTGCCATAGAGTCTCTTCCTGGTGCGCCGTGGGTTTTCTCCCCATAACCGGAATCTCCTCTCAAAATTGTGGCGGCAACAGGGAGCCGCAGCAGAGGGATGAAAGAGCCACATGCGGCTCCAGAGCCGCGGGTTGCTGATCCCTGTTGTAGAAGGAGAGCGGTGTTAACTTGCTGTGCCCTGAAACCAGATGGAGTCTGGTAGCACCCGTTCCCACCAAAATAAAGAATAGAATAGAATAGAATAGAATAGAATAGAATAGAATAGAATAGAATAGAATAGAATAGAATAGAATAGAATAGAATAGAATAGAATAGAATAGAATAGAATAGAATAGAATTCTTTATTGGCCAAGTGTGATTAGACACACAAGGAATTTGTCTTCGGTGCATATGCTCTCAGTGTACATAAAAAGAAAAGATGCATTCGTCAAGAATCATAAGGTACAACACTTAATGATAGTCATAGGAAACAATCCTATGTTTCTCTTTTTTCTCTTTTTTTCCCCTCTTTTTTCTTTGGCCAAAAAATGTGCTTTTAAAAAAAAAGAAAAAAAGCCTCTGATGATCACGCGGCTCAGCTGGGATCGTCAGAGGCTTTTAAAAGCATTTTTTTCTACAAGCCCTTCGGCCGAAGAAGTTGTAGAAAAAATGCTTTGAAAAAAAGTAAAAAAAAAAAAAAGGTTGGCCGCGCCCACCCCAGTCACATTACCCACCACCACCACCACCACCAAGCCACACGCACAGAACCGGTAGTAACCAATTTTACATTTCACCACTGGATTGGACTAGAAAACCTCAAAGGTCCCTCCCAACTCACTCTCCCTTCCCTCCTTCCTTCCTTCCTTCCTTCCTTCCTCTTTCTTTCTTTCTTTCTTTCTTTCTTTCTTTCTTTCTTTCTTTCTTTCTTTCTTTCTTTCTTTCTTTCTTTCTTTCTTTCTTTTCTTTCTTTTCTTTCTATTCCATCCCTCCCATCTTCCTTCCTTCCTTCCTCCCTCCCTCCCTCCCTCCCTTCCTTCTTTCCTTCCTTCCTTCCTCTCCCATCATTGGAGGTCTTTAAGAAAAGATTTGACAACCATTTGTCTGAAGTGATGTAGGGTTTCCTGCCTGAACAGGGGGTTGGACTAGAAGACCTCCAAGGTCCCTTCCAGCCAAGTTATTCTGTTAGCTGTGCATGCCACAAAACACGGCTCTTTTGCTAACACGTTTTATTTATTTACCAAATATATTTGCCGCGCATCTTACGGTTCAAGGTGATTTAGCATGTTGTATGATTTTCCATCCGCCCTCCCTGTTTCTGTCTTCATTTAGTTGTGGCAGTCTGGGCAAAAGCAGCTCCATTTAAAGTATTTTCTCCAGAGTAGAGCATAGGATGGCTATGTGTTCCTCAGAGCGGCGATGAGTCAACGGTGAACGATCTCAGCCGATCCACAGAGGATAGTAAATAAAACAGAGACATACACCCTGACAAATCTATAAAAGATTTCGGAGAAGTGGGGCAAGTTTATGGTGTTAGGATGAATCAAACTTCCTGCACCACCACATTAAATAAATCCTGGGCTGCCATCCCCTCTCTTTCAAATTTTGCAAGGTAGGATGAGAAAATGGAAGTCCGGGGTTTTTTTTTTCCCCAAATGAAAAATATGTGTTTTTGCTGACTTCATTTAATCATTACCTAAGTTACATTACAAGTAATCCTATGTAACGATGAAGAATTGCATCGGCAAGCGATGTTAAGTATCCTTGGCGTGTTTCGACCATTAGTCTCAAAACGTGCAGAGATTTAGCGCTCTAATGTCCAGGCCTCGGCGATATTTACTAGATATATGGGATCTCCGAAATGATAAATTCGGAGAGACATATTGCGTGGGAGAGACATACTGGAGATTTTATTCGGTACCCTCTTTTTAAGGAGACCAGCTAAGCCAGGGGTGTCAAACTCGATTTCATTGACGGCCGCATCAGGGTTGTGTTTGACCTTGGGGGCGGGGGGCGGGGGGCATGGCCAGCTTGACGTCACACATGTTGGGGGCGTCTGGTAGCCTGAGCGCTTTGTCAGAGAAAATGGGCTCCCGAGCTCCGTTTTCTGCTGTGACAGCCTCCTGCCTTCCTCTGCTAGCAAAAATGGAGCTCAGGGAGGGGGAGTGCGTCCATTATCGCTGGCAGAGGGCGGCAGGAGGCCGTCACAGCAGAAAACGGAACCTGGGAAGGCTGCACATAGCCCTTCCAAGCTCTGTTTTCACTGGCAGAAGTACCGCGAGCCGATCCTTTCTAGTGGGCCAGATCTAATGGGCCAGATCTAAGCACCCCACGAGCCGGATCCAGCCCCCGGGCCTTTGGTTTGAAACCCCCGAGCTTAGCATTTCCTAGACCAGTGACGGCTAACCGTTTTTGGCACCGAATGCCAGAGCACATGCGCAGACCAGATCTTCGCACACAGACCAGCTGGCTGACGTGCATGCGCGCGATGGAACCTGGAAGAGTAGCTGGCGAAGCCGCGTGTGCCCACAGAGACGGCTCTGCGTGCCGTCTCTGGCACATGTGCCACAGGTTCGCCATCGCGGTCCTAGACTATTCCTGGGAAATGTGATGTCTTGGAAGGCAGTTTTTCTCTGGGTTATGCAAGTCGTGTCTCTAAGGGGGAGGTGTGTACCATATTTTTTATTCTGGATTGGCAGTCCTTGAGGTGCGACCGCATTGGGAACCAGAATTTCTGTCGCTCAACACGGTTGAGCGTGTTGTGGCCGATTTAACAATCTTATTTTTTTTTTCGGGGGGGGGGGCACATTTGTGAAGTGCAATACAGGCAGTTCTCGACTTACAACGGTTTGTTTAGTGACTCTTGAAAAGTTACGACGACGCTGAAAAAAAAGCGGGCTAAGGCCACTTTTCAACCAATGCACCGTCCCTGTAGGCAGAATTCAGACGCTTGGCAACTGACTCACATTTATGACGGTTGAAGTGTCCCGGGGTCACGCGATATCCTTTTGCGACCTTCTGATAAGCAAAGTCAACGAGGGGAAGCCAGATTCGCTTAACAACTGTGGCAAGAAAGGTCGTAAAACGGGGCAAAGTTCACTTAATAACTGTCTCACTTAGTAACGGAAATTTGGAGCTCAATGTGGTGGTAAATCAAGGACTATCTATGCTCCAGTTGCTCAGTAAATCACGCTATACATGTAAGTCCTCGACTTGCAACAGTTCATTTAGTGACCATTCAAGGTTACGACGACACTGAAAAAAGGGACTTATGACCATTTTTCACACTTATGACTGTGGCAGCCTCCCACAGTCACATGATCAAACTTTAGATGCTTAGCAACTGGTTCATATTTATGACGGTCGCAGTATCCCGGGGTCACATGATCCCCCTTTTGCGACCTTCTGAGAAGCAAAGTCAACAAGGAAGGCAGATTCACTTAACAACCTTGTGACTCACTTAACAACTGCAGTCATTTATTTGACAACGGTGGCCAAAAAAAGAGAATAAGTCATAAAACGGGACCACCTCACTTAACAAATGTTTCATTCAGCAACATAAATGTTGGGCTCAATTGTGGTCATAACTCAAGGACTACCTGTAATTCAGGAAAATCCAGCTTTTCCCGTTGGTGAGAAGATGATTGGGAAGGTTTCAAAGGGCGATCTCTTGTCCCTGGGATTCTACAATGGTCCTAAATTCGTGCTGGGTGCCAGGCGCCCAATCTTGATCACATGACTGTGGGAAAGCTGTGATTGTCGTCAATGTGAGGATCGGTCGTAGATCCATTATTTTCACTGCTGTGGTAACTTCATCTTCCTTTAATGACCCCATAATCCCTTGCGGGGTGGAGTCTGGGCAGCTGAATGGAGCTGAGAGTTTACTGGCCGGATGCTCTTCCTGTCGCCAATGCTGAGTTTTGTTCGGCAGATACATTCTCATCGTGCCCAGAGAGAGAAATATTTTATTTTTATTTATTTATTTATTTCAATTTATAAACAATTTATAAATATCTGCCTCTACCTAGGATCGAACTCACAGATTGTGAGGGGAGAGCTCCACTTCTAGGCCACCTCACCTCTCAGCTGTCGTAACTTCAAACGGTCACTAAACGAAAGATCGTACATCGAGATCTACCTGTATTTTATTTTATTTCTCTTAAAAGAAATTCGGATAGAGCATCCTAATGTCAGGAGGAGCATTACGAGGCCTCCCCAGACGTTTTACTTATAATTACGTAGGCCCTGCGTATATCTTTACTTCTCTTCTGTCGCGTTCTCATCGCACGCTAAATAAATATTAATAACAGGACCGTGACCGAGCCGACAGGAAACAAACTCATGGTTTTGCAAGAGCCTGGTCTTCCTTTCCCCATGAACGTGCCTCTTTCTGAGCTCCTTTTGCATTAAAAAATAACCCCCATTGTTTTATGCCCCGTGTTCAAAGATGGAGCTGGAAGCAAGAATAAATGCATTTTGGTTTCGAGGGGGAGCCTGAGCCAGTTCCATTTTTATTCTGGCCCTGAATCCGAAAACCTGCCAGGGTTAGCTTCAAAGAGAGAAGGCTGCCGTTTGCTGCGCTGCATTTTTATAGGATGATCATTGTGTTGCTCTCTCATCCATTTCCTGGGTGAGGACACGTTATTTTCCAGGGGTGATAGAAGACAGCTGTCTGTTTAATAAATGCACAGTTCAGAAGGAGCAGCGGGATGATTGTAATATCCCAATTTGAAGCCCAGCCAAAGAGGTTGGGTGAGCGGTAGCCTCCGTCTGCGGATTAGGCAATATATGAATGTTTTCCTTGCCAGGGCAGCTGCAATCTTTCTCGATGGAACCGGAGTTCTAGGTCCAACTGGATACAGCCCAGGCTGTAGATCTGGTTTCTGCAATACATTTTCCCCTCAATGCTGTCAAACTATTTACTAAGTCTGCATTACTATTAATCTTCTCATTGTTCCTATCACCCATCTTCTTCCACTAATGACTGTATGACTGTAACTTTGTTGCCTGTATCCTTAACGATTTATATTGACTGTTTCCTATATGATTTGATTGCTTATTTGTACCCTATGGCTATCATTAACTGTTGTACCTTCTGATTCTTGATGATGTATCTTTTCTTTTATGTACATTGAGAGCTTATGCACCAAAGACAAATTCCTTCTGTGTCCAATCACACTTGGCCAATAATGAATTCTCTTTCTCTTCTCTTCTCTTCTCTTCCTCTTCTCTTCTCTTCTCTTCTCTTCTCTTCTCTTCTCTTCTCTTCTCTTCTCTTCTCTTCTCTTCTCTTCTCTTCTCTTCTCTTCTCTTCTCTTCCCTTCCCTTCCCTTCCCTTCCCTTCCCTTCCCTTCCCTTCCCTATCCTACCCTACCCTACCCTACCCTACCCTACCCTACCGCTACCCTACCCTACCCTACCCTACTCTACTCTTCATACCAATATTCTCTACTCTACTCTACTCTACTCTATTCTTCATTCCAATATTCTATTCTATTCTATTCTATTCTATTCTATTCTATTCTATTCTATTCTATTCTATTCTATTCTATTCTATTCTATTCTATTCTATTCTATTCTATTCTATTCTATCTTCTCCTTCCCTTCCCTTTCCCTTCCCTTCCCTCCTTCCCTTCCCTTCTCCCTTCCCTTCCCTTCCCTATCCTACCCTACCCTACCCTACCCTACCCTACCCTACCTACCTACCCTACCCCACTCTCCATACCAATATTCTCTACTCTACTCTACTCTACTCTACTCTACTCTATTCTTCATTCCAATATTCTCTATTCTATTCTATTCTATTCTATTCTATTCTATTCTATTCTATTCTATTCTATTCTATTCTATTCTATTCTATTCTATCTCTATCTATCCTATCCTATCCTATCCTATCCTATCCTATCCTTACCTATCTTATCCTATCCTATCCTATCCTATCCTAGTCTGCAGAGTCTCATGAAGCAAACCTTAACTAAAGCTAAACCTTAACAAATTGATCGGCTTTTTAACAGATCCAACGAGGTCCAAGAGACCTTAAATTAAAACACAAGCAGTAAACGAGGTCCAAGAGACCTTAAATTAAAACACAAGCAGTAAATAAATTCTCATCGGCTAAAATCTCCTAGGGAAGGTGCAGGATCTTCCTTTCTCCTTTCCTATCTGTGAACAGATTGAATGGATTGGAAAACTAAACCACGTATAAGAAACTCTTACAATTTCTTTTTTTTAAAAAAAAAGAAAAGAAAAGAAAAGCAGACAATCATTTCTTACTTCACCTCCCTTAAATATAAATGAGTAAAATTGCATTCGGGAGTTAACTGACGTGTACTTGCTACACCGGCCTGATTTTAATTGCTCCAAAATGGCCTAATAATGCTATTAAATTCAGTAAGTGAGTAAAGCAGTTGGGTCAGAAGGTGAGGTGGGGGGAACCAAGCTGTTCCATCAGGTGGCTGTAATGAGATTTTTCGATATAAGCACTTATGATGGAGAGGCTGTAACAGAAAGCTACCATCACCAAAACAGCTCTGGACTTCTTCCAGACCATATGCAATGTGCAGATTATGTAGTAGAAGAGGTGAATTTCAGCAGGTTCTGACGAGTTCTGGAGAACCGGTAGTGGAAATTTTGAGAAGTTCGGAAAACTGGTAGTAAATATTCTGACTGGCCCTGCCCCCATCTATTCTCTGCCTCCCAAGTCCCAACTGATTGGGAGGAAATGGGGATTTTGCAGTATCCTTCCCCTGGAGTGGGGTGGGAATGGAGATTTTACAGTATCCTTCCCCTGGAGTGGGGTGGGAAATGGAGATTTTGCAATATCCTTCCCCCAGGAGTGGGGTGGGAATGGAGATTTTGCAGTATCTTTCCCCTAGGAGTCGGGTGGGAATGAGGTATCCTTCCCCTAGGAGTCGGGTGGGAATGAGGATTTTGCAATATCATTCCCGCAGGAGTGGGGTGAGAATGGGGATTTTGCAGTATCCCTCCCCCCAGGAGTGGGGTGGGAATGGGGATTTTGCAATACCCTTCCCCCAGGAGTGGGGAGGGAATGTGGAATTTTGCAGTATCCTTCCCCTAGGAGTGGGGTGGGAATGGGGGATTTTGCAATATCCTTCCCCCCAAGAGTGCGGGGGGGAATGGAGATTTTGCAGTATCCTTTCCCCTGCCACGCCCACCAAGCTACACCACGCCCACCAAGCCACGCCTCACAGAACCGGTAGTAAAACAATTTAATTCCACACCACTGTCTGTCGGACTATTTTAAGGTTCCTTGATTCTTATTTTGGACTTTCTAGTTTTATGAGGAGACTTTAAAATGACTTTACAGGCTTCAATTTGTTGCTCTGACCCTCCTGAAACTCAGCCAGGAGATCCTAAGGAAGCAAGTCCAGATCGGGAGGTTTTGAGTATAAGCGCGATCCCATCTTTAGCATGCTAATAAGGAGAATACAATATCAAGAGGTTTTATTGCACCCATGGTACAATCACAGTTATCTAATGTGTTGCTGTTTAATTATTGAAATTGTGTTCATTATTGATCATCTTCTTTCTCTGGACGAGGCAAGGGAAGGACGCACATCAAAAATTGGGGAGAGGGACTGGTTGTCCTTTGATTTGTGCCAATGCAAGGGAAAGCGGAATTGAATATGTCTCCCTTGGCTCATATTTTCCTAGTTTAGATTTAGTACTGGGATCAACGCAATTTGTAGCTTGGAAACAGAAAGAAAAATTCTCTAGAAAAAACAGCTCAACAACCACAAGAGATGGTCAATGGACCACTCGGTACCACAGTTTTTTTATTGGGCCACGTCACTGTGAATTTGTACATGTGGATAAACGGTCCCAAAAATTAACGACAGACACAGATATCAAATCTTCCGGCACAAACCGATGACAAACTGATATACTTTCGATATGGTGCTTCTGGTATAAAACCCCGTGGACTATCCTGGCGGCCCACAAACTTGGGGGGCACCAGGGACCAGAGTTCCGTGGAGATTGGTTTTTTCCCATGAATCAAGGAGGGTGGGGTTTCATGTGCTGTCTGCATCCCACAGATGGGGCTTTGCTTATTTGCATGGACCGGTTTCTGGCATGCCACGGACCGGTACCCATCCATGGACTGGTGATTGGGCACCCCTGGACTCTCTTAAAAATTATGTTGGTGTTATAATTTATAGGGATGGGGTGGCTCAGTGGCTAAGACACTGAGCTTGTCGATCAAAAGGTCAGCAGTTCGGCAGTTCGAATCCCTAGAGCCGCATAATGGGGTGAGCTCCTGTGACTTGTCCCAGCTTCTGCCAACCTAGCAGTTCGAAAGCACGTAAAAAATGCAAGTAGAAAAATAGGGACCACCTTTGGTGGGAAGGTAACAGCATTCCGTGCGCCTTTAGCGTTGAGTCATGCCAACCACATGACCACAGAGACGTCTTCGGACAGCGCTGGCTCTTCGGCTTTGAAACGCAGATGAGCACTGCCCCCTAGAGTCGGCAACGACTAGCACATATGTGCGAGGGGAACCTTTACCTATTGCACCATCATCAGAGAGGAAATAACCAAATAAGATCAACGCTTGGGTAGATAAATGTGGAAGTTCGAGCAAACTTTTCTTCGTGCTTTTCCCGTTCTTACTCTAACACTGCCATCTATAGGACGTGCGAGGAACAAAGTCATTGAATGGTGAAGCTTCCATTGAAGTGATCTTCTGGATGCCGAGACCAGTTGGTGGCATCGGGTTCAAAGGCTGAATGATAGGAGCTTCTTTAATAAGTCCATATTAGATAATAAAAACTCTTCGACCAGACAAATCATCTATTATATGTGTGTTATATGGGATCTGATTTGCTGTTGGACATTTTTATTACTTTGTTTCTGCAAGCCACAGTTTACGACACATTGGTGGGATTAACCGACTCTGTTGTTTCAAAAACTCAACATTATTTCCCTAATCTATTTTGCCTTTCTCTTTTTAAAATCCAGTTAGGTTTGTTTTTAAAGGAATTTGTGGGTTGTTTTTTTTCTTTCTTTCTCTAGAAAGTTATCGTCATTCAGATTCATAAAACTGGCTTCAAGTTCAGAAGGAAGACGTGGAACTAAATCCACTCTTTAAAAAAAAAATAATAAGTATTTTGGAAGGGAGTTAATGGGTTTTTTTCCTCTAGGAAGTTAACGTCATGCAGATTCATAAAATTGGCTTCAAGTTCAGAAACAAAATGTTAAACTAAATCCACTTTTTTTTAAAAAAAAAATAAGTGTTTTGAAAAGTAATTTGCTTTAGAAAAAAGAGTTGACACTGAGTAAACAGTTGTATTTTAAACAGGTGAACACTTTCAAGCACTCCTTATCTCTGATGGAACGTCCTCGTTCGCCATGTTCAATTATGAAGAAATTAACTGGACCACCGGAACGGCGAGCGGAGGGGACCCTTTAACTGGTCTCGGTGGAGTAATGGCCCAGGTAGGACAATTAGATGACCAGGCTTCCTTTTTACATAACATGCAGCATCCATGGAAAAAAAGATTACTTATATTTTGCCAAGAAAATAAAAAACTAAATAGCCTGTCTGGAACCCAGGAGATTTAACCATTCTTTTGAATGATCAGGGAACGGTCAATTATCATTGTCCGTGTGTATTTACAATAATCCCAAGCATTGTAAAATCGCTTGCATTAGAGACGTACGGAGATTTCTGAAATCAACACACGGAAATTCAGGACATTTTCAATATCCCTGGAATGGCAGTCCCTTCTGAGGAAGGAAAGTTTCATCTTCAATATCTTTTTCATATCTCAATATTATTGACATGAAGAATTTGACACGCGCTATTGTTGCTGGTCAGATGGGGAAAAACCCATCTGCATCATTAAAATGCAAAGGAGATTGCCTGACTCCATTAATAAACACAGGAGGGGGATACACGTGATACAGGGGTGAAATGCTACCGGTTCTGTCCGGTTCGGGAAAATCAGTAGTACAAAATGCTACCAGTTCAGCCAAATAGTTATTTCCGACAATCAGCTGGGCAACGATCAGCTGTTACGCGCAAATTATATTAGCTAGAATTGTCGGATTTCCTACTTTCTAGCTAATCTAAATCGAGCAAAAAAGCTCTCTTTTCCTGCAGATCCAGAAATTAAACGAAAAAAATGCGACATATTGTTAGCCCTTGGTAGTAACCCAGGCAAGAAATTCATCCAGAGCAGTAGCGCCATTTTTATTGTAAGCAACATTATCGGAATCTTGCAAGGCTGAAAATTTCTCCCCTCCTCTCTTTTTAGTTGCCATAAAAGTAGGGAGGGTCCTTTGTGAAATGCTCCCCATTAAATTCTCCAAGGGAGATAAGGTGGGTGTTTGTAAACACTCCCCTGAAAGATTGTTTTGAGAAGCCTTTCGGACTGGAAATGACAATAATTCACAGCCATATGAATAAAAGAGTTTGCCGGAAGTAAGATTGTCCTTTCTAAGGAAGCCTAGGTCAAAACAGATGGTGAGGGGTTAAGGTGATGTGACAAGACTTTGTCTTCAAGATACCGAGGGTGATGCCAGTTGGGAGAAAAAGCATCCAAGGCGAAGCTCATCAGGTGAAGTTCCAGATCATTTAAGTGGGACTCTCTTCTTTTCGGGTCTTTTAGGCTGGTTTCAACGGTGGAAACAGCACCAACTATTTTAGCATTCCTGGTTCCAGAACCCCCGACATTGTCAACATCGAAGAGACACCAATGTCAACGTGCCGGGTCGTTGGGTATTCAAAATTGATGGGAGGGAGATTGACCCAGCCAATGATGCAGTTTTAGAGGTAAGCGAGTATAAGAAGCTGTGTCAAGTTGAATCAAGTTACCCTGTGTGCAAACCACAATATGACACAGGTGCATTTTGGGGGTTGTTGTTGTTTGGTTTTGGGAGTTTTTTTGGATTTCAGAAAGTTCTGCAAGAGATGTTGCTAAGGATGGAAACTGGGCACTCTTTGTATTCATACCACCCAGGGGTGAAATGCTCCCGATTCGGACTGGATCACCCAATCTGGTAGCGATGGTGGCGGGGTGGTTCGGAGAACCGATAGCAAAAATCCCTGCCCCTCCCCTCTCCATGCCCAGGTGAGCCGCACAATCATCAGAGGCTTTTTTATTTATTTTTTAAAAGCATTTTTTCTACAACCTCTTCGGCCGAAAAAATGTTTTTAAAAGAAAAAAAAAAGCCTCTGATGATGGCCCGGCTCAGCTGGGATCGTCAGAGGCTTTTAAAAGCATTTTTTTTACAACCTCTTCAGCCGAAGGAGTTGTAGAAAAATTAGTTTTAAAAGTAAAAAAATAAAAAAAAGTTGCCAAGCCCACCCAGTCACATTACCCCCACCAAGCCACGCCCCACAGAACCGGCAGTAACAAATTTTACATTTCACCATTGATACCGCCTCCATTTTACCCGAATGCTTAATGTGCAACGTTCTTCTCTCATCCTCATTTATTGGACCACATCAGCACCTTAAATATCTCTAACGTGCTTAAAAGAGGACATTACTGGCTACTGACAAATAAAATTAATTTTAGGGTACACCGGAGAGGGGTTTTCCACGGGTTACTCTCAAGTCAGGAAAGCAGCACAGCGACCTCTTCTCAAATTGAAATGGGTTAATAATGACTTTCAGTGTTGGATTGTTTATGTTCTCTCTTTTGTGGTTGCATGTTTTGACTTTCTTCGGTGAGGAAAGGCAGAATATAAATGGAACAAACAATCCCTTCCTGCTGTTTAGTGATTCCTACTTAGGACAAACGCAGACAGAATTTCAAGAGCGATCTATGACTTTTTTTTCTTCAAAGGATTCCTGGGGGAAATCTGAAAATGGTAGTTCTTCGTGGGAATTCTCCCCAAAATGCAATTTGTCGTCATTTGTAGCTCGTTGTCGCCATTTCTTAATGTTATCCATCAGCGTCGATTGTCATTAGTATAAAGTGCCATTCAGCCTTTTATCTTGCTATGCAGATAATGACGAACAAATCTAGCTGAGAGCTTTTCACATTTATTTTAAAAATTGTCTTATTTAATGCATTGTTCTCTCACTTCTTATCTGTGGTAATAATAACTAACAGAGGCATGGGTAAACCGTATTACTCTATCACAGCAAAAGGTCTGGCAAGAATCTGGCAATGTTTTAATACATGTACTGTGATACCAGCATACCGGTTCCATTGGCTGCAAGAGAGAAGATGTGTAAACATTGCACGCCACTAGTTAGCCAAGAAATGTAACCTTAGTGTGATCCATTTCTTGTAGAACCAAATAAATCCAAAACCCAAATGGGATTGTGAGATACCAGATTTAACCAGTTCCTTATTGTTGTTATTATCATTGGTATCGTCATTATTACCATCAACTTCCAGAATTGAACTCATGGAAGTAGACCTCATAACCACTATCCATTTTATTCTCACAACAAATCTGAATTTTTCCCATCTTTGGCCACCATCTTAGGAGATGGGTTGTCATAATTACAGAGGAGGAGGAGGAGGAGGAGGAGGAGGAGGAGGAGGAGGAGGAGGAGGAGGAGGAGGAGGAGGAGGAGGAGGAGGAGGAGGAGGAGAAGAAGAAGAAGAAGAAGAAGAAGAAGAAGAAGAAGAAGAAGAAGAAGAAGAAGAAGAAGAAGAAGAAGAAGAAGAAGAAGAAGAAGAAGAAGAAGAAGAAGAAGAAGAAGAAGAAGAAGAAGAAGAAGAAGAAGAAGAAGAAGAAGAAGAAGAAGAAGAAGAAGAAGAAGAAGAAGACAGTGTTGAATGAGCTCTGCTGGAGGTCAACAAGAGGAAGCTGCTCAAAAGTGCAGCAAGCCAAGACTCAATATAGGAAAACAGTGATGCAAACTTGGGCTGACTTGGTGTAACAAAACACTGCATGGAAAGTTCCTTGAGAAGATCTAGGGAAAAGTAGATAAGGAAAAGACCTGGTTATGGCTGACCAACGGAACACTGAAGAAAGAAACAGAAGGCTTGATTCTTGCAGCCCAGGAACAAGCCATCAGAATGAATGTAATCAAAGCCAGAATAGAAAAATCTGCTGATGTCCCCAAATGCAGACTCTGCAAAGAAGTGGATGAAACCATTGATCATATTACGAGCGGTTTCAAGACAATAGCTCAGACTGACTACAAACAACGACATCACACAGTCGCTCAGATGGTCCACTGGAACTTGTGTTCACAACTACCATCTGCCTGTAGCAAAGAACTGGTGGGATCATAAGCCTGAAAAAGTGGTCGAAAATGAGCATGCAAAACTACTGTGGGACTTCCAAATATAGACTGACAAAGTTTTGGAACACAATACCCCGGATATCACGATTGTGGAGAAGAAAAAGGTGTGGATCGTTGACATTGCCATACCTGGTGACAACAGAACCGACGAGAAACAACTTGAAAAAGTCACCAGATATCAGGACTTGAGAATCGAACTGCAGAGTCTCTGGCATAAACCAGTGCAGGTGGTCCCAGTGGTACTCGGCACAGTGGGTGCTGTGCCGAAAGACCTAGGCAAGCACTTAAAAACAATTGGCGCTGACAAGATCACCCTTGGTCATCTGCAGAAGGCCACCTTCCTGGGATCTGCTCGCATAATCCGCCGATACATCACTCAGTCCTAAATGCTTGGGAAGTGTTCGACCAATTATTTGGGATATGAAATCCAGCATGGTCATCTCGTTTGCTGTGTATACTGTCATCATCATCATCATCATCATCATACCCAGGACGCTGGCAGCAACCTGAATCAACCATTAGCACCAGTCAATGGTATTTGTGATGCATCTTTGAATGTTCAGTTGACTGAGTTTCATGTTTAATGAATAAAAGAGATAATCATCCTCATCCTCATCTTTATCATCCATGTTGGCTATGAACAGGTACAATGGAGGCAACTTTACTTTGTGAAGGGGTAAAACCATTCCTTATCCTTACCGAGTCCAGTTGCAAAGTCTCCATTTCTTGTATGAATTTTAGCTCTGTTGCTTTGTAATAGAGATTTCTCTTGGACGCCAGCGATGTTGAAATACAGAGATGTCATAAAGTCAGTCTCAAAACAGCCGGCTGAGCTGCCCTTAGAATCTGCAGCATGCAGAGTCCTTTTCAAAAGAAAACAAAGTGATTCTTTTTCATTATTGCCTGCTAGTTAAAATTTCATGTGTTAGGTCTTTAAAAAGCCACCTGGAGAGCCTGCTCATCTTTGCTTTACAAATACAACTATTCGGAAAATAAAAGGAGACTTGTCTGCCTCCGGGGTGGTGGTGGAAGGATTCCAATTCTTCCCAACTTCTAAATTATGAACTTTTATGGCACTCTAGTCCCTGAGTGTTGCTGTGGCCTGGAGGTGAAGCTCTGCCCTCACAATCAGGAGGCTGTGAGTTCGATCCTAGGTAGAGGCAGATATTTCTCTCTCTGGACGCCGTGAGTAATTATCTGCTGCGAACTCTGCATTGGCAACAGGAAGGGCATCCGGCCAGTAAACACTCAGCTGCATTCAGTTGCCCAGACTCCAACCCGATGCACAGGATTATGGGCAAGGGTGAAATCCAGCAGGTTCTGACAGGTTCTGGAGTACCAGTAGTGGAAATTTTGAGTAATTTGGAGAACTTGTAGCGGAAATTTTGAGTGGTCCAGAGAACCGGCAAATACCACCTCTGGTTGTCCCCAGAGTGGGGTGGGAATGGAGATTTTGCAATATCCTTCCCCCCAGGAGTGGGGTAGAAATGGAGATTTTGCAGTATCCTTCCCCTGCCACGCCTACCAAGCCACGCCCACAAAACTTGTAGTAAAAAAGTTTTGAATTTTACCATTGATTACGGGGTCATTAAAAGATGAGGGAAAAAACTAGCATTCTAATCCTTCTGTTCCAAGTTATGGGGGAAAGTCTGTTTGAACTCCCTGCATGAGTATGGAAATTGTTTCGGAGTTAATTTCATCAAAAGAATTCCATTAATAAGAAGGTTCCAAAGCAAAAGGATTTTTGTTACAACCGGGGAGTATCGTTTACACCACCGGATGCTTGCAAATACGAAACAAATCGAAATTATGGAGACATTTGGGATGGATCCACCACACGGTCTGTTGGAGCCGAAGTTGACTGCAGGGCCCAAAGCCATGTGAAAAACTTTAGGTTGGTGGGACTTTATGTGAGGAGGATGGAAGAGGGGATGAAGGCAAGCGAGCAGATGGAGAAGGTGACCAGAAGATATTCAGATCTAGGAAGTCTCAGGATCAGTCAGTTGGGAGTCAAGTACAAAAGGAAGCATATTTGGAACCAATGAGCTGCCCCCATCCCTGAATGGAATGAGCTGCATATTTAATTTGCATTTTGAATGACCCAGAATTCCGAGTTTTTAGGCATCTAATTTAGACTTTCGAAAAGCTAAAAATAAATGGGAAGCAAAGATCCTTACTCAGCAAGTTACGGCAACCTCTCTCTGATAGACATTCTATTGTTGCTTGGTTTTATAATGATGATTACTGTCACAAGCAATATATTATTTGTGTGTGTGCGCAATAATTAGCTATGTGTAAGACAGAGAGGCAGACACCCACCTCATTAAGAGATACAGCCAAAGCCGCTGTGGCTATTGTAAAATATGAAGTCTCCAAAGTTGCATTATTTGATGTTTAATTAGTGCTAATTCATATGGAAGGAAAAACGAGCCTAAGCAGGCAATTAACACCCCTTGAGCCGCAGACGTAACTCACCCGTTATTAATAGAATTAAGTTATAGCATCCGTGGCATGGCTGGGATATCATTCACGCTGCATCCACCTAGTTGTTTTTAGAAGCCAGCCAAACTATAGTTGTAGTTTAACTGTGGTCGGTGCCCTGCAATTTAAACATGAGATTTATATTTCCAATTTTACATTTAGAGAGGATGTTGGCTCAATTCCTGGGGCTGGGGCAGTTTTTGGCTGCCTGTGGAGGAAAGGAGCTTTAAAGCATTAAAGCTCTACTGAGGGGGAGAAAGCAGAAAACTCGGCGGAAGCTGGATTCCTGATAGCAATAGCACTTAGACTTATATATCGCTTCATAGTGCTTTTACAGTCCTCTCTAAGCAGTTTACGGAGTCAGCATCTTGCCCCCAACAATCTGGGTCCTCATTTTACCCACCTTGGAAGGATGGAAGTGATCTGTCCCCCCCCCTTCAGAGACCCACAAAAACACAGCCAGCCGAGGGTTAATAATCACTTGGCACACTCCGCAGTTCTTATCTCAACCTTGGCAGCGATATGCACACCGTCTGCCAAGGACTTTATTGGTTTACACAAACAAGAAAATCTCCTACGTAGCTTTGCCATTCATCTAGCTTCCAAGACTACGAGGTTGCTCCGTTTGTTTAGCTTTGTTCGTCACGAACTTTGTGACTCACTGGCCTGTCTTATATAGACAGGCTTCTGGGTGTGGTCCAGTGAGTCATTGATCCTGTGACTCCAATCCAATGACTCAGGATTTCCTCATACGCCTCAGCTGCAGTACCCTTTTCTCTCGCCTTCTTTGGCGTGCGTCCAGGAATGACGTCTCTCCCTCACTCTCATCTGAGACACCTGTTTCCCCACTACTTGGCTCTCTTTCAGCTGGCACCTGAGCCGGTGCCAGAGGGGGAGGGCTGGGAGATCTGGCTGGCTCCTCTTCCTCCTGCTCAGAGCTGCCTTCCTCCAAAGGGATAGGCTCAGAGGACGGGGCCACAACAGGAAGGCTAAGTCAACCTTGAGCTAGTCAGGATCAAACTCCTGGCAGTGGGCAGTGTTAGCCTGCAATACTGTATTCTAACCACTGGGAGGGAGGGAGGGAGGGAGGGAGGGAGGGAGGGAAGGAAGGAAGGAAGGAAGGAAGGAAGGAAGGAAGGAAGGAAGGAAGATAGATAGATAGCAGGAGCATTTAGACTTATATACCGCTTTATAGTGCTTTACAGTCCTCTCTAAGCAGTTTACGGAGTCAGCCTATTGCCCCCAACAATCTGGATCCTCATTTTACCCATCTTGGAAGGATGGAAGGCTAAGTCAACCTTGAGCTAGTCAGGATCAAACTCCTGGCAGTGGGCAGTGTTAGCCTGCAATACTGTATTCTAACCACTGGGAGAGAAGGAAGGAAAGAGGGAGGGAGGGAGGGAGGGAGGGAGGGAGGGAGGGAAGGAAGGAAGGAAGGAAGGAAGGAAGGAAGGAAGGAAGGAAGGAAGGTAGATAGATAGCAGGAGCATTTAGCCTTATATACTGCTTTACAGTGCTTTACAGTCCTCTCTAAGCAGTTTACGGAGTCAGCCTCTTGCCCCCAACAATCTGAGTCCTCATTTTACCCACCTCGGAAGGATGGAAGGCTGAGTCAAACTTGAGCTGGTTAGCATCGAACTCCTGGCAGTGGGCAGTGTTAGCCTGCAATACAGTATTCTAACCACTGGGAGAGAAGGAAGGAAGGAAGGAAGGAAGGAAGGAAGGAAGGAAGGAAGGAAGGAAGGAAGGAAGGAAGGAAGGAAGGAAGGAAGGAAGGAAGGAAGGAAGGAAGGAAGGAAGGAAGGAAGGAAGGAAGGGCATTTAGACTTATATTTAGACTTTAGACTTTTACAGCCCTCTCTAAGCGATTTCCCAGAGGACAATCTGGGTCCTCATTTTACTTTCTGGAAGGCTGAGACAACCTTGAGCCTGGTGAGATTTGAACTGCCTAATTGCAGTCAGTCGGCAGTCAGCAGAAGTTGCCTGCAGTACCACACTCTAATCACTGCGCCACCGTGGTTCATGGATGTGGTTTTCTTGGATGCTATTCTGATACAACCTTGCCTTTTCCCAAGATGGTTTTCTGATTTCACCAACCTTGGGATTTCTCCTATTCATGTCTTAACCAAGTTGGTCCCTGCTTAAGTAGCCAAGAACAGCCAAGGTCAGTTGGATCCTGTCACCATCTTGAATACAAAAATTTAGCCTATAGCAAGGGGTGTCTAACCTTGGCAACTTAAGACTTGTGGACTTCAACTCCCAGAATGCCTCAGCCAGCCATGTTGACTGAGGATTTCTGGGAGTTGAGGTCCACACATCTGTTGTTACCTAGGCCCAAGTGCTTATTATCAGATACAATCAGTCCTAAACAAGCATATTTATTGGAACAGCTGAGAATTACTTCATTCTCAATTTAGTCCAAATTAAGTCCAAAACAAATTATTCGTAAACAGTCCTTTGGCCTTATCACCAAACTTTGTCTACTTTGGCACCCTGCCAAAGGCTTTTCTTGGCAAAAGTTCAGAAGCAAGAGACGCTGACAAGAACAAATTTAGCAATGTTTCTTTCCTACAAAGAGCCCAAGAGCTGTTGCTGGTCTTTTAAGCCTTCAGCGAGGGGGCCAATCATCTCCTGGCCTTACTCCCAAGTCGTCCTTTTTGCTTTAGCTGCTCTTGCCTTCTGGCAGCACTAGGAAGAGGCTCCTTCTATTCCTCTGCCTCTCTGCTATCCGCCTTTTTGCAGGCTCCGGAGTCCATGCATCGCTCCCAGATGGCCCTGGCCCCATCTCTGCCTCTGACGCAGAGCCCTTATTCATGCCTTCCCCTGATTTCCAGGACTGGCCCATTGCCTCCCCAGCCTCCTCACTGTCTGACTCCTCTACCAGCTCTACAGGCGGACCACAACACAGTCTTTAAAATTGTCAAGGTTGGACACCCCTGGCCTATAGCCTTGATAGTTACTCCTACAAGTATTCAATAGGTCTGATTTGTTTAGCAGATCTGGTGCGTTGACAATATCACACATATATGGGGAATGTGATGATTCAAATGCAGTGGAGGTAAGATGAACATATGGTATGCCGATGGCAATGTGTCTTAATGTGTCGCATTACCGTTTTGTGATCGTACTTCAGTGTCAGCTATTAAAGCTACTAGTTTCCCTGTGTACACATCCCACGCGGAAAGAGTGCTTCTAATGCTCTTTGGGACACTTTCCAAGGTTTTAAAGTGGTATCAGCCCATTGCAGCAATGATTCATATATATGGCAGCAGATTATAATAATAATAAAAAAGTACTTAAATCAGGGCTCTCTTGCAAAGTTAATAGCACAGGGGTTAATGGAATAAACCACCTTCTTCAAATGTTTTGGACGGCATCTTGTCTCACTGAAGGTAAATATGGCAATGATAATGGGAACTGTTAGAGCCTTGGTGGCGCAGCAGACTAAAGTACTGTTAAGTAGCACCAGCTGCCTGCAATTACTGCAAGTTCAAATCTCACAAGGCTCAAGGTTGACTCAGCCTTCCATCCTTTCTAAGGTAGGTAAAATGAGGACCCAGATTGTGGGGGCAATAAGCTGACTTTGTATAAAAACACCGCTTTTGGGGGGGGGGGGCAAAAGCCCTACTAAACAGGTCTATACAAAAGTATGAAGGCTATTGCTTAATGCATTGTAAGCCGCCCTGAGTCTCTGGAGTAGGGCGGCATATAAATTGAACCAATAAAATAAAATAATAATAAATAAATAACTGTGATCCAAAACTTCAGACCACCATAGGAAGCCTAAGAGTAACCTCTACTTCTGGTCATCTCTGCTTTTATTTTATTTTTTTGCAAAAACGAGTAGACAGCAAATCAGATTGGCCAGGGTTCAGTGGACTTCCGAATAGGAAACATGGGTCATCGCTGCTTCTAGAAGGAATCTAAAATTCCAATCTTTCTTGATTTATCTTCTTATTTATACCTTGGATTCCTGCTTTGAACAAAACTCCACATTTTTTTTTTTAATTTGATTTATATGCCGCCCTTCTCCGGAGACTCAGGGCGGCTTACAATGCGTTAAGCAATAGCCTTCATACTTTTGTATATTTATACAAAGTCAGTTTATTGCCCCCACAAACTGGGTCCTCAATTTACCCACCTTAGAAAGGATGGAAGGCTGAGTCGACCTTGAGCCTGCCTGGGATTGAACTCAGAGAAATTACAGGCAGCTGATGTTAATTGCTGCCTTTAGTAGGAGGCATTAGCCCTCTACGCTACACAGGCTCCTTACATTGGCGACAGGAAGGGCATCCGGCCATTAAAAACACTCTGCTTGCTCCATTCAGTTGCCCAGGCTCCACCCCGTAAGGGATTATGGAGGTCGTTAAATGAAGATGATTTCTTGATTACAACAGTGAAGATGACCTTGTCTCAAAAGTGCTTTTTCAAAAGGCAACAGGGCTTTGTTTTTTCCTTGGAGATGTTTTGCTTCGGTTCTTAGATGAGAAGTTGTCAGTGCATATAGTTCAGGGGTCTGCAACCTTAAACACTCAAAGAGCCATTTGGACCCGCTTGCCACAGAAAAGAAAACACTGGGAGCCACAAAACCTGGGTGGGCGTGGCCAGCTCAACATCACTCACTTCCACCAGTCACATGACTCCCTCTCTGTATCTCTCTTTGTCTCTCTCTCTCCCCCTCTCTCTGTATCTCTGTCTCTGCCCCAGCTGCTTCTCCATCACCTGCTTTCCAGGGCAGGCAAGGAGTGACTTGGAGGGGAGGGCGAGGGGTGGGCCCAGCCAGTGCTGGGATCACCTAACAGGGAGCCACAGCAGAGGGCCCAAAGAGCCACATGGAACTCCGGAGCCGCAGGTTGCTGACACCTGTTATAGTTCATGACTGGGAAGACATGGTAACAAGGACAGCCAATGAATAGGCATAGTAACAAACTCAGCCAATGGGAACTGTTTTGGAAACTGAAACTGGAAGGAGCCTGGGCGTGGCTTAGGTTTAGCTTAACTGCCCTGTAAAGAGGAAGTTCTCTTTGTCTGTGTTAAGCCCTGTGCTCAGCTCTAAAATGAAACTAGTCTGTTGCTGGAGCTGAAAACCATCTCTCCTCTCTACCACGTTGGAAGAATCTGCTGTTGGTATTGTAAATTTACTTCATGTGTTATTATGTATATAAAGAAGTTAATGAATCCTGCTGGATCAGCTTACCTGTGTGTGCTTTCTGGATTTGATTTTTGCAACAAACTCTTGACAGAAGTGATAAGTCTTCAAGGAAGAACAAAGTCCAGTTGCCTTTTGAAAAAGCACCTTTGGGGCAACCATGAATTGGATGACTCGGAATCTCCATAGACATGAAGATGATTTTGATTATGTGGTTTTTTTCTTTTAGGCCAATTTCTCCGTCAAGGGGAGATCTTCTGGGAAGGTGCCAACTGCTCCACCAAGTGCCGTTGCCTGGATTTCAACAACGAACTCTTTTGCCAGGAGGTCTCCTGCGGCCCTTACGAAATCTGCGAGGCCAAGGACAAATTCTTCCAATGCGCGTCAATGGAGAGCAGCACATGTGTGATCTTTGGAGATCCGCACTACCATACCTTCGACGGCTTCCTTTTCCACTTCCAAGGCTCCTGCTCCTACTTGCTTGCCAGGCAGTGTTGGCCAGGATCCAGCTTGCCCTTCTTTAGCGTGGAAGCCAAGAATGAGAATCGAGGCGGCTCTTCTGTCTCCTGGCTGAAGGACATCTCCATTGAGATCTATTCGCACAAGATTGTCATTCCCAAGGGCAGCTTTGGGAAGATTATGGTGAGATTGGCCCTCACGTACTGAGAGGACTTGTACGCATTTCCTCCTCAGGATGAGCCACTTTCAGCTGTAGAGAAAACCAAACCCTCTCTGTGTTTGGAGGATTTTCATAGAAGAAAAAAATATACACGGGGGTCTGAATATCCCAAATGTCATTGCCTAGATCAGGGGTATCAAACTCAAGGCCAATGGGCCGGATCTGGGCTGTGGTGTGCTTAGATCTGGCCCGCGGAACTACTGTGGAAACCTCCAAGGACTGGCCTACGGTGCCTCTGCTAGTGAAAACAGAGCTCAGGAGACCACACATGGCCCTCTTGAGCTCCATTTTCAGCTGTGATGGCTCCTGCAACCTTTTGCCAGTGAAAATGGAGAGGCCCTCCCAAGCTCCATTGACAGAGTGCTTGGGCCACCACAGGCACCCCCAACATGAGTGACATCGAGGTGGTCATGCCTATACTGGCCACGCCCATTCCCCCCCCCACAAGTCAAACACAGCCCCAATGCGGCCCTCAATGAAATCGAGTTTGACATCCCTGGAGTAGATGATATCATGACATCGTCTGGACGTATCTTGAAAGAAAAATTTGAAAGAGTGGGGGGAAGCAGACCTCAATAATAATAAAAAAAATAGCAGTCAGCTAGGTAGAAAACAGAAGGCTCTGTTAATTTCTAGGATGTTTTGATTATTATTATTATTATTCATCTAATGGCAGTAATATGGGAAATGTCACATCACAGAATCAGTTTTTTTCCCCTCTCCCAACTAATGCCCATCATATAGGTTGGCTTTCATCTTCCATAATCTTCCGGGCAGGCAACCAGGGACATTAGTAAAAATTTACGCTGGAAGTAAAATCCAGCATAGTTTGAATGCACATTACTTGCACACCGTATCTTTTCAAGGTTATTATTTTTGGATAATAGAAAAAAGTACGCTTGCCATCTTCGGTCTGCCAGAAGGCCAGGTTAATCCCCAGAAATAAGCAAGAAATAGACATATCATTCAAACTGTGATGGCTAGCCTAGCAATTTAGAGCAACTGACCCCCTCACTCAAAAAAAGTTTGCAAGAAACAACATTTCAACAATTGGGTGTGACATGATGTGACATTGTTCTTCAGTCCTCAATGCTACGTCATTGGTTTATGCTGGGAAAATATAGCTGCTCTTGGGAAAAACTATGGTTGAGTGCATGTGCTCCATAATCTTGTAATGGTATGTGGGAATGACCTTGAAAAGCATGGGAACGAGTCGCAGGTAGGGTGACAGACAGGTAAGAGACTGCTTAAGCTTGCAATAGGAATGTGGGGGTGGCAAACTTCTCAGAAAGGACCATCCCTAGTTTCTTGGCTATGAAGGAAACAGAAGAAATGTATTTGCAAGATGGATGTCAGCCTTCCCAAGTAGAACAGTTAAAAAGCACACCCAGAAGAAGCCTGGTCTATTTATTTTATTTTATTTTTAAAGTTTTTATTTTTATTTTTACAAACATTATCAATGCATGAAAAGTGTGGCACTGGGTGTCATGCATTCTAATACAGATAGAACTAGTAAAATTAATCGTAGTTATTACATTCAATCAACTTATATATTTCTAATAATGATACACATTTATATTCAGTTACAGTCTATCATTATTCAATTATTCCATGTTTTCTCTTCTTATTGCTTTTATTTTATTTAAAAGGGTATACACTAATATTCCCTCTCTCTTCTTTCTTTCTCTTATTCTAACTTTTAATCATATCACCCTTTATTTAAAAAAAAACATTCTTTCTATCCTACCTAACTTCTAGCCATGTCACCTTCCTAAAAAAGAAAAGAGAGAGAGAGAAAAAAGAAAAGCAAATCAGAACAACAACAAAGGAGAGAAATCATCCATCCATTGTCTCTTGCCCGCTTCAATACTTTAATTGCTATGCTTCTTTTGACTTGCCGCCCATATTCCTCTCTTGATTCTTTATCTCTGTCTGCATTTACTTCTTGGCTATTCAATCTAGATGCCTCCTCTATTTATTATAAGTCTATATTACAGAATCATGCAAGTCTGAATGTACGAATCTCCTACTGTCTCTTTTTAGAGCCTGGTAAGTTATGGAAGATTTGTTTTCTCTCCCTATTAATTAGCTGCTGGCTCCTCTTCCTCTTATCTGATCATGGACTTGTCTTGACTGCAGCTCTTCCCCCTGCCTTCCAAGTTGATACCCACATGGCTGACTGGGGAATTATGGTTGTTGAAGTCCACAAATCTTAAACTTGCCAAGTTTGGAGAAACCTATACTGAAGTGTCCTGAGCCTTTTCAATTACTCTCTTGGGAATTGAGGTCTTGTCTGATTATCTCTTTATTTATTTTTTCTCTCCGACACCTTACAGACATTGAAACAGTCTTAGGATCAGGGGAGAAATCCAGCAGGTTCTGACAGGTTCTGGAGAACCGATAGTGGAAATTTTGAGTACCCCCTCTGGCTGGCCTCAGGGTGGGTTGGGAATGGGGATTTTGCAGTATCCTTCCCCTGGAGTGGGGTGGGAATGGGGATTTTGCAGTATCCTTCCCCTGGAGTGGGGAAGGAATGGGGATTTTGAAGTATCCTTCCCCTGGAATGGGGAAGGAATGAGGAATTTGCAGTATCCTTCCCCTCCCATTCCCACTAAGCCACGCCCACCAAGCCACACCACACCCACCAAGCCATGCCCACAGAATCGGTAGTAAAAAAAATTGGATTTCACCACTGCTTAGAATGTATTCTAGACTGAGTGTTTCCATACTTCCTTTATATATATATATTTTCTTTTTTGCACTACTTCAATAAATATTAGCTACTTAATTTGTATTGACAGTGATAATTATAGCAGTAGAAGATTCATGTGCAATGATAGGAAATAAATCCATTTTTAATCTTCTCATTATGGATGATGATGATGATAAATATTAACTTTCTATCCGTATCACAGATAGATGACTTGGTGATGTCTCTGCCTGTTTTCTTGGAACTGGGGGCCATAAAAATCTATCAGAGTGGCATGTCGACCGCTGTGGAAACCGACTTTGGCCTTTTGGTGACCTATGACGGTGACCATTATGCTGCCATTTCAGTTCCTGGCTCCTACATTAATGCTACCTGCGGCCTGTGCGGGAACTACAACAAGAATCCTGAAGATGACGTCTTGCGCTCCGATGGGAAACTGGCCACTTCTGTCCTGGATCTGGGAGAGAGCTGGCGAGTTTACCATCCTGAATGGAAGTGCTCCCCGGGCTGCTTAGACAATTGCAGTCTTTGCGACATGGCGATGGAGTCTCTCTACTTCGGCCCCGAGTACTGTGGCTTCATCAACAAAACCGGAGGCCCTCTGTGGGAATGTGGGGCCATTGTCGACCCCACGGCGTTTGTGCACAGCTGCGTGTACGATCTGTGCAGCATCCGCGATAATGGCACAGGAGGTCTTTGCCAAGCCATTCAAGCGTACGCCTTGGTTTGCCAGGCCTTAGGAATCCCGATTGGAGACTGGAGGGGGCAGACGGGATGCGGTAAGTCACCAAGCATTCAGACAAGAGTCAGACTCAACAAAATGGCAGGGCTCACCTGCTTCATGCAGGGTTTCCAGTCGGTCAACTTCGACTTGGTCAACCTGAGTTAGGAAGGAAGGACATGTAGGAAGGACATCAAGCTACTTGTGCCCAAACAGAGGACTGTCATATGATTAGGTAAATTTCCCACGCGCATGCATGCTAGTCATTTCTGGCTCTAGGGGCAGTGCTCATCTCTGTTTCTAAGCCAAAGAACCAGCGCAGGCTGAAGACATCTCCATGGTCATGTGGATGGCATGACTAAATGCCAAAGGTGCACAGAACGCTGTTACCTTCCCACCAAAGGTGGTCCCTATTTTTCTACTTACATTTTTTACGTCCTTTCGAACTGCTAGGTTAGCAGGTCTGGGACAAGTACTCGGAGCTCACTCCGTTACGCGGCGCTAGGGATTCGAACCGCTGAACTGCCGACCTGATCGACAAGCTCATTATCTTAGCCACTGAGCCACCATATCCCTTTATGTCATATGACGTTCCTTTATGTCCTGTGATTATCAGATGTTAATAAGAGCAACCAGCTCTTGAGGAGATGATTTTGGCTATAATTTGACTAAAGAGAGTAGAAACAGGTTTATTGTCCTTGAATTATGCTTTTGTCCATATTTGAATCACAGAACTCCTAGAAAGAGTAACAATAAAAAGGTTTCATAATAGACGACTCAGACATGATCTAAGGGACGTTAACTTAGCTATTCTTTCCCATTCATCTGGCATTGGTCTGTACCCTTTTAAGATTTATTTTAGAATTGCATCATGTGTAAATTAGACCACAGTTAATGGTGAACAATCTGGTCATAACGTCCTGCTGACATTTCTTTTCTTTCATCACTTTTTGTCTGTGTTACTTCCTAGTTTGTAGTCCCTTGGAAAAAAGTACATGTTCAGTGAGCCTCCTTTGAGTCAAACTCAACTGTTGGTGACTTTTTGCATAGTTTTCTTGGCAATTGTACAGAAGTCATTTGCTGCCTAGGGCTTGGGCAGGGGTGAAATCCAGCAGGTTCTGGAGAACCGGTAGTGGAAATTTTGAGCATTTTGGAGAACTGACAGCGAAAATTTTGAGTAGTTCAGTGAACCAGCAAATACCACCTCTGGCTGGCCCCGGAGTGGGGTAGGAATGGAGATTTTGCAATATCCTTCCCCCAGGAGTAGGGAGGGAATGGGGATTTTGCAGTATTCTTTCCACAGGAGTGGGGAGGGAATGGAGATTTTGCAGTATCCTTCCCCTGCCATGTCCATCAAGCCACACCACGCCCATCAAGCCATGCCCACAGAACCGTTAGTAAAAAAAATTGGATTTCACCACTGGGCTTGGGGTTTTTTCAGAGAGACTCACATCCAAACAGGAACAAGACACAACCCTGTATAGCTTCTTTCAAGGTCAGCCAAAGTTGACTTGGTGCTACCACCAAGCCGGAGAGTTAATAGGTCCATCATTCTAAACCAGCAACTGCTGTATCAACTTAATCAATTGTTCTGTTTGCCTTTTTCAGCGACTGCTATAAACTGTCCAGAGTTCAGTCACTACTCCATCTGTACTAGTAGCTGCCCAGCCACCTGCTCGGATTTAACGGCCCCTTTGAACTGCAACTCTCCTTGCACTGAAGGCTGTGAGTGCGTCGACGGCTACGTTCTCAGCACCGACACCTGTGTCCCTGTTCAAGAGTGCGGTTGCGATGTGGATGGCCGCTACCACGCCGTGGGGGAGTCGTTTTGGGCTTCTGTGGACTGCACCATGCAATGCTGGTGTGAAGAAGAAGGAGATGTCAACTGTTTCAATGCCACATGTCAGGAAGGAGAAGTGTGTACAGTCGAGAAAGGCTATCAAGGGTGTTACCCCAAGCGGGAGACCAGGTGTTTGGTTTCTCAGGATCAAGTCCTGCACACTTTCGATGGAGTAGGCTTTGTTTATCCCTCAGACAATTCTTACACCTTGGTAAAAACATGCCCGGACAGGCCCACTTACCTGGAAGTGGACATCAGCAAAAAGAAACCAGATTCGAGTCCTGATTGGCTTCGTACCTTGATGATCCAGGTTGCCAATCAAGATGTTAAGATTGGGGGTGTAGACAACTCTGAAATCAAGGTAGGGATTTACTGGTGGGTGAGAGGCTCAAAGGCGGGTGTGTGTGTGTGTGCTCGGGTCATTGCTCTTAATTGCAGGAAAACCATTTAATAGCACAGTCTCGACAAATGTTTCTGAGCCAGTTTTATTCCAAGAGAACTGTCTTTCCTGATCTCAGGATGAGCTGCGGTGGCGCAGTGGTGAGAGTGCAGTACTGCAGGCTACTTCTGCTGGCTGCCTGCTGCCTGCAATTTGGCGGTTCAAATCTCACCAGGCTCAAGGTTGACTCAGCCTTCCACCCTTCTGAGGTGGGTAAAATGAGGACCCCGATTGTTGGGAGCAAGAGGCTGACTCTGTAAACCGCTTAGAGAGGGTGGTAAAACACTGTAAAGCAGTATATAAGTCTAAGTACTATTGCTATTGGAGCTGGATCCACCATAACCAGAGGATATCAGACTGGGGAAAGCTTCTGAGTTACACAGGTCAATTTATCTACCTTCTTCTTCATCATTATCTGCACCACCACCATCTTAATAAGCTTACAAGATACCTTGAAATGTTTGTACAGAAAGCATGGAATTCAGAAACATATAGCAAGATGGACAGATGATGACGGCTGAAGGGAGTTAAATTCCTGAGTGCCCAATGACCAGCCTTCATGGTCTCTTTGAGAAATCTGAAGGACTGCCCCATTTCTGATTTAACGTGCAAATCACTCATCTTGACTCAGCAATATAACATTCCTATGGCAAATCTTCTCCTGATTTCATTGCACTGGTACTAAGCAACTACTTCTCCTGTTAACCAGACTGGTGTGTCACTGTGGTTGGAAGGATGATGACTTTCTCTTTCAATTTTGCCACCATTACCTTGTGGGAAAGCTCCACTAATCCAGACACTGTGACAAGAATGGGCAGAGGCTGACTTCAGGATTCTTCATGTTTTCTCTTGTCGGGTATCCAAAAGGTGTTTTTCCAAAAGGCAACTGGACTTTCTTATTTTTCTTTTTCCTTTGAAAATATTTCGCTTCTCATCCAAGAAGCTTCTTCAGTTCTGAAGTTCTTGAGAACTGAAGAAGCTTCTTGGATGAGAAATGAAATGTTTTCAAAGGGGGGGAAAAATCCAGTTGCCTTTTGAAAAAAACATCTTTGGAACAACCGGCAAGAGAAAACATGAAGAATCCTGAAATCAGCCTCTTCCCATTCTCTTCACAGTGTCTGGGCTGTCTTTAGGGCAACCGTGACCTGGATGATTGAGAATCTTCATGGACATCTAGCCAGGTGTGTCCCTAGTCCTCCCCCCCACAGGCCATCTGGGCATCTTCCAATTAAAAATAAGAAACCTATGGAAGATACCAAATCAGAATAGACCCAACGATGGGGGAGCAGACCCTGTTACAAATGTGCAACCACCTGTACGTCAGAGAACTAAAATTGATCGATTGCAGGCCAAATTATGTTCTTAACCTGGAAAGGAGAGGCAAGTCACTGAAACTGGCTAATATACAGGGGTGGGTTGCTGGAGGTTCGCAGGGGTTCGGGAGAACCTCTAGCTAAATTTCTGTGCAGTTCAGAGAACCCCCAAATTTCACTCCTGGCTGGCCCCGCCCACCCTGCCTCTCTCCTAGGAGTCCCTACACGGCTCGTTTTGGATGCAGGTAAGTGCAGGACAAGCGGGTAGGCTCGGGGAGGATGAAAAATGGGCCTACTGGAAGTTCGAGAAGGCTGAAAATAGGCCTCCAGTGGGCCTCCGGGGCCTGGGGAGGCCATTTTTACCCTCCTGGAGGCTTGAGGAAAACCTCTGGAGCCCAGGGAGGGCAAAAATACCCCTCCACACACACACACTGTGGTGCAGGAGGCCGACCAGGCCACACCCAACATGGCCATGCCCACTCAGCAACTGGGCAGAGAACCCTTTGCTAAAATTTTTGAAGCCCGCCCCTGCCAATATAGGAAACTAGCAGATACTGTAAGCACATGCAGAGTTGCCCTTTTTCCCCCAGCTGGGAAAGTCTAGAGGACAGTTGGTGTAAACCAACAGATAGGAGGGAGGTGACTATCCAATGAACTCAGAAGACGAAGCACTAACGGAGGAATCAAATTCTGGAAGAGCATTATGCGGGGAGGATGTTTCATGGTCAAATGAGATATTCTATTGTCCTTTGTTTTGTCTGCTACCCGTGCTTCTTTAACTCCAGTGAAAATTCCTCATGCTGCTTCTCTTTTTTTTTTTAATGTCTGCAGCGGCAAAGCTTCACATATGTTCAGATGTCTCATTAGCTGCATCTGGTGCTGACATTTTCATCCCACCAGACATTTGCCTGTCAGTTTTTATGCTTGTCATGGAAGACACAGGAAGGGTTTAGAGACATGATCAAACAGCCTCCATTTGGCTCTGCCCTTGCTGACCATTGAAATAATTGCTTGTGTCTTCAAGTTAAAAGATGTCTTTGCTTCACGGCTTTCCCTAAATGTGAGATTTTTTGACAGACAAAACATCTGTGGTTTTTTTCTTTTTACAGATGTCCAGCTTTCATTCACTCCCACCCAGGGGTGAAATCCAACAGGTTCTAACAGGTTCTGGAAAACTGGTAGCGGAAATTTTGAGTAGTTCAGAGAACTGGCAAATACCACCTCTGGCTGGCTCCAGAGTTTTTTGTTTTTTTTTTAATTTGATTTATATGCCGCCCTTCTCCGGAGACTCAGGGCGGCTTACAATGCGTTAAGCAATAGCCTTCATACTTTTGTATATTTATATTTATACAAAGTCAGCTTATTGCCCCCAACAAACTGGGTCCTCAGTTTACCCACCTTATAAAGGATGGAAGGCTGAGTCGACCTTGAGCCTGGCTGGGATTGAACTCGCAAGTAATTGCAGCAGCTGGATCTTAAATGCTGCCTTTGTAGGAGGCATTACTCCCCTACGCTACCCAGAGTGGGGTGGAAATGGAGTTTTTGCAATGTCCTTCCCCTGGGGTGGGGAGGGAATGGAGATTTTGCAATATCCTTCCCCCAGGAGTGGAGAGTGAATGGAGATTTTGCATTATCCTTCCCCTGCCATGCCCACAAAGCCACACTATGCCCACAAAGCCATACCCACAAAACCGGTAGTAAAAAAAGTGGATTTCACCACTGGCCAGATCTAAGTACCCCACGGGCTGGATCCAGCCCCGGGCCTTTAGTTTGACACCCCTGAGCTAGCTGATGAGAGCTAAATAAATAGAGCCATACTAGTCTCCCTTTATTTCTTTGTCTGTAAAACATAAATTCAACAGAAAAATAATTTGTCGCAAAAGCAACTGCCTGTGAAAGTTCCTGGATTGGGGCTGAAAACAGAAGCAGAATGCTCCATCGCATAATTGGGCCAACCAGGTTGCCGTGACAAAAAAAACCCAACACTCAAATTGAGGAACGTTAGCTTGGCATGTAATAAAGAAAGAATTAAACCCTCCTTGTAGCCTGAAGCCATCTCATTGACTAGAGAGCTTCTATTTACATAGCCAACAAAATAGTGCCAGACCTGATGAGATCAATAACTATTAGACTTGATGTCGGTGGACTGTCTCTGAAGGCCATCTGTTGGAAGCTTAGCAGGCTTCCTTGTGCAGTTGGTTGACCATTATGCGTACGGACGTTCGGATTAGTCAGGCCAGGGGTCCAATCCAGCAGGGGGCAATTTATGTTCATATGGCCTGTGAACTGCATTCATGCAATTACAGCACAGGAAGATTAAGTTTGATCTCTCTTAAGAGATAAAGAGCTTCTTGTAATGCACAGCATGGGAGCTTGATGTGTAAGATCCATAATAAATTGTAATTAAGTTGACAGAATTGGAAGAACGGTTATGTTCGCCATGGAAATCCTGAATGTTGTGAGATTTCCAATCATGAGGAACTGTAGCCAGGCTCAGGCAAACATACCATATAGCTTCACTGCAGACTTTCATTACCTTCTTGAGAAAAGTGATGGAGTTGGATAGAAGACATGGGCTACCTCCTTCTGCTTTCTCTGTATGTTTTGGATATCCAAGCATGTGGATAATGGTTCCATAGTGCAGAATTTCTGATATAATATAATACAGGTGTTGTTGTTAGTTTCAAAGTTATAACCGACCCATCACGAGCCCATGGACAACGTTCCTCCAGGCCTTCCTGTCCTCTACCATCCTCTGGAGTCCATTGAAGCTCATGCCTACTGCTTCAGTGACTCCATCCAGCCACCTCATTCTCTGTCATCCCCTTCTTCTTTTGTCCTCAATCTTTCCCAGCATTAGGCTCTTCTCCAGGGAGTCCTTACTTCTCATTAGATGGCCAAAGTATTTGAGTTTCATCTTCAGGATCTGGCCTTCTAAAGAGCAATAAGGATTGATCTCCTCTAGGACTGACCAGTTGGATCACCTTGCGGTCCAAGGGACTCGCAGGAGTCTTCTCCAGTTTAAAGGCTTCAATTCTTTGATACAGGTAAATGGGTGTAAAAATACGTGGTTGCCCTACTGGAATCTAGATGGCTATTCTTATCAGCAGCTGAGTCAACATCAATATAGAATTCCCCTAAAATTGATGGAATAGCCTTTTCTTTTTGGGGAAAAAAATAGTACGATGTGCAATTTGTTTAATATAAATTCATGATTGCCCACTCCTCGTCTTACAAACTTTGTCTCTAGTCAATAACGGTAGTGTAGATTCCTTGAGCAAACAAACAATTCTCCTCCATTGGAAAAAACAAAACCGTGGGATAATATTGCTTTCCGTGGTTTTGCAACCTTTCAAGAAACTCAGTTCTGCTCTTCTAAATGTGCAGCCCTGTAGAAATGTTGCTTCCCAGCCTTCTCGTAGGTGACACTGCCACCGGGTGGATAGAAGTGTTTTACAAAAAGGAAGCATCTGACAGTTTTATTTTAAACATATTTTCCACACTAGCAGGAACATGGCTCCTACTGTCTCCTTGCATGTATGAACATAGTGCATGATTCGAAAGCAGAGGAAAGATGTTTTCTATTCTGTTGTCACATCTTGCCAATCTCATGATGACATTTCATTGTAAGAAGAAATGAAACCCAACAACCTTAGATTGTATTTGCTGTAATTGTCAGGATCTATTTTGTGTGTGTGTGTGTGCCTTCCACCCACGTCAGTTGTGTTTTCTGTTCTTTTCAGTAAGTCTACCTTTACAGCACCTATTGCTTCTCTCATATGTCTATCAAATCAAGTGTCTCTTTCTTGGGTTGGGGGGTCTTGTATTTTCTTTTTGAATGACTGATGTCGGAAGTTTTCCCAAGTACTACAAATCTAGTACTGTCACTCTGGGATAACAGCACGAGCTGAAGGCAAAGCTTGGCTTCCAAGAAGAACCTGTTAATTCCTTTGAGGTAGAGAAATCCATACAGATCCATCATCCCAATCCAGTGATAGCCACATAAGTTGGGACTTCTGTTCCTAAGTTCTAGAAGCAGCATGAGTCCACTAGGAGAAGGGCGGTATATAAATTTAATAAAATAAATAAATAAACTGTGCGCTTTTTGAGATGATAAAAAGCTGTTTTAAGTCTGATTAAAATATACAAGCACCCGAAGGCCAAGCTGGGTTTGAATGTTTTGTTGTTAGTTGCAAAGACATGTCCGATCCATCGCGACCCCATGGACAACGTTCCTCCAGGCCTTCCTGTCCTCTGCCATCCCCTGAAGACTGCACTGACTGCTTCAGCGACTCCATCCAGTCACCTCCTTCTCTGCCGTCCTCTTCTTCTTTTGCCCTCAATCGTTCCCAGCATTAGGCTCTTCTCCAGGGAGTCCTTCCTTCTCATTAGGTGGCCAAAGTCTTTGAGTTTCATCTTCAGGATGGGTTTGAATAGTCATCTGCTATGTAAATCTTTTTATTTCAGAAATGAGAAAAGTTGGCACTTACTCTTAAATTTAATGGAAAGTTGCTATATAATGTGGAAACCCTTTTTAGATTCCCAAAATCTTCTCTCTTAAAAAATGTATTGCTTTTTGGGTAGCCCAAATTTATATGCTGTTCAGCTTACATTTGGTAGGTAAGTAACTTCAGCTGTTTATCTCCATACAAAGTGTGCCTTCTTGTTGACTTCCATTGCTCAATTCTGCTGATACCTCACTAATCAAAGGAAGAACAGGATGATATCATGGGATTCTTTAGTTTTTTCATTCATTTGTTGCCTCTTTTCCCCCTTTTTTCCTTTGCAGGTGAATGGATATGAAACGGAGCTTCCGTATTTCCACCCTTCTGGGCAACTAGAAATCTATCGGAGTAAAAATGGGACGGTTGTTGAATTGGATGGACTCATCCATATCCACTATTCAGACTTGGGTATCTTGGAGATACGTCTCTCCACCACGTATTTCAACTGTACTGGAGGCCTTTGTGGCTATTTCAATGGAAACAGCAGTGATGAATTCTGCTTTCCCAACGGGAAATGCACAGATAACCTGGTGGTTTTCCTGGACAGCTGGACAACCTTCAACGAGATCTGCAACGGGGAATGCGGTGACCTCCTCAAGGCCTGCAACAATGATTCAGAGCTTCTGAAAGACTACCGCAGTCGCTCCAAATGCGGAGTCATCAATGACCCCACCAACAGCTCGTTCCTGGAGTGCCACTCAGTGGTGAACGTGTCCACATATTACAGGACCTGTATTTTCCGTCTGTGCCAAAGTGGAGGAAATGAGTCAGAGCTCTGCGACTCGGTAGCTCGCTATGCCAGCGCATGTAAGAATGCAGAAGTGGACATTGGCCAGTGGAGAAGTTTAACCTTTTGCCGTAAGTTGGGAAGTGAGGGAAATACCTATCTTCATTTTGTTTCCCATAGGAAGTTAAGTTGTTTGAGTATTGGTCAACATCATGGACCTTTTAGGTCAAAAAGGCCCTAAGATTTCAATGCTATTAAACAACAACAATCATCATTCTCAGCCTAATGGGATTCCCATGTTATATAGCCGTGTTGGCCAATCTATGGCATGCATGCTGGAAGTGGCACACAGAGCTCGCTGGTATGCGAGCCATCACCTATTGCTCTTCCAGGTTCTGGCATGCCGGCCAAGTGGTCTTCACATGCGCGGGAGTGCCAGAAACTGAAAGAGAAGCCACCTGGTGCGCATGCGCGCACCAGGAAGATGATCTTCTGGTTTCCAGTGCACCCATGCATGCCAGCTACCTGGTCCTCCGGTTTCTGGCACGCGCACAAGCCCCCCTTTTCGGTACTCAGTGCTGAAAAGGTGCGCCAACACTTATATAGGTTAGGACTGAATCCACTAAAAGATTTCTGGGTATTGGTTGGAATTTTCTTAGTCTTTTGCTCAGAAAGCTCTTCTGAGGTTTCTGACAGCAATGAAATCCACTTAGCTTCGCTACCGGTTTGAGATGGTTAAAAAACAGGATGTAATGATGTCCCAGTGGATGGGCAGAGCCTCCCACTGCCGGCGCTATCGTTCGGTGAGCCGGATAGAATCAGGGGGATTTTTTTAAAAGTTGAATTTTTTAAAAAATCATGCCAGGAGGTTTCACATTGTAAGGATAAATAATAACACTCCCTCCCTCCGTCTCCCTGCTATTCAGAGATGTAATAATTTTAAGGGAAAGAATAATGTGTAACAATCAATCCTTCTTCTCACTTCGTGGAAGTCCTTCTCTATAAAGATCAAATCGTTCATTTCACAACCATCTATAGTGGTTGAGTCAGAATCTGATACCATCACCCTTCCTCCCAACCTGGTTGTGAATCTCTGTATGGGAGGAGGAGTTATGTATGGGTCAGAGGTGGAATTCAAATTTTTTTACTACCAGTTCTGTGGGCGTGGCTTGGTGGGCGTGGCAGGGGAAGGATACTGCAAAATCCTCATTCCCTCCCTGCTCCAGGGGAAGGATATTGCAAAATTTCCATTCCCACCCCACTCTGGGGCCAGCTAGAGGTGGTATTTGCTGGCTCTCTGAACTACTCAAAATTTCGGCTACCGGTTCTCCAGAACCTGTCATAACCTGCTGAATAGTACCCATACTATGGGTTCTCCTTATTCTAGGGGTTTCTGTGGCAGATGTCAGGATGGTAGCTTGGGACTTCCTGACCAAGCTCCTAACTCTTTTTAAGCTTGTTGTGCAAAACAAGGACAGAGCTTTGATTTGTGCAAATGGCTACTGTCTTGAGATACCTCTGTGAATGCCCCAGCTGGACTCAGGTCAAAGCGGCAGCTGCCTGATGCAGAAGATGGCTTCCGTCTGACCACTGACTCTTTTCCTTTTCTTCCAGCTCTTGCTTGTCCTGAGAACAGTCACTTTGAGGAATGCATGTCCTGCTCTGAATCCTGTGACACCTTGAGCATGGGGCCCGTGTGCCTGGACAGTTGTGTGGAGGGTTGTCAGTGTGACAAAGGCTTTGTGCTCCGGGGCACCCAATGCATTCTCCGTAGCGACTGCGGCTGCAGTTTTGAGGGCCACCAGCTCTCCACCAACCAGTCCTTCTGGATGGACATCGACTGTCAGTACTTCTGCTACTGCAATGGCTCTGACAACAGTGTGCGCTGCGAGAACCTCCCTTGCAAAGAGGATGAATACTGCCTGGAGGAGAGCGGCCTATATTATTGCCAGGCCCGCACAGATGCCTCCTGCATCATTTCCGGCTACAGCCATTACTTGACCTTCGATGGATTTGCATTTGACTTTCAGAGCAGTTGTCCTTTGGTCCTCTGCACCACCATTGATCGCCAGAGGTCCGAGAGGTCAGATACTTTCCCTGAGTTTACAGTTGTTGCAAAGAATGAGGATCGGGATCCTTCCCTGGCTTTGTGGGTGAAGCAGGTGGAAGTTGAAGTTTTCAGCTACAGCATCGTGATCCATCGAGCCTACAAGCATACTGTGCTTGTAAGTCAATAGAGTTTTTTCCTCCATTGCCTTAATCAGAATAAGAGGTTGAGACCACCCCAAACCAGTTAATTTTGGAGTTTAATGTGGGAAGGTGGATGCCAACTCGTGAAGCTTCCCTAACCTGCTCCCGAGTTGCCATAGGCAGGGGGGATGCGGAATTGAGCCTCACAGCTGCATTGAGGAATTTGCACCTTAGTCAAGACAACACATCCTAGCCAGCCAAAATCAAGGCCCTCTCCACAGAAACCAGTAATGACCAGAGGGGAGTGACTTCTACAACCTGCAAAATTGCTTCATTGGGAAATGTGACTGATGACACACCTTGGAGGGAGGGGGAAACAGGGTCAGAGGCAAGGCGTGAACTGAGTGGGGTCAGCGCTGGCTTCACTAGGTCTGTACTGACTAGTGGTGGGTTGCTCCCGGTTCAGTCCAGTTCTATAGAACTGGTAGTAAAACTGGCGGGAGGCTTCGCCCACTCACCACGATATCATCATGGGTGATCTGCGCAAGCACAGAACCTTCTGTGCATGCGCAGAAGTGCACATGCTCCCGCTGTGAACCAATAGTAAAGGTAAGTGTAACTGACCCCTAGTGCCAACATAGCGCTCCTAATAAACAACTGGATTTTCCTTGAAAACTGGCTTGAGGCTCATGCTTTTATTAGGGCATCAGTCAGAACCCTGACAGTAGAAAGTCCACCAGGCTGAATTGGACTTTGTGTCCTCCTCTTGATCATGGCTATGTATGTTTAATTTTCTGTTGGTTATTATCTCTTAGTGGGCTTTCTTTTCAACTTTCCTGTCTAGTCTTAGCTTTCCCAGTGGCATTTCTTCTCAGTATTAATCAGGTCTGACCTTGCTTGGTTGTTCAGGATCTCGCTAAGTGTCCCAGTGCTGCAGATTGAGCTGGATTTTTAACCCGAGTATAAGAAAATCCTGCAGAGATATGGAGATCTTATCAAAAATATGCAGTAAGCTTCTCATGTGGATGAGGGTTTAAGCCTGGATTTCCTAGGTCAGCTGGTCTTTCTTCGAAGCGTGCCTCCTTCAATTGCCCTTTTTCACTGACATTCCTTGCATTTTTTTGCAGATCAACAAGGAGCGTCTTTACCTGCCTTTGAAGCTGGCCCAAGGGAAGGTCAACATATTCACTTTTGGCTTCCACATCATTATAGAGACTGATTTTGGGCTGAAGGTGGTGTATGACTGGAGGACCTTCCTCTCCATCACAATTCCACGGAGCCTCCAAAATAGCACCTATGGCCTTTGCGGGAGATACAATGGCATCCCTGAGGATGATCTTCATACCTCTGGTGGCCTTGTGGTCTCCAGCATTAATGAGTTTGGCCACAGCTGGGCCAAGCGGGACCCCTTTTGCCAGGCTGGCTGTGGCGATAGGTGCCCAACCTGTCGTAAGGTAGAAGGTTTCTGGAAGCCTCAGCAGCTGTGCAGTTTGATTCCTAGCAAGAGCGGTGTCTTCGGCAGGTGCCACAGTAAGGTCAACCCGGCCTTCTTCTACAAGAACTGCTTATTTGATACCTGCATTGATGGTGGAGCAGTGCAGACAGCTTGCAGCTGGCTGCAAAATTATGCCAGCACTTGCCAAACCCAGGGGATAGCAGTCACTGGCTGGAGGAACTTCACTTCATGCTGTGAGTAGATCTTTCTTCTTCTTTTCTTCTTCTTCTACCTCCTCCTCCTCCTCTTTTTCCTCTTCTCCTTCCCCTTCTCCTCCTCCTCCTCCTCCTCTCCATTTTAAAATAAGATTTCTTTTATCATTAAGAGTTCTGTTTATATTCCACTGATGGGTTTCTGGTCATCTTTCCAAGGCAGTCATTCTTCATTTGTCAAATGCAAATATTATTAGTTTATGCAAGTAAAGGGAAAGTGCATGCAATTGTTGCAAAGAGCCTCCCTTGTCAATAAGTGACCATGTTTTGTTCAATTATTTGTCTCATAAACGAAGACGCAAAGTGTCTCAGGCAGGCCGACTGTTTGGCAAATCCATTGAAAACTTGTTTTCCGCAGTAATCAGATTTACAAATTAAATTAGGATCTTTTTCAGTCTGCAAATTGACAGCCTCCATCAGCCTTGCTCCTTCCACTAGAGGATTCATTAACAGCCCTGAGAAAAATGGAGGTGGGCGGAAGAGAAAAGCTTTGAAATTAGGCATTTCTCCACTCTCGTCTTGGCCCTTCGGAAGGCTGGGATGTTCTTCAGATTGTCTCTTTGGACAGAAAAAAGGAACATGTTTTTGAGAAAGCCACAGTGATGTTTTGAGAGCAACGTGGCACTCAAGCGTGTAAGGATTTCTACTTTCCAGCTGTTGTTTCTGGACAGAGGCTTTGGTTTTGATACAGCTCAGAAATTCCTTGTTCAAACACAGTGGAATTATTTTGGCTTTGAGAGGCGGTTTCGAAAAAGGTGTATGAGTGGTCGAACCTTTGCTATCAAGGTCTCTTTCTCTCTCCTTTTTTAATCCCTGGGGTTGATGAACTGGGGAGTAAACATCTCACTCCAGAGGCAGGATCTGACCTCAGGTCTGCCACAGGACAGTGAGGGCAGTCAGCATCGACAACTCCTTCATATTGCTACTGACTCTCTGAAAAAATGCCTCATAGGTTTGGAGACATTATCTCCAAACAAAACACCATCTTTCCTGTTCAGGATTAGTTTCTACATAGTAGGCCAACTTTTACTAAACCACGGACAATTCTAGTTGCTCATTCTTAGCTCTCCAGGTCCAGAGGAATCTTTGCCCATCAGTTGTATGTGCCAGTAAGTATGTTTTCCTAATTTAGCTTGGATAGATGATTGTCAAGACTCTCAATTGCCCTAACCAAGATGTTCCCCTGGATTTAAGCTTCTTGGGTCTATTATGTCCTAGAGAGGTATATGGCTTCACCATGTTAACAGATGACTTGCAGACTGAGATGCACCCATGTTAAGAAGCTTGGTTCCTTACATTCCAGCGGTCAGCTGCCCTCCCAACAGCCACTACGAAAGCTGCGTGAGCGTCTGCCAGCCTCGTTGTGCTGCCATCCGGCTGAAAAGTGGCTGCAACCATTATTGCGTGGAAGGGTGTCAGTGTGATCTAGGCTACGTCCTCAATGGCAAAAGCTGCATTCTTCCTCACAACTGCGGCTGTTACTCAGATGGCAAATATTATGAGGTAAGCCAAGGATGTCAAAATAGGATCTTGGGCTGTGAGGATTTTCTGAGTCAGCCACGGGAGGCCTGGGAGATAGTGTTGCCAAAGCAGAGAAGAGGTGGGACATGGGTGTCAGATAAGGGACAACAGCTTCGCACAAATGCCATGGTTCAGTATTAAGCATTTCATCAGTCACTGAGATGCAAATATGCAATGGTGGTGATTCTATAGTAATCCCATGATGAGTACCTATGTGTTATCGTTCTGGCATCATTGCGGCTTGTTCCAGATTCCTGGAGTAGGATATGTTTTCTGGATCAGGCATGGCTGGAATTCAATAGTAACATAGATTTGGTCCAGTGTGACTTTCAATATTTTGAAAACTTGGTCTCATTTCTTTTTGTCTAAAAGACAATATTGTCAGTGTGGTGCTGGAAGAACATCAGCCAAATAAACCTTTAAATAGAATCAGTCTCAGAATCAGGATTTCATGTCTGGAATACATTAAGAGAGAGAACAATTTTTCTGTTGCCTGTCCCAAGTAGCATCCATTACAAGTTTTAAAAGAGTATGGGTGTACAATCTACACGAATTCTTCCTATTATTGCAATAGATACGGTCCATAAAGATTGCAACAAAAATATACAAAAGAACTATTTTTGTTTGAGTTAAAAAAGGAACTCACTATGTGAAATTCTCCTCTAAGCTTTCTTTGCTTGGTAACGTTGCATTTCTAAACAGGCAGCTGTAAGTCTGTGTAGCTTAGTGGCTGTTCTTTTCTGGTGCCCTCATTTTTTTTCCCCCAGAGAAATAAGGATAAGTTTGTTTTTACACCATCATCTCTTGTTTCTTGTGACCTTTAGCATCCAAATCAGAAAGCTTGCTCTGTCGAATTGAAGGAGCTGTCCTCATCTATATTCATCCAAACAACAATAACCACAATGAGCGAAAAAAAGGGAAGAGAAGCCTTGTAGAATTTGTGCAAATTATAGTGTTTTTCTGGCTTAAACTGCCTGTGGGATTGCATAGCAAATAGGTTCTAAATAGGAAGAAAGCAGAGAAGAGAGATATGGAATATTGTTGGCCTGTGGCTTCAACAAGAATGCTCCAAATTAGGTTGACTTTGGGGGAAAGTAAACACAGTTCTTTGGGGAATTGGTTCACGGAGCTGTTTTCTGCAGATAATCTTCAGAGACTGTGATGCCCCCACCCTACCTCTACATTGCCAGTCAATATTGCTGCCAGGTTCAGCCTCCCTTGAGTGATCTCAAAAAAAGGACAATTGTGGAATAATACACTGGGTGTTCCTTTTAGTGATGTAGTTCTATGAGGGACACAGTATCAGTTTAGCATCAGTTTCATCCTCACAATACAGTGACACTAACTCAATAATGGGGTGATACTTTCAGCCTTTTTTTTTCCCAAGGGAGAGAGAGAAATATGAGAAGGTAGTAGCTTTGTCATGTTCTCAGCATCCCTTGCTGGATCTCAGAGGAGATCCTTCCCTGTCATTTACTGATTTCTGATTCACCAGAATTTATTCTCGCAGATTAGAGAAGGAGAAGCCATAAATTCATAGAAAAGACATTTCATTTGCAGAGGGAAACTAATAAATGAGAGACAAAGAAGATTAATCAAGATGAAAAATGGTTGTGAGTAGGTTTTATTTTGACATGGGAGATATTAAATGTTATTTTTGAGTTAATCATCAATCTAGTGATTATTTTTCAATGGGACAAGTTGATATTTCTTGGTTCTTGTCCCAGTAAATTATTTACCTTGTCTTATATCTACTAGGGAATCAATCAATAATCCCTGTCAGTTTTCCACAGTTTCATTCATAAGGCTTTTCCTCCATTACCCTGTCTTCTCCTCCTGTTCATCTTTTGCTGCGACTTATTTATATGTATAGTTTTGTCCAATATGCACATTTTTCTATCTAAAATATTTTTATTTGTGAAATGTTAAATGATACAAGACAGCTTAGAAACATTGCCAAGAAATAAGGTTTCTTAGAAGCAGCCTTTAGCTTCCTGCCTCTTCGAAATAACAAAGTTTAAGGAAAACTATTGGCTGTTGCCATCCAACAGTTGGATAAAGTCACTGTGAGGAGTCATTAAAGTAGATAGAATCTTTCTACTTTCCTATACTTGGCTTTTTACTTCCCAAGAAAAATAGTAGCTGGATTTATGTGATGGGTCCGTGTCTTTGCTCCCCATTATGCTATAAATCTGATAATGAAAGAATGGAATGCAACCTGCGCTGCTCTGCAATGCTACACTTCAACAGTCAAAAGGCTATTGGTATCACTGCCCTTTGGAGGAGTGGGCAGAGATGTTGCTATGGAAACTCTACCTTTGAATTTCCTCCCTTTTACAGGTCATGAGCATAACAGGCCAGGGAGACCAGTCAGGAACTTTTCACAAGTCTTTTGGTCTGCCAGAATTAATTAGGCCTCTAAGCAGGGGTGAATTTTAGGAAATGTTGCTTTTAGTAGGTTGATCTCAAACATTAATTTATAGTAAACTGTGATTTATGATTGCATTAAAGCACAGGTTGTCCTAGGATTTCAAACTTTTTTTAATCTTACCTCTCAGGACATTATAGGTTACAACAACTATAGCACGCTAAAAGTTCAGAAATAAGTTTTCGCGTTGCAGCAGCCAAAATGTGGCTGAAGAAAAGAATAAATGTGTAAAATTAAGGCTCTAAACTTTTATCTCACATCTTTACAAATCACACTCTAGTGATGCAGCTGAAGACACAACTGCATATCAGAAATGAGATGATATGCTGAACATGTTTCATCTGACCCATTTCTAGATCGGTTTGTTGCTTGTCACCAAATGAAAAACAGAATGTTTGAATGTATCTGAATAGGGAATTGAAATGGGTTATTATCTTGAAATCCAGTATTATTATACATCTGTTGCCCTATAGAAAAAAGACATTTTAGGATTTTGTTTAAATTATATTGACCTAAACCCCACAGATTTTCATTCACCAAGTGCCTAGAGCTTCTGACAAGAGAGTATGTTAGGCTGTCCACTAAGAAATGCTCTACACAGCCTCCCTCTCCTGGTGAAAAATAAAATTTTCGAGGAGCCAGCTGGTTCCTGCATGGCCCCACTGTACAGCTAGTTGATGAATTGCAAAAAGATTTGGTAGTTAGACTACTGTCTGGTTCTTAAAAGGAAAAAAAACCCCAACTCTATTTAGTTCACTGTGGTTGGCGATTGTTCCTTGTGTATATGAATTGCATATATTGTATTATATTATCTAACTAAATAAGCTTTAAGTGGAGTCAGGAAGAACTGTATATTGAAACACCAGCACAATGGAATGAACATTTATCACATACCAGTCCTGCAAATCAGCAGCAGAGACTTGGCAGCAGAGTTAAAATATAATGTTCTCTGCACAGAAAGTGTGTGCGTGTAGGTTTGCATGCATGAATGCTGCTTTCTCTTCAAATTAAAAAAAAATCCAAGAAATCACAATCATAAAATAAACCAGACTATCCAGCTATAAGCAAATATGTTATTGTTGGACAAGGCAAAAAATTGGAATAAGTGCTCCATTGGAGCAAGAAGCAAAATAAAATAAATGAAACTGCAGCAAAACAAACACAGAATGCCGTGGACAGGTAAAGTCACTATAGGTCAACCCCAGCAAGGAAGCACAGAAATAGCATCTAGTCAGACGTCAAACCTTTCCAGAGCTGCTGAGCCACAAGGACAACTTGGGAAGTACATTCCTTAGGTCTGCTGAAATGGCCCTCAAGACCAAGGCCCTCTTGGTAGATGTATGACATATTTGCCAGCAGAAGAACAGGGCAGAAGCCACAGAGATGGGCTTTGGATCCTTGTTCCATTCTCCAGGGTGTTTGGTGGGGCTATAGAGGTGTTGCTTTCAACCCTTGGAAGAGTTGTTTGCATCCTGTCTCTGCCTTTTCCTCCCCCCTTTTGTGCAGCCCAAGCAGCTTTTCTGGAACAGTGACTGCACCCGCCGTTGCCGTTGCTTTCGACGAAACCTGATCCAGTGTGACCCTCGGCAGTGTAAATCCGATGAGAAGTGCGCCCTCCAAAATGGAGTCCGGGGTTGCTTCAGCATGAAGAGCTCCTACTGCATTGCTGCAGGAGGAGGGGTCTTCCGCACGTTTGACGGTGCCTTCCTCCGCTTCCCTGCCAACTGCGCCTTCGTCCTCTCTACTATCTGCCAAAAGCTCCCTGACATCTCCTTCCAGCTCATCATCAATTTTGATAAGTGGACTTATCCCAACTTGACTGTAATTTCACCGGTTTACTTTTATATTAATGAAGAGCAGATTCTTATCAGTGATCGAAATACAATTAAGGTACAGTGTTGAGTCATTAAGAAACTTTGGGACTGGGGTGCAGCCACGTGTGTGGAGTGGGTGACTTGTCAGTAGCCTCCCAATTTTGCCAATCACTTTGCCAATGTTTGAGATGTCAGCAAAGAAAGCAGAACAGGCCACTAAAGGAGGATTTGGCTTATGCATGACCCAAAGCCAGACTTCCAAACTTGGCTTTAGAAGGGAATCTACTCTGCTTAAAAAAAGGTGGGGGGAGGATGGGCATCTTACAGACTAAAGTATTTTTATCTCCACAATTAGGTGAATGGGACATCAGTGAGCATTCCTTTTGTGACTGGTTTGTCAACCAAAATCTACAGCCTGGAAGGTTTCCTGGTCATAGACACGAGCCCAGATATCCAGATCCACTACAATGGGTTCAACATCATCAAAATTGCCATTAGTGAACGCTTGCAAAACAAAGTTTGTGGGCTTTGTGGAAATTTTAATGGAGATCACACTGATGATTATGTCACCTTGCGAGGGAAGCCAGTCGTCAGCAGCGTGTTCCTGGCCCAGAGCTGGAAAACCAATGGCATGCAGAAGAGGTAACGGACGGGGCCAAGTGAGTGATATGTCCAGAAGAACTCATTCATTTTGCTAGTTGCATCAGTCACGTATTGTCCCACCTGTGGGCTGCCAGGACTACATTTAAAAGTAATTTACGATGTGCTTTTAACTAATCACTGCACAGAGAATGAAGGCATGGGCCCATTTGGGAAGTTGGGTGAAGACATCAGTGTGAAGAATTGTTGGAATTCCTGCTAATTTTAGCAACAAACAATTCTGCCAGCTTCTGTTATAGTTTTAGATGGGCACTGACTCACAGTTGCATTGGTACTCCTATCTCAGTCTGCCAACTCTAGGGGAAAGAAGGAACAGAATCCAGGCCTTTTGCTATAACTAGAAGAATGTGGAGAAGCCAATCACTAGTTCCTTTTCCATAAATTGTTTAGGTTTTATTTCTGCTTTCAAAGACTAGGAAGGATGTGTCAAATAGTTATGATGCTCAGTGACCTGAAAAGGCATTTCTGTGTCTGAAGAGCTGACCTTTGGACAGCTGTTAATTGAAAAACAGGAACTGAAAACCCATACATTTAGGAAAGGGTTAGAGTTTAAGCAGCTGACCCACATCAGAGTAAGTCAAAGTTGGCCATGTGTCATCTTCAATCAAAACCTCTGTTGTTCTTTCCGTTGAGAGGCTAATAGGAATGGATGAAAACATACTAGTACTAGAAATAATTGCTTATTAGGGGGATGGTCAAAGGTAGATCTACGGTAGAGTCGAACCAGGGTGTGTCACCATTTATGGTAAGAACATATAAAATCATGACACTGTGATTATGCTGATGTTGTGGAAAGCCATATTTTGTTTAACAATAATTTAGTGAATAAACCAAAGATAGCTGTAATGGTATTTGGAATGAGCTTGGGAGATGGGGAAAAACCAGACAGGGCAACCAACAGATAAGAGGCAGCTTAGCCCTCAGCAGGAAACAGAAGAAACAGTCCCGAGTTTCTTGGATGTAAACATATCAGGGGAGAAATGTGGTTTCACACTTGTAAGATAGATGTCAGCCTCGTGAGATAGTCCAGACAGGGTTCCTTCTGAGACATCTGCTACATCCACATTCCAATTGAGGGCTAAACTGCCTCTTACTCAATCATAGCCCTGGCTATATGGTTCTTCTCTATCTCTTAAAATTATTCCCACATACTATTTCATTGGCAGAGTATAAACCACATGCTAAGTTAAAAATAGTGGTTTTACAAACCATTATTGTTATTTCCTTCTGGTTCTGTAATTTTTGTGTTTATGATTCCAGCTGCAATGAGCTCCAGTATTCACAATATGCTGCTGCTTGTGACAACGTTCAAATCCAAATCCTGCAGAGTGACAGCTACTGCCTCAGGCTCACTGATATGAAAGGTTTCTTTCAGCCTTGTTATGGACTGCTGGACCCATTGCCTTTTTATGAATCATGTTTTCTTGATGGCTGCTACAATCAGAAGAAGTATCAGCTCTGTGGCTCCTTAGCAGCATACGGGGAGGCCTGTCGCTCCTTTGGGATCCTCAGTACAGAGTGGATTGAGAAGGAAAATTGCTGTAAGCAAGCTTGTCTTAGTATAGTTTAGTCCTTCTTTTTAGATAATTTCTTCATTGCATTCCCCTCAATAGAGAGTAAAAGAATAGAAATATGGGTGTATTTGGTGTGGGATAGTCTTCTCCTTGCCATCATTTTCACCATGAACGTGTCCTTGATTGCTAGCATAATAAAGGTTTTCCCCACTGGAGAGACAGAAAATGTTTTTTCAGGGGAAGAAGCCTTTGAAGACATGGTAGGAATATTTCAGTACAGGATGATTATTTTTTCTGCTTCAACTTTGCATCCTATCTTTCATGGAAATCTCCTCCGAAAAAAAGGAACATAAAATAAATCAGTTACTCTTGTCTGTTTCCCACCCCCACCTTTTTAACTTTTTTTAGCAGGAGTGGTTGAAGATCCCTGCATGGGAGCAGATTGTCCCAACAGAACTTGTGATGTGGACAACGATGGGGAACTGTGCGGCTGCATTGAACCTCCTGTTTATGGAAACAGTGAGTGCCCTACAAGCAGATATCGATGGGAAATGTCCTATAAGGTTTCTGTAGTAACCCTCTTCCTTCTTCTCACAGACACACATGATATTCTAGATGCTGAGGTGACCTGCAAAGCTGCCCTAATGGAGGTGTCCATCTCAAAATGCAAGCTGTTTCAACTGGGCTTTGAAAGGGAAGGTGTCCGCATCAATGACCGCCGTTGTCCTGGCATTGAAGGTGAAGATTTCATCTCCTTCCAGATCAACAACACCAAGGGCAATTGTGGAAACATTGTGCAGGTCAGAATGATTGAGGAACTATGGGTTTATTTCCCCCTTGTGGCACTTGGATTTTTATCAAAGCTTCTGATTAGTTTCATTTGCATCTTATGATGGAAGTGGTTTTCATCATTGCTGTCAGAAGATCATAAACGTTTAATTTTTTGCAATGTTTCCTCTATGATGAAGTGAGCAATATGAATAGAAACTTACAATGCCAAAACACCATCATTGGCAAATTTAGGAATTTGCCATTAGTCCTTTATTTCTTGGGCATGGATGTCTACATGTCTGACTCCCCTTTCTTCTTAGTTCATAGAAGACATGAAATAATTGGCCGTTATATAGTTCCCTCTGGATTAGAGATATTTTCTTAGCTGGTCATCTCAATTCCATTTGATTAGATTAAAAAATGAAGTTTGCAGCATAAATTTGAGACTATAAGCAAGAACAATCCAGGATCTAAAGAAATAACTATATCATTAGGCAGGTTGTTTTCCTAAGCATGTGCATTTTTTCTCCTCATATTGTAGTCTAACAGCACCCATATTATGTATAAAAACACAGTCTGGATTGAAAGTGCAAACAACACTGGAAATATTATTACTCGAGACAGGACCATCAATGTTGAATTTTCCTGTGCATATGAGCTTGACATTAAAATTTCTTTGGATTCCGTTGTGAGACCAATGCTCAGGTAAGAAAAAGTGTTGACTCTTTGGACATTCTAAAGAAATAAATAATTAGATGAAGGGCTTCCGTTATCTCATGGATTTTATTTGGAGATGTGCAGCTGGCTGAGATTCTGGGAGTTAAAGTCCACAGTTCTGATGAAATGTAAATATCAGGGATTTTTTTTTTTAAAAAAAAACATTTTCCCTTAATCTCAATCATAGCAATAACATCTGATTTTATCTGTTCTCCTCTTTAACAAAATTGTGAGATCCAAAATAAATAATTTCCAAGCATTAGCTTTGTAGTTTTTGGAAATGATTTAATTGAATGCCAATTATATAGTTAATATTTTATTAAGTGTGCTAATGTTTAATTCTGGTAATAGGGTGTAAATGAAGTAAAAAGATGGAAATAAATGAATCAATAAACCACCATAATAACCCAAAGTTATTAGTTTTAAATTCTCCAACAGCAGATTTGTCCCAATGTTGTTGGGTTTTTTTGTTTGATGTAAGTTATTTTCTCTCCATCTTGTTCTCTCTTTGTAGTGTCATAAATCTGACTGTACCTACAAAGGAAGGCAGTTTCACGACCAAAATGGCCCTATATAAAAATTCATCCTATAAACATCCCTATAGGCAAGGAGAAGTTGTGCTAACTACCCGTGATGTATTGTATGTTGGTGTTTTTGTGCTGGGGGCAGATTCCACTCACCTCATCCTCACACTGAACAAATGTTATGCAACACCGTCACGAGACAGCAATGACAAGCTCAGATATTTCATCATTGAAGAAGGGTGAGCTACGCTTTTTCAGTGCCCAGTGTTCGAAATTCCAGAAAAACTAGTCAGTTCTTGGGTGTTCTGCTGGCAGTAATCAGTGCATTCCTCTTTTTTGCAGTTGTCAGAATATCAAGGATAATACTATTGGAATTGAGGAGAATGGGGTCTCCCTCACCTGCCGTTTTCATGTTACTGTTTTCAAATTCATTGGAGATTATGATGAGGTTCATTTGCACTGTGCAGTCTCACTTTGTGATTCGGAAAGATACTCATGTAAAATAGTAAGTGGTGCAAATCGCAGGTGCAGTTCACATCAATATGCTATTTAAGGCTGTCCTCAAAAAAAAAAAAAAAAAGGAAATCTGTCTCAGAGTTAATCAAAAAGTTGATTTTTGAAGGACAGTATAATCTAAAATGCATGTACTTCAGCTACAACTTTAATGAAAGGAACCGGCAACTTCTGCTTTGTAGCTCAGGTTCGGTTAAATGTTTGCACTCTGGTGCATTTTAAGATGGGGGGAAATGGATACTTTAACCTTGCATATGATTAAGATAACTATTTTATCCCTTATACTTTGGCTCTACGGTCCCTGGTTCTGCCTATTCTTAAAAATTGCTATTGACAGATCACGCAAAGTACAATATATGCATTCAAGACACATTTCTATCTTTCTTTTTGGCTTGATCAGAATTGTCCACAGAATACCCGGAGGGCCAATGATTATTCCAAAGATCTCAATGAGCAAATCATTTCTGTGGGACCAATCAGAAGAAAATGTAAGTGTGATGTTTCGCCAAGTTTTCATTCAGAAATCTGAATCAATTTTACTGTATGGATGCATAATTAAACAGGTTTATTTTTTTACTTTGACTTGTGACCTTTAGACCTAGACTGGTGTGAAGACAATGGAGGCTGCGAACAGATATGCACAAGCCAGGTGGATGGGCCACTCTGCAGCTGTGTAACTGGAACCTTGCAAAAAGATGGCAAGAGCTGTCGAGGTGAATGAACCCTTTTCCAAGGACTGATAGAAATTTCCTTAGGCGTTTATATATAGATGACAGAAACAGCATGTTTCCGACTGAAGTTTATATTATTTTTAAAAAATGTAGCTTGAATATTCATTATCTCTTCTACTTTTCTTTGCAGCAACCAGCTCTTCAACTGAGATTCAAGCCAGGCTGTTTCTGCTCCTTGTCAGCCAGTTGTTCTTATGGTGTAATCTTTCTCAGTCCAGCCCAGCCACATAGTTTATCAAAATACTGGAATTTGCTATAACTTCCTAGATCCCTATAAACACATACAACTCTGAACCTGCAATCCACGTGACTATCCAACACCATTTGAAATGACAGATTTTTGTCTGTTACAGCACTGACATCATTGGCCTCTTTAAATGGTATTAACGAAGTTGTAAAAATGTTAATGGGGCGTCACATTTTTCTAAAGTATCAGGAGATCTGAAAGTTGAATATCCAATAGTTGATTGTATGTCTTGCTCTTCTGAGACTTTTGTCTTCATATTTACAGAAATCTCTGTATAATCTGAATTATTAAATTTGGCAGGAATTATATGGGCAGCTTGGCTACTTTCTGAGCTTGGGATGGGGCGCGAAAGTAAGAGACCTCTTGGGTGTCCTGGATTTGACATCCTGTTTGCTTCTTAAGCCATTCATTGCTCAGTTTAAATCACCCTAGAACTGTTTCTTTTATTCAGATTTTAATTAATTCTGCCCATCCAACAGTTCATAACCAGCATTCCCTTCAGAAAAGTGAAGAAAATCAACAGATGGAGAAAAACTTCAACGTGCCCTGAAATGTTACAATTATATCATAGCCATTCTTGTGGTTGGTTTGTTTGGGTTTTTTTGTATGAACAAATATTTACTCTTTGAATTTAGTTTCTTTCATCTAGAAGTTTGCTGGAGTAATTTTAAAATAATTAAACACAGGGAACAAGATTGTTTCTTGGCAGCCTTGTTTCACGAAGTTTCCTTATATTTGGGACTTGGGGAAAATGCCTGTAGTATAGCTTGGCATGTTTTACCTTGACAAGTCGGTCAAAATTTTTTAAAAATATTCTCTGCTGTAAAGATTTGGAAAACTTGTTGATTGGAGTTTAACAAGCATCCTTTGCTTTCCAGAAAAAAAAAAAGAATTGGGTTGCTTTTTGGTGGGTTTCCAAAAGGGATCAGCAAACAAAAACTCCACATTGGCGACAGGGAAGGGCATCCGGCCATTAAAACACTCTGCCAGCTCCAGACTCCACTCCGCAAGGGATTATGGGGTCGTTAAAAGATGATAATGACCAAGCCCTAGCAACACCAAAACGAGTGCCAACCCAATGAAGGTGAAACTTAAGAACTTTGTTATTACCAAAAACGCAAAAATATTGGAAGCAATGGAAAGGCCTCCCTTCTTTCTCTTCGTTTTCCTGTCACCTCCAAGACGGTTCCCTTCTCCTCCCCTTTTACCTCAGAGAGCATCCCAATCCGACTGAATGGAGGAACCAGTTCGCGAGGGGGGTGGTGGTGGTGGAGGGATACTTATCCCGTCCCACCGGGATCAGCCTGGGGACAGGCGGCCTAACCCTCCCGCTGTTTTCTGAGGTAAATAAAATTCACCGCCTCTTTTCTGAGGTAAATAAATTCACCCCTCCGCCGCTGTGGTAAACTAACAACCACGACGACGCCCGTCACTCCGCGTCCCCTCCTCTCCCCTCTGGAACCGCCCCCGCATTCCTGATAGGCTCCCCTCACGCCGATGGTCTCGCCGTCCAATCCGCGGCCGGCTCTGCAAGCCGGCCGTCGCGCGACCCTCGACCGGCAGGTGGCGCGTGAGGCGCGGAGCCAATCCCTGCGTCTTCGGCCGCCGAAGCTCCGCCTCTCCTGCCCGATGATTGGCGCCAGGGACCTTCCCCGTTTTCCCGTAGAGGGCAAGGAACAAGAGGCCACTTTTTCAAGGACCGAGACCGGAGCGCGGCCAGTATTCCAGGTAGTTGCAGAGGATGGTGGCGGAGCGGCGGGATCCAGGTGGGGAGAAGCGCGGAGGAGCGTCCCGGGTGGGGTGTATGTGTGTGTGTGTGTGATGACTCGCGCTGTGGCCGCCCATCTTTCTTACCTTGAGCCCCTCAGGCGCCCGGACTTCATTTCCCAGAATCCCCCAGCGCGGGCGACGATGGCTGAGGCTGCTGGGAAATGGGGTCTCCCTATAACCTCTAGCAGCCCGGCTGAGGGAAAATCGCTTCATTTTTGCTTCGTGGCTACATTTTTCCCAAGCCGGTTTGAAGAACTGGCAGCGACAAACAAGATAATAATAATAATAATAATCATGATTATTGATTCTTGGCGTTTTAAAGCCTTTCCCCTCTTGAGCGAGGTCTTGAAGGGCCAAAGACCCTTCTTGGCGTTGTGTTTTCGTACTTCATGCTTCTTGTCGTCGTCGTCTTTGAAACCTGAAGCCAACTTCTGGAACAAAATGAGAAAGTGTGTGGAAGGGACCCTGGAGGTCTTCTAGTCCAGCCCCCTGCTCAGGCAGGAAACCCTATTCCATTTCAGACAAATGGTTGTCCAGTCTCTTCTTAAAGACCTCCAGTGATGGGAGAGGGAGGGGGGAAAGGAAGGAGGGAACGAAGATGGGACGGGACGGATGGAAAAGAAGGAAGGAAAGAAAGAAAGAAAAGAGTTGGGGGGGGGGACCTTGGCGGTCTTCTAGTCCAATCTGTTCAGGCAGGAAACCTGATGCCATTTCAGACAAATGGTTGTCCAGTCTCTTCTTAAAGACCTCCAGTGATGGGAGAGGGAGGGGGGAAAGGAAGGAGGGAACGAAGATGGGACGGGACGGATGGAAAAGAAGGAAGGAAAGAAAGAAAGAAAAGAGTTGGGGGGGGGACCTTGGCGGTCTTCTAGTCCAACTCTCTGTTCAGGCAGGAAACCTGATGCCATTTCAGACAAATGGTTGCCCAATCTCTTCTTAAAAACCTCCAGTGATGGAGGAGGAAGGAAGGAAGGAAGGAAGGAAGGAAGACAGAATAACAGAGTTGGGAGGGACCTCTGAGGTCTTCTAGTCCAACCTTCTGTTCAGGCAGGAAACCCGACAAATGGTTGTCCAATTTTTCTGGAAAGTCTCCAGTGATGGAGGAGGGAGGAAGGGAGGAAGGAAGGAAGACAGAATAACAGACTTGGGAGAGACCTTGGAGGTCTTCTAGTCCAACCCCCTGTTCAGGCAGGAAACCCGATGCCATTTCAGACAAATGGTTGTCCAATCTTTTCTTAAAGACTTCCAATGATGGAGAAGGGAGGGGGGGGGGGGAGGAAGGAAGGATGAATAGAGTATGAGGAAGGAAGGAAGGATAACGGAATTGGGAGGGACCTTGGAGTCTTCTAGTCCAACTCCCTGCTGAGACAGGAAACCCCGATGCCATTTCAGACAAATGGTTGTCCAGTCTCTTCTTAAAAACCTCCAGTATTGGAGGACCCACAACTTTTGGAGGCTAGTTTTGGAGACCTTTAAAGGTACCCTCCTCTTCCTCCTAAGGATTGATAAACGAACCACAGAAACTTCCTGAAGTGGTTGATGAGATGAAGAGTTGGGGGACTCCTGACTTAGAATCTCACGTTTAAACAAACTTGATCCATTTAGACCCAGGAAGTCAATTTTCTGATTAAGAAGGCATGCATGCCATCGTGCATATCTTATCTTTTCTTTTATGTACACCGAGAGCGTATGCACCAAGGCAAATTCCTTGTGTTTTCAATCACACTTGACCAATAAAGAATTCTATTCTATTCTATCATAAATTAATTACTGTTTAAGGTGTCTCAAAGGTGCTTTTTTTTTTCAAGTGGCAACTGGACTTTCTGGTTTTTCTTTGACATTTCGTTTCTCTCTTTAAAAAATTTTTTTTAATTGAAATTTATTAAGTACAATCAGTCAGACAGTGTTACTTTTCTACAGAGGTTAGATTGATTCTTCCTTTATGTTTCATAATTACAAATTCCTGTATATGTCTTAAGATTTATATTAACTTTCATCTATTCTTTATTCGGTTATCAATCCACCTGTACCAATCATCCCACATCATATAATATTCTGGGTCCTCTTTTTCGTTTAGTTTTAATGTTAATTTGTTCATTTCGGCACATTCTAAAACTTTCTGGATAATATATTCCTCTGGAGGTGTATCCTTTCCTTTCCAATATTGGGCGTATGTTATTCTCTCTGCGGTGAGTATATGTATAAATAAAAATCTTCTTTTTTTACTGTGTTTGGCCCTTAGTATTCCCAGGAGAAATTGAATTGATACCTGAGACATTTCACTTCTCATCCAAGAAGCTTCTTCAGCTCTGACTGGATGGTGGAGCTTCTTGGATGAGAAACGAAATGTCTTCAAAGAAAAATCAGAAAGTCCAGTTGCCTCTTGAAAAAAAAAAAAGCACCTTTGGAACAACCATGACCAGCAGGTAGAAAGAAGTGCTACAACTTTCTTTTCTGGTATAGGGTGATTTTCCATTGATTTGAAAGAGACGACTATTGGCATAGTTAGTGGTGACTTAGTTGTGTTGTTGACAGGAAAGCCTCTTTTCTCTCTTCCATCCTTAAAGCAGGGAGAAACAGGGTAAAGATCTACTAATAGGTGACTGTTTCTCTCACACACTTTACACTGCTCAGTTCTTTGCATTAAAACTTTCTTCTCAACTGTACAAATGAGATTGGAAAACTACAGTCAAAACTTGCCATTCCTGGAATTTTCTGATGCACTTTACTTTTAGTGGTTTGGATCATCCCCGAAGTGATTCGGAATTGAGGAGGCCCTGAAAACAAGTGACTGATGTCCCTTTCTGAACGCTGGTAATAAGGAGAAGTGCATACTTCATATTATTTATACAGGTAAACTTCTTCATGTGGCCCCTTTGGAAAATTAATTGCCCACTTCTGGGTTAAATTATTGCAAGATAACCTTTTGTATTTCTCTGTGTTTGACATAATACTCTTTCCTTCCTGGCACTCCTGCAGGTGCAGCAATGGATCTTGTCCTGGATTATGCAGATAGTTATATTTTGACACCTTACGTTTATCCAGCAACTTGTCCAGAAGACAATGCTTTCCGGCAGATTATCAGTCTCTTTGTTATAACAAACCTGGGGGCACTTGTGCTATATTTTCTGTTTGCCACCCTCGGCTACTATTTGCTTTTTGATCACAAGTTAAAGAAGCACCCCCAGTTTTTAGAGGTGAGTGGGGTACAGCAACATGGCAAAGCTGTTGTTTCCTTTAACGTCATTCAGTTACGAGAAGTCCTATCGAAAGAAGCAGAACCCTATCGTGTTGTGAATCGTGCCGTGCTTAACCCTTTTCTTAAATTTGTGAATGAAAATGTTAGTTCAATAAAGCAGAATGAACACCTCATGAAATGGATGGGGGTGGGGGGGTAGAGTTTTTCTCCTTGCTAGATCTATATGGTACTTTGGGTGGCTGGGCACATTTCATCTTTTCTTTCCTGATTTAGTTGCCCTCATTTTTATTGAGGAGTTTTTTCAGCTGGAAATTTGACTGCCTTTCTCCACCCACCCACCCCCACCCTTCCCTTATTTTGATGCATTGGAGGAGGAGGATTCATACGATCCGTAGAATTAACGTAGCATAGTGAACAATAAAGCAGAACTCGGCTGCGGATTCATCCAATTGCTTTAGGGAAGCCCTTTTCTCAGAATTTTGGTGGGGAGGGGGAAGTCTATACCAGGGCTTTCCAACTTTGGCAACTTTCAAGACCTGTGGACTTCAACTCCCAGTATTTCCCAACCAGACATGCTAACTGGGGTTGAAGTCCACAACTCTTAAAAAGTTGCCAAGGTTAGGACTGATTGGTTTTAAAAGGCCTTTTGACCCATTGCCTGCTTTTGTGTTCAGAATCAAGTGCAGCGGGAAATAAAGCATGCAGTCTCATCTGTGCCGTTGATGAGCATTCCCACAGTCGTTATCTTCTTTGCTGAGGTCAGAGGCTACAGCAAACTCTACAGCAACATTGGGGATTCTCCCTATGGTAAGCACTCCCTCCAGAACTGCCCTCCGTACTGCTTTTCTCTGTCCCTTTTTATCTCCACACTTAAAACTCTCTACATTCTGCCAGAAACTTTGTAATCCCAAAATATATCTTGCATAATCCCCATAATCCAGAATGCAGCCGCACGGGTTGTTACGGGAGCCCCTCGTTACTCCCATATAACACCCCTCCTGCGTCAGCTGCACTGGTTACTCTGGGTCCGCTTCAAGGTGCTGGTTCTCACCTATAAGGCCCTACATGATTTACGTCCAGGATATTTACAGGACCTTCTGCCTGCTTCCCACCATCCTGTTCGCTCACATAGGGCCGCTCTCCTCAGGGTTCCAACGGCGAGCCAATGTCATCTAGCGGTGCCCAGGGGTAGGGCGTTCTCTGTGGGTGCTCCCACCCTCTGGAATGAATTACCTACCGAGCTCCGGACGGCTCCTAATCTCCACTCCTTCCGTCGGGAGCTGAAGACTTGGCTGTTCAAGCAAATAGGCTGACTCTGATTCTGGGGTTATTATTTATCATTAATTAGTTATTTGATTTAAAGTGCAATTTTATTGTACATATTTCTTAACGTGTTCGCCGCCCTGAGTCCTTCAGGAGAAGGGTGGCATATAAATACATGTAATAAATAATAAGTAATAAATAAATAATGCAAAGTAAAATGGTTTAGGAGTGGACATGTATGGTGCAATTTAACTGCCACTTTCTGGAGTGCATTGGTTTAGGGAAAGATGTTTTAAATTATGACTGATACTTTATGGTAACTTTTAGGGTTGGAAATTGAAAGCTTTGGAATGTAAAATACTAAGTATCATGAAAGAAAATCTATAATTATGATTTAATCGCAGTGTTATTAAATTGGTTAGTAGCCTGCCCATCCCTATGTTTACTTATGTGCGCTTGTCCATTATCTGTCTAATCTTTTAAATCAGGGTCATAAGGAAGTGACGGTTGAAGCAGACCTGTGAAGTTTGCATCATTAATTAGGGGACTCTGGCAGCAAACCTTTAACTGATCCAGCAATTCAACATCCCACATATCTGTGCAAATGCCTTTGAATGGAAAAGTGTTACCATTCAAGCTGTTGACTGCTGCATGACAGCTGCATGTTCTTTTCAAATGTGTTGTTCAAAATTCTCTTAACTCTCCTGAGAAACACAGAACGTAGCACAGCTCTGCTGTCTCTTTTCACAGGAGGAAGAGGATGTCTGCTCTTTCCAATTAACAGATTAGCAAATTAGATTCAAAGGCATCAGCTTTTCTGAGAGCATGAAAAGGCAACTGACAGAAGCTGGTGCCTTTGAATCAAATAGATTAGACAGAAAATTCCTGATTATTATTATTATTATTATTGGTTAATCTGTAGTGAGATTCACAGTCTTTGAGGCTGGTTAATAGCTCAGCAGCTCGAGTCCTAACCAAGGACGTAGGAACTGTTAAGATATCGTCGGAGGATGTAAGCTGTTCCGAGTAAGGTGGTTTTTTGTAGAGTCAAAATGTTCAAGTCCGGTAAATTTAGAATTTCTAAATAGGGGGGTAGCCCTTTGGGTATTGCTCCAATTATTATTATTATTATTATTATTATTATTATTATTATTATTATTATTATTATTATTATTATTATTATTATTCCCTGTTGATCAACATGGCTTACCACCTACAGTATCTACAATGGTGTTTCTCAAACTGGACAACTTTAAGACATGTGGACTTCAACTCCCAGAAATCTATGCTGGCTGGGGATTTCTGGAAGTTGAAATCTACATGTTTTAAAGTTGCCTAGTTTGAGAAATACTGATCTACAAGAGAAGGAAGCAGCCTTAAGGAAACCCACCACCACCACCAATCACCCGAGTCCTCCACCATTGCTTCTCTACTACCAAAATTTGTCCCAAAATAGTTCCCAGAGTAGAAGGACAGCTATGCAAATTCTGACATTGATCTAGCTTATTTTCCTCCTATTAAAAAGGATCCGGTGGGAAAGGAAGAAGACATAGGTTCACAAATTCAGGCCATGTCCACCCACCTGAAAATCTCCCATTCCTCCCTGGATTGCTCTCTGATTGTCCAGTTCTTGGATTTGGTACATGCTTAACAATTACCGTGTTTCCCCAAAAATAAAACCCTGTCTTACATTTTTTAGAACCCCAAAATAAGCTCTTGGCCTTATTTTGGGGGAGGTCTTATTATTTTGGGGCGCGTGGAGCAAGATGGGGCTCCTCTTGCTGTCTTACCTAATTTCCAGCTCTGTGTTTAAATATTTTCAGGGAGGGAGGGCTTATTTTAGCACTTGCACTCAAAAGCCCGATTGGACTTATTATCAGGGGATGTCTTATTTTCAGGGAAACAGGTTACTAAGGTAGATAACAAATATAAACATTGTCAATAGACTTGACAAATGTCTTTGTTCTCATAAGTTGAATTGACTGGAATTCTGCCACTCCCTAATTTTCTTCCCTCCTTATCTAGGATGGTTTGGCATGGTGTTCAGCATGTTTTCGTTTCTGTTCTTCACCGATATGTGCATTTACTGGATTCATCGGTTTCTCCACCACAAGATCTTATATAAGGTAAGGTCAATAATGTCCCGGCAAGACTGTTTGTGGGAGAAGAGGGCATCACCTGGAAGGTGCATGATTGAAGCAGTGTGCTGGTCGATATCGGCAAGACCAAGCAGAAGAGGATTCATGTCTGGATGAATGTTCCTAAGGAGCATTCCTAGGGAACATCCAGTGCTTTAGCACAACATTTCTCAACCGTGACAACTTTAAACTGTCTCAACTTTCCTGCTGAACCTGTTGAGGAATGCAGGTTTAGCAGATTGAGACCAGCTTTTCTAGTCTTCGAATGTGGGTTAGTCTGTTGCGGAACGTTTTGCTTCCCAACATGGTTCCTTCCATGGTACTGAACTTCATTCTGTCCTTATCCGTGAAGGTGGAGTAACATTGTGAAATTCACAATATACATCATGTTGTGGCCTGTTGGCCGTCGGCCCCTCCATCAAACAAGTCAGAAGAGGAGGAGGAGGCGGCATAGGAGTCAGGGCCAGCATCAAGGCAACCTGAGAGCTCTGAGGAGAAAGAGGGAATGGAGCTGGCAGAGAGAGAGAGAGAGAGAGGCGGAGCCTGGGCTGTCCATCAGCCCTCAGATGGAGAGTCAACAGCTCCCAGGTCTGGAGGTGGCTGATGAGGAAGAAGAGGAACAACTGGGTCCAGTGCCTGATGCGTGGATGCACAGACGGCAGAGAAGAGGAGAGCAGTGGAAATCTATGGGCCAGTCCTTGGGAAGGAAGAACCACCGCTGCTACCCAGGCCCCAACCTAGCTCTGGGGATAAAAGGCAGGGGGCAGAGATAAATAGGTGTGGCAGACAAGTATTCATCTTCTGACCAGACGGACTTGTTAGCCAACATTGAAAGAGAAACTTTTTGTGGAAGCTGCCAGCACTCCTAATAGAGGCATCTTTTGAGTTCACTTCAGAGGGTTTGTCGTGTTTTGGGAGCTGGGTTAGAACACATCGCAAATCGGTTGAGGATTGTCCAAAACAGGTAGTCCTCGTCTTACCGTTTGTTTAGCGACCGTTTGAAGTTACAACGTCACTGAGAAAAGTGACTTGCGACCAGTCCTCATGCTTAGGACTGTCCCAGCATTCCCCAAGTGACGTAATCAAAATTCAAGTGCTTGGAAACTGGCCTGTCCTTCTGAGGGTTGCGGTGATTCGCTTAAGTATGGCACAAACGATGGTAAAATCAGGCACGGCTCCCTTAACAAACATCTTCTTTAGCGGTGGAAATTCTAGTTGTGGTCCTAAGTTGAGGATCCCCTGTGGGCTATTTTTGTAGCCAGCAAAATAAAGTGAAAATGTTATGATCTGTTTGTAACAATCTGATTCTTTTCTCTCTTCCACAGCGTTTCCACAAGCCCCATCACACGTGGAAGGTCACAACTCCGTTTGCCAGCCATGCTTTTCATCCCGTGGACGGTTTCCTTCAGAGCATCCCTTATCATGTCTACCCATTCCTTTTTCCTCTTCACAAAGTTGCCTATTTGGGCCTCTATGTCTTCGTCAACGTCTGGTCAGTCTCCATTCACGACGGAGACTGTCGAATTCCGAATCTGCTGAAACCCATCATCAACGGAGCTGCCCATCACACGGACCATCACTTGTACTTCGATTACAATTACGGCCAATACTTCACCCTCTGGGATAGAATCGGGGGCTCCTACAAAAACCCCTCTTCTTTTGAAGGTCAGGGGCCCCATGCATATTTGAAGAAGCTGGCGAACGGCCACGAGAATAAGAAACTACTAGGAGGCCATGAAACGAAAAATAAATAGCCATCCCTCCCAACTGGAAGGATATGGAACCTCTACGCCTTATGAAATGTATAGCAGGAAGTCAACCCTTTCTCCATCCATCAGCTTTCAAAATGGAGATATTTGTCACCTAACATTCCAGGATGACAAGACAGAAAGAAGATGTGGATTCACAGCAGAGCAGTCTCTGGGATGTTGAACAGGAGAAAGCATCCATGAATTTCCCTATTGCTGTTAGAATGAATCAGGAAGCGGTCAGTCCTGCTCTGAAGTCCATCCTCAGCAGATGTTCGAGGGCAACTTTCAGCAACACCTTGTGAGTTGTTGCTGTGCAGTCAGTTACGAATGTCTACTGTTAACACCAGTACGTTAAATAAGTATTTTGGGTTTGGTGCGAACGAATAGAGTCCTTCATTGTTTCCATTGTGTAATTACGCTCCTAAAATGCGTATTACAATGCACTTTAGTCTTGTCTTAACCAGAATAATCGGTGGGAGGAATTTCTGAAGGACACTTTCATAGCAATTACAAAATGATGTGATGTATGTCAGGGCATCAACATCCAAATGACACCAAGTTGCATCAGAACATAGAAAGTCCAAGGTTTAGACTAACATTTCTCAACTTTGTCAAATATAAGATGTGTGGACTTCAACTCCTAAAATTCCCCAGCCAGCATACCGTTGACAAGATTGAGAAACAGTGGTCTAGAATATCCAGGTTTCATTGAATGACCTGTGAGATAAGAAGAGCTGTCATGCTAAGCATGATAAATAAAATAAAATATGTTAATCTGAAGCAAGTGAGAAATAAAGCACAGGAACGTAGCTTATTACTCCTTCGAAGTCTCTGTTTTGCAAAGGAATCTGCATTTAGGTGTGTTTCTAATTCATTTCGTAACCAGTGAATTTCAAAGATCTGTGGGGAGGTGTTTAGCAACAGGAATAGGTTATGATTTTAATCATACTATAGATCTGGGTCATCCAACCTTGGCAACTTTAAGATCTGTGGACTTCAGCTCCCATAATTCCCCCTGCTGGCTGCCAAGATTGGACAACTCTGCTGTAGACTTGAGTTACCTTTGTGGAGGTAGATGCCTTTTGGAATCTTCCATTATTGTACATTTTTTCCTTTTTTAGAGCTGTACTATTGCTTTGCTCACAAGGTTTCATCTACCACTAAATATATTTCAGTGAGGCTTCTCTTAAAAAAACACATTACTCGGATGCACTAAATGGTGCTGCTGGCTAGTCATTATGGGAGCTGGAGTCCAACACAGAAACAGATGGAAGAAGGGTATTCTAAATCACGGGTGTCAAACCAGCAGCGTCACATTGCTGTCACGTGACTTGTTACGACACTATGTCCCTTCGCGGAGCTGGGGTTGGTGTGGCCGGCACGTGACGCATCCGGCCCGCAAGTTTGACACCCCTGTTAAATCATTGCTTTGACTTTTCTCCTCTTCAACATGTATTACTTCAAACACTAAAATCATCCCCTCCAACAAAGAAACCTTTGTCAGAGTAAAAAAAATGATTTACTCTGATAAAAAATGAAAATAATTCAGGAGATAATGTGAAAAAAAAAAATTCTGATTGGTTTTTTTACTGTATGTAGAATAGCCTATCATTTCATACCCCCTCCCCAAAAAGATTTAAGACAGTCTGTGGAAATTGTCTTCTCTTTAATAATGTTTTTAAAAGATCAAAAAGTTATGAAGTGTGGTTATTAAGTGCCCGAAATCAGTATTTGTAAATTTTTACAATTGAAGAAGGTATATCTATCTATATATGTGTATATTGTATAATAGATTTATTTAGTGTATCAGCTCTGATGTTTTCTGGTGATAAAATCATTAAAATGATTTTTTCTTTGGATAGATTTTAATAAAATGGGCAGTTTGGTGTAGTCAGACTTTAAGATCTGTAGACTTCAATTCTGGGGGTTGAAGTCCACAGATCTTAAAGTTGCCATAGTTGGACATCCCTAGTATAGGGGTTAGGGCATTCAGCTAGGGACTGGAAGTTCTAGTCCTGCCTTTGGCACAAAGCCACTGGATATCTTGGGCTAGTCAGTTTCTCATAACCCTAAGAAGGAGAGATTAGCACAAACCACTTGACAAGGAAACTTCTGGGACTTGTCCAGGCAGTTTCTAAAGAATCAGACTCGATTAAATGGAATGGGAAAAAACATTAATAACCATAAAACCAGCATCTCAGCTACATCTAACAAGCCTCACCCACCCGAGTTCGTTTGTTGGGTCAAATTCTGCTCTTTGGTGTGGTCATATTGCAGCTGCCTGCGTTCGGGATATAATTTTTCAATTTTTCCACCTAGTCTACGAGGCTTAAGATTTCCTTTGGCGTTCCCATTGAAGTGACGTGCCTGATCCTGCTTAGCTTCCACAGCTACAGCAAATCAACTAAATGGGGTTACCTTCCAGCCAGAGTTACTTACAGGGTCTCCAGATCGGTGTTTCTTAGCTTTAAACTGTGTGGACTTCAGTTCCCAGAATTCCTTGTGCTCACTTGGGAATTCTGGGAGTTGAAGTATACACATCTTAAAGTTGTTGAGGTTGAGTGAAACTGATATAGGAACTTGTACCTCTCATTATCGAGTGTGCATAATGTTCTGTAAGAAATTTTTAGCAAAATGCAAGTGCCTTGTCACGCACAGCTGAAGCTTTATGGATTGTAACCGAAATTTGGGAGAGCTTTGGCATAAATTTCTCCTTCCAAACCTCTCACTGTTATCATTGCAGAGCCTGCTGGCTATTATGTTTACCAATACATTACATTTCTTAAAATATACACATTTAACCCAAAAAAAATACGAAAAATTTATTGAACTCTATTGGCACAAAGTGTAGAAAAATTAAATGGTGAGTGGGTTCCCAATTTGTTTTAAAAGTCACAACAAATTGATTTTGGGAGTTCGATTTTGGAGTTGTTTTATGAATAAACATCACATGGCTTGTTTCAGGAATTAAAGCCGAATCCATCGTAATTGTTTTCTGTTTTTGGAACCATCGTGTGCTAAACTCTTAATTCTGCAGAATTTGCACAAGAGTATTTTTAAATAAATCAATGTTTATTTTGGAAGAGTTACTAAGCGTTAATAAGTTAATAAGAGTTATTTTGGTTTCGGGCTGACCTTGAGATGAATCTGGTCACTGGGGCTTAAAAATCCTGATTTATAGCTTCATACCTTATATGACTCAAGATGCATTTCTGCAAGTTGTAAGGATTTGATGACAGGCACAAAATAAAAAAAAATAGGGTACTTCCTCTGCTTGGATTTATAAGCCATACAGTTGTAGGAGAGAGCTGCCTTCATTTAATAGTGTTTCCAGACTGTAAAGTAAAAAAAAAAAAGGACATATAAGACTAATTGCTTGTAAAGAAAAAATGGTATATGGTGTGATAATTAAGATGCTGGTTAAATGCTGATCTGGCTTCTCCATTCTCAGCCATGAAAAGTTACTGGGTGAGTGGATTTTCCTTTTCTTTTTTTTTTTTAACCCAACCTACCTCACAGGTTTTTTGCAGGGGCAGGAAGCATGGAAGAAGTTGAAGAGTTGAAGGAAAGACAGTAAATAAATCCAATCACTAAATAAATAAATAAATAAAATAAACATAAGATCAGAGAAGTGGAAGAGAGAGAGAGAGAGAGACATTATTACACCACCACTGAAGAGCAGAGGAATTTGCTTGAGATTTAAAACACCCTCTGGGCCTTCAGGGGAGATTACATTTGACAGGAAGAAAATCCTTGTTTCTTGTCTCTAAAATAGGAGAGCAACTAGGTCTTGTTTCATTAAAAAAAATGCTTCGGCCTTCAACCAGTGTCATATTTCGGAAAAGGCTCTACTAGAGCAAGTAGATTGCTGGATGTTGGTGGAATGGGACAAGCTTCTGTGCTTTTTTGCTCCTTTAAAACTAGACTCCATTGGACGTGGTTGGTACACTTAACAGAGAAGGCACCCCACCTTCCACTTTTAATTTTTTGTAATTTTAATCCATTTTATATTTATAATTGTTGTGATAGGTTGTTCTCTCTTGAGGTAAGCCACTCAGAGTCACCTGAACCAGAAGATGGTCAGGAAATAAATTGGATGGATGGATGGAGGGGTGAAATCCAGCAGGTTCTGACAGGTTCTGGAGAACCGGTAGCCGGAAATTTTGAGTAGTTTGGAGAACTGGCAAATACCACCACTGGCTGGCCCAGAGTGGGGTGGGAATGGAGATTTTGCAATATCCTTCCCCCAGGAGTGGGGAGGGAATGGAGATTTTGCAGTATCCTTCTGCCATGCCCACCAAGCCACACCACGCCCACCAAGCCACGTCCACAGAACCGGTAGTTTAAAAAAAATTGGTCAGATAGTCAGATAGATTAGGATAGATAGGTGATAGACAGACACTGAATGAATGAATGAATGAATGAATGAATGAATGAATGAATGAATGACAATGCGAAGCTAGGTAGTTTTCGGTTCCAGCCTTTCCACTGATTTTAACATACAGATAGTCCTACAACTTACAATTGGGAGCAGAATTTCCTTCGCTAAATGAAGTAGTTGTTAAGGAAGTTGTGCCCGATTTTATAATTTTTTTGGCGCAGTTGTTAAGCAAATCATTAAATTTTTAAATGAATCGCATGGTCTTTTAGCAAATCTGGCTTTCCCCATGGATTTTGCTTGTCGGAACCCAGCTAGGAAGGTCACAGATCTTGATCACATGACCTGCAACCCTTATAAACACATGCCAATCGGCAAGTGTCTGTGAATTTTGATATGTGATTGATGGTCGTAAGTGTGAGGACAAGTCATAAGTCCCTTTTTTCACAGCCATTGTAACTTTAAATGGTAACTAAACATAATAAGTTTTGCATGGATATTTTTGCGTGACTCCAGCTAATGCAAATATTCGTTCCTTCACTGCATTTTAGAGACCCCATTTCTTAATTATTCAACCAAAAATTATCCAGAGCTCCGAAGCTGCTCTGTGTGGTTTAAGAAACAAGCACTAAGTCTGCTGTGGTTTAATTAATTTTTCTTTTGCTATCCCCAATAAAAATCCTGACATTAAAAATAAAAACCAACGCAAGCCATATGTTTGCATTTGAGCTCTAACTCTAACTTGAAATGGGTAAAGTCATGGGGGTTTTGCTGCTTGTTCCCTCGGTCTCTTTCCATTTCAAAATAAATCCATGGTTTTTTAATCTCCTAAATGGATGAATAAACCACAGAGTATGCAATTATGAGATGGGATCATTACCAATTTTGGATAGCTTTAAAACGAGGGTAGAGAAACTAAACGAACAGTGGCTGTTAATTCTGATCTTAAGTAGTTTTTTTATTTATTTATATTTTATTTATACGTTTTTCTTTTTTATACATAAGTGCTTTGTGAACAGTGTATTGTCTGCGTCAGTTGCTTACCCATAGTAATATTTATCCAATTTCTAATCTCTACCTCTATTATCAAGCCATTGATAAAACAAGTTCCATGTTAAAAAATATTCCATATCTTTATCCTTTATTTTTAATGGCAACCTATCCATTTCTGCACAATCTAGTATTTTTTTTAAATTACACTGTCTTCTGTGCGTATTTCCTCATTTTTCCAGTGCTGTGCAAATACAATTCTTGCTGCTGTCAAGACATGCAATATTAATTTATATGTTCCCTTTATTATACTTTTCTGGTACTACCGGTATGCCTAACAAAAATATTTCTGGTTTGTAATCTATGTGTTGCTTTAACATTTTTTTCTAACCATGTATGCATTTTTGTCCAAATTTCTTTTTTGCCTTTGCACACGTCCACCACATGTGATATGTGCCCAGTGTCTGATTGCATTTCCAACATTTGGCAGACATGTTAATTAGTTTTGACCTACTTTAAGGGGCTAGTCATCAATTGAAACAACAAGAGGCTGAGTACACTTGTTGACTATCCTGGTTGCGCACCGTGTCATCGAATTTGGGCTTAGATGAGCAATGGCCTTATCCACGCATTGCTCCCCTTTTAATCTAACCACAGATCACAAGTTTAATCCGCAAGACGTCACGCTTATAACTTACAACTTTACTATGTAGGCAACCCTCGACTTAAACATAGTTCATTTAGTAAACATTCAAAGTTCCAACTACAGTGGAAAATCCCCAGTTGGCATCCCCATGTTCCCACAATCAAAATTCAGATGCTTGGCAACAGACTCGTATTTATGACAGTTGCAGCGTCCCGACCTTCTGATGAGCAAAGTCATTGGGGAAGTCGCTTAATAACTGTGTTACTAATTTAACAACTGCAGTGACGATAGCAAGCAAGGCCGTGAAATGAGACAAAAATTCACAGCTGTCTCACAACAGAAATTTTGCGTTCCATTGTAGTCATAAGTCAAGGACTAACTATTGAGTAGGAATACGCTTTCAGGCAAATCCTTTTCGGGCCAGTTTTTCAATCTTATCTCCCACAAAGCAGAGAAAAGATGGGAATTCAAGGAATGTCTTCTTATGAAGCTGAGCTAAAATTTTAAGCATCTGACCACATGGTGGAGCCTTTGCAACAGACCAAAATTTTTTTCAGTGGAAAAATCAGAAACCCATTGAGGGGAGGGAGCATCTTTTCCCTGGTCCTCCCCCTCCCTCCCCAAAGGAAACATAGCGAAGAGTTTCCTATTTTTAATATTTAAAAAACTGCCAATTAAATGCAATTCAGCTGCATTTTTTTGGTTAAAAAGGGAGACCTCTAAAGGACTAAAAACTGGACACTATGCAGGAGAGGTTTATTTTTTAAAAGTTAAAGTTTATTGTACTATAAAACACAAATGAAAATACGAAGTGCAGAGGGAAAGATAAAGAAAAGTAAGGTAAAATAATTTTTAAAAACCCAGTGACTTCCATCTTTTTTTGATACAGTAATATACAAAGTATACTAAAATATACAAAATAAAGAATGCAAAGTAGTATACGAAGTATCCTGTTTTTCCCCAAAATAAGACCTCCCCTGATAATAAGCCCCATCGGGGGTTTTGAGCACCTGGCAATAAGGCCAAGCGCTTATTTCAAGGTTCAAAGAAATATAAGACAGGATCTTATTTTGGGGGGAACACGGTATACAAAATATAGGAAGGAGAAAAGCAACCTGAAATTAAGGAGAAACTTCCTAACAGAACAATTCATCAGTGGAACAGCTTGTTTTCAGAGGGTTGGACTAGAAGACCTCCAAAGTCCCTTCCAGCTCTCTTCTGATTGAAGTAGAGTTACAGCCTCAACTTTTTGATATACATTTCTGAGAAATACAAACCACTTCCACAGCAACAACATTAGTATAATCCTCAAAGTCTAAGACCAAATTTTCATATATATTTTTTCTGTTCCGAGCATAGTCCAGAAATGCAGGAGACGGTTTTGAGATTGCTTGCTGGCTTACTGTTCTCCTCATCTTCCCAGCCTAAGCTTTCAGCCACCCTGGTTTTTTCTGGTGGTTTCCAAACCCAGGTTACCCAGCAGGACCCATCCTCCCCAAATAAAAAAGCTTACCAGGAACTGCCTCTTCTTAGGACTCTCACAGTATCTTAGATCGAATTGTTTCCTGTGACTAAGTTTCACCTGGGCAAAGTTAATCCACTCCAACCTTTGTTTCAACTCTAGTTCCTTGTCTGGAAATAGTTCTCCAAATAAAAGCAGGCAGTTCTTGAGTTACGAAACTGAAGAGAGATTTTGAGCCTCGGTGGGTTTTAGGAGGAGGAGAAACATCTGGTCATGGTTTCAGATGACATTTTGGAACTTGTAAAATTCGCTCTGTTGCATTGGTCAAATCACTGCTTGTCGGAAACAGCTTTATTCTGTAGAGAGTTAGCACCCACCCCACTCCTGGAAGAATGAACTATTTTGAGAAATATTAAAAAGGCAGAATATTATATTTCCCCTAAAGGAGAAACATGCTCATTGGAAAGCAGCCTCCACCTGTCTTAAAAGCCCCAGCAGGATTGGGCCAACCTAGCTACAAGACAAAAGACCTTCAGCCTCAGGGTGATGGGATTAGTCCTCAAGATCCAAACCAGGACAAAGACATTAAGACACAATAGGAATTGCCCACAGAACACAAGACTCTTGGTTGCATCATCACCCTCCAAGTTTCAACCAAACCTGGGAGCTCAGACAAACTCGGCTATGACCCCTACATAGTCCCATGGGAGTCTGACAGCAAACAATAGAATACATGCTCTTGCCACAGAAACAGGAAGCTCAAATTCAAAACCCAGAGAGGGTTTAAATAACTTGGGTTTCTCCCAGTTCACCCTGGTTCGGGTGAACCGGTAGTGACAGTGGTGGGAGGCTCCACCCACCTGCCCGGATGTCATCACGGATGCTCTGCACATGCGCAGAAACACAACATGCATGCACGCTCCCGATTACGAACCTGTCGCGAGGTAAATGGAACCCACTACTGCCCCACTCCATGTGGTCAGCTGCCCAGAATCCCACGTGCTTGGTGGTTCTGCTTCACCATTAAACCATCTTTCCAATCAGCCTCCATGTTTCCAGTGTCTTTCTCCCCACTTGGAACTGAACCAGATGGATGTTTCTTCCAATAATTCTTTAAAACAGATGTCACCAACTTTTCGGATCTCAGGGACCACTAAATTCATAATTTTAAATCCTACGGACTACTAATACGATCTGCCTAATGACTGGCTGGGTGGACATGGCTAGGTGGTCATGTGACTGGGTGGGCATGGCCAACTCGACGTCACTCACGTGGAGGGCGCCTCGCCAGCCTCTACTCGCCCCTCCCCTCCCAGCCACTCCTCACCCACCCAGGCTCCTTAGGGCTCCAACAGGAAGCAGTTGTTGGAACTAAGCAGCCACCATGAAAAAGAGTTGGCAAAACAGCTGGCTCAGTTCAAATTGGATCTGGCTGAGAAGGAGACTCAGCAGAAGCACTCACTGAGGACTACGAGCATAGGCTTTCCAAGCAGAGGGAAGACCTGTGGGAGTGCAAAGCCAGGTACCGATGCCTGGAGGCTCAGCGGGCTGAGATGGTCAGCCAGTTCCAGGCCATGATGCAGTCCCACTGGAACAAGGCTCTCTGGCTCTTTGCCACCAGTGGCACTTCCCTCCAGCCTTCGCCCAAAGCCCCACACCAGGAGGCTGAAGCAGACCCCAAGTTGGATTTTCTGCCCCCCTCCGACCCACACAAAAAGACCCCAAAGGGGGAGACTCTCTGCAGCAACATAAACGTTCATTGCATGTATCCAGCCCAGGAGCCATAGTTTGAGGACCCCTGATTTAATGCAATATAAAAAATGCAAATAATTTTTCTGTGGACCATCAAAATTTTCTCATGGACCACCGGTTGGTGACTGCTGCTTTAAAACACCTGAATTGTGCCAGGTCCGTAACTTTTCTCGGTTCATAGCAGAAATGGGCGTCAAAAGTGATCCCTTTTAATTGTAGCCTCACAAGAGAGCATCCGTAACAGATAAAAGACGGCGCAACTGACTTAAGCCCCATCTGTGCAAAATAACAGGAGTTTCGTTGTTACGGTTTTATTTGCTTCTGCTTCAATTTGTCACTAAATTAGCCTGAAAATTGTTATAATTGGCCCACGCTCGCTGGTACAATGTGTAAAATGTGGGTCTGGAACATAGATTTCATAAGCATCTGTTTGTGCGAGTATACTAAATATTTAACTTTCTGCTTAATAGTTGCTTTGTTGTTAAAACGTGTCTCTCTCCAATTAATTATGGATTGAGCGACAGTTAAGCCCCATCCAATATCTCATTAAATCCAAGTAGTCCTCAACATACAATGTTTAGTGACCGTTTTAAGTTTTAAGGGCACTTAAAAAAAAACGACTTAGTCCTCACACTTATGACCGTCGCAGCATCCCCATGGACCCGTGATCAACATTCAGGCGTTTCGCAACTGGCTTATATTCAGGAGGGCCGCAGTGTCCCCCATTCGTGTGATTACCATTTGTGACGTTTCCCAGCCAGCTTCTGACAAAGCCAGCGTGGGAAGCTGAATTCATTTAGCGCCCGCATAATTCTCTTAACAACTGTGGCCAAAAAGATTGCAAAATCCAGTGCGACTCACCTAACTGCTTTGCTTAGCGATGGGAATTCTGGTCCCAGTTGTCATCGTAAGTCAAGGACTACCTGTAAAATTGATTTCATTCCCAGCTTGGGAGTTGTTGTTGTTGCTGTTGTTTTTTTTCAATTCTCGGGCTCCTGGTTCAAGAATATTTTTTCTGAAACTATCCTGACCAGAATCTACTTCTTTCATCTTGCATGAAATAATTAGACTAAAAGCGAATTTGAAGAGTTGAATAGAATCAGAAACTAGAATCTTCATTTAACTTCCAAAACATTATCATTTCTTAATCTTTCTCTCTCTCTCCCCTTTTATTTGTGGATTTCCCAAGGCTATTCAGGGAGCGTTTGCTTACAGAATTAAACAACATGGAAATGTCTTTTTTTCTTTCCTTCCTTCCTTCCTTCCTTCCCTCCCTTCTTCCTCTTTTTAACTCTTTTTCTTCTTTTTTTCCTTCTTTCCCTCCCTCCTCTTTCTACCTTCCTTCCTTCCTTTCTTTCCTTCATGCCTCTTTCTTTCCTTCCTTTCCTCTCTCCCTCCTTCCTTTCTCCCTTCCCTTTTTCCTTTTTCTTTTTCCTTCCCTCCTCTTTCTTTCTTTCTTTCTTTCCTTCCTTTCTTCCCTCCCTCCCTTTTCTTCCTTTCTTCCTTCTTTTTTTTCTTTTTCTCTTTCTTTCCTTCCCTCCTTTCTTTCTTTCCTTCCTTCCCTCCCTTCTTCCTCTTTTTCTCTTTTTCTTTCTTTCCTTCCTTCCTTCCCTCCCTCCTCTTTCTACCTTCCTTTCTTCCTTCCTTCCTTTCCTTCCTTCCTCTTTCTTTCTCTCCCTCCTTCCTTTCTCCCTTCCTTTCTTCCTTTTTCTTTTTCCTTCCCTCCTCTTTCCTTCTTCTTCCCTCCCTCCCTTTTTCTTCCTTCCTTCCTTCCTTTTTTCTTTTTCTCTTTCTTCCTTTCCTTCCCTCCCTCCCTCCCTCCTTTCTTTCCTTCTTTCCTTCCTTCCTTCCTTCCCTCCCTCCCTCCCTCCTTCCCTTTCTTTCTTTCTTTCTTTCTTTCTTTCTTTCTTTCTTTCTTTCTTTCTTTCCTTCCTTCCTCCCTCCCTCCCTCCCTCCCTCCCTCCCTCCCTCCCTTCTTTCTTTCTTTCTTTCTTTCTTTCTTTCTTTCTTTCTTTCTTTCTTTCTTTCTTTCTTTTTCAGTGTGTGACTTTTTAAGCAGCCTTTTCCCTGTGACCGGAGCTCCTAATGACAAAACAGCAGTAGATATTTATCGCCGTCTCTTAGCCTATCATTTTTTCCATTTCCAAAAAGTACATTGTTGGAAGGGGCTGCATTGCAGTAAAACGGTGATTTGCTGCCTAGGAGACTGTCTGAAGAATCAGCAACCATTTATTTGTCCTGCCCGGCCAATGACCTTGTGCCTTTATGGACACACTCGGTTTTGTGGAAATGCGGACGGTCTCCGACACATGTAACTCAAATAGCTGTTTGCAGATTAATTTGGGATCAATGGCGGAGGCCAGAGGCCAAACAAGAATAAGTAATTGACATGAAGAGAATAAATGATGGTCCTTCCTTGGGCTATTTATGGATCGCCTGGTCTCTTTTTTTTTCTTAATTTATGGATCCGTAAGAACGGTCAAGGATGACCGTTCCTTGTGGGAAGCCCAGCCTTTGGCTGCGGCTTGCAATTCAACAAGAATTTGGTACAGTCCTTTTATAGAGGAGAGGAGGGGAGGGGAGGGGAGGGGAGGGGAGAGGAGAGGAGAGGAGAGGAGAGGAGAGGAGAGGAGAGGAGAGGAGAGGAGAGGAGAGGAGAAGAGAAGAGAAGAGAAGAGAAGAGAAGAGAAGAGAAGAGAAGAGAAGAGAAGAGAAGAGAAGAGAAGAGAAGAGAAGAGAAGAGAATTTTGTATTCTGCAGATAATTTTAGAATATAATACAATAACAGAATTGGAAGGAACCTTGGAAGTCTTCTAATCCAACCTCCTGCTTAGGTAGAAAACCCTGTAGTCATGATGGCGAACCTATGGCATGCGTGCCAGAGGTGGCACACAGTGCCTTCTCTGTGGGCACGTGAGCCGTCACCCCAGTTCAGCTCCGCCACACATGCGCGTGCCTCCCACCGGCCAGCTGATCTTCGGGTCTCTGCCGTGCATGCGTGGGAGCAGGGCATGTGCAGGGGGCCCGCGTACGTGCACAGGGGATGGGGATCATGCACACGCATTGTATTTCGGCCGAAGCCAGATTCACTGAACAACCCTAACTTAACAAGGGCCCCTCCAACAGCCAATTGGAGGAGTAGGAGGCGTGGGAGTCAGGGTCAGCATCAAGGCAACCTGAGAGCTCAGGGGGTGGGGAGGAGAGGGAATGGGAGTTGTCAAAGAGAGAGATAGATGGAGGTGGCACCTGGGCCGTCCATCAGCCCTCAGATGGAGGGTCAACAGCCAACAGGTTTGGAGCAGTGATGGGTTCCTCCCGGTTCGGCCGAGCCAGTAGCAGGGACGATATGATGTTATCGAACCGGTTCTGCCCCCCCCTGCCACCCTGCTACATTATTCTTACCTTTTATTTGGCCCCACCCCCAATCTATTGCTGCCTCCTGAGTCCTAGCTGATCGGCTAGAAGGAAAAAAACTGTTTAAACTCTTCTCACGGGGCTTCAAAGGGCCACCCTACACCTGATCAGTGTTAAAAGGCAGTGTGGTGGTAGACCGGTGCCTCCAAAAACAAATGAGTAGACCGGTGCCTGCAAAAATAAATGGGTAGACCAGTACAGCTCTGCAAGCAGTTAAAAGCCTGGTAGACCAGTCCTCTACTAAATCCTAAATAATTGTCACATGACCATCAAGCCACACCCACAAAATAAGCCACACCCACAGAACCGGTAGTAAAAAAAGTTAGAACCCACCCCTGGTCTGGAGGTGGTTGAAGAAGAAGAGGAGGAACAGCTGAGTCCACTGCCTGACAAGGGATGCACAGAAGGCAGAGGAGAGGAGAGCAGTGGAAATCTATGGGCTGGTTCTTGGGACGGAAGAGCCACCGCTGATAACGAAGCCCCACCCTAGCTCTTGGGATAAAAGGCAGGGGACGGAGATGAATAGATGTGGCAGACAATCATTCATCTCCCCAGCTGGCCGGACTTGTGTTAGCCTGCGGTGAGAGAGAAACTTTTTTGCTTGGCTGCTGACACTCCTGATTAAATGAGTTCACTTCAGAGGGTTTGTCGTGTTTGCAGAGCTGGGTCAGAACATCTGCATTATTCAAGCACAGACCTGAGCCCAGTCGCTGTGCTCTACACCAAGGTTAGAATTTTTCCTGCTCAGACGTTTCTGACTAAGTATCTTCCTAAAGCCCAGAGGACAAAGGAGCAAAGGTGGAAACATAGTTTGCAGCCACGTGAGCCTCTGGTATGCCTTTCATCCACCTGGGAAATGGCACAAGCCTGAACGTGCAGACAGATGACTCAAGGAAGTCACCTTGACAGACATTCAAGGAATCCTTAATTCTTCCCAGTCCTATTCCTGAAGCTGTCCTGAGTTTAACCAGCCAGAAGAAAATGAGGAATTTTTATTTTTATTTTTTTTGTCTTGGCAATGGCAATGAAAGTTGACAGTTTTATGTTGACATGGCTTGACCGCAGACCCTCTGCTGCCCATTGGGAGACTAAGATAGATCTATTTCGGGCTTATAAGCCCTCATCAGTTAGCCACACCCTCATCCCATGTATCCCCCCCTGTAAAGGTACGGTGTTTGTTTTCTTTCCTTTTTGTAGGCTTTATGTGTATTTCTCTTTAGCCAGATTCTTCCTATATAAACCAAGATTTTCATGCAGCCCTAGCTTGTGAAATCACAATCCACTAGTTTCTAGGCTTTTTCTTCTGGCAGCCAGAAGACCCTCTGCTGCCCATTGGGAGACTAACATAGATCTATTTCGGGTTTATAAGCCCTCATCAGTTAGCCACACCCTCATCCCATGTATCCTCCCTGTAAAGATACAGTATTTGTTACTTTCAGATCTTTTTTATCTGAAAATAGTTGAGAAACAGGAAGCTGAGTAATTTTGCATCCATTCTTCTGTAGCATGAAAAAACGTTTTCTCAGTCCACTTAGATGGTCCACTCAGCTGATATATCACAAAATCTTTCCCCATTGCCTGAGTTTAGTCACTGGAGGATTTTAACAAGAGGTTGGGCAGCTATTTGTCTGAAATGGTGTAGGATCTTCAGTCTGGAATGGAATAGAGTTGTGATGGCGAACCTGTGGCATGCAGAGCCATCTTTCCAGGCACGCGAGTTGTCGCCCAAGTCACCTGCAGCTGTGCATGTACCCCAGCTGGTGTTTGGGTCTCAGGTGCGCATGGGCACAATTTAGGGGACCCAGCTGGTCTTTGGAACTCTCCTGTGCATGCACACGTTTGTGTATGTGCATGCGAGTATTTGCACGCAGCAAAGATGGCATTTGCACACATGCATTTCATGCAGAAAACCCACATGCATGTGTAGATTGTGTGATTGCACATGCAGCGCACGGGGGGTGCCGTGTGAAAGCCTTGCGCATGCGCAGATGGTGCAGTTGTGTGTGCAGCGCGCAGAGGAGCCACATGGATAGCACACATGCGCACAAAGCGTGCAAAGCATGTACCTGTTTGGCACAGTGAGTAAAAGGTTTCATGCCTGCGAGTAAAAGATTCGCCACCACTGGAATAGGCTCTGGAATGGAATGCAAAGAGTTAGACTAGAACCATGATGGTAAACCTATGGCATGCGTGCCACAGGTGGCACATGGAGCCGTATCGGTGGGCATGCGAGCATTACCCTAGTTCAGTGCCGGGCAGCTGATTTTCGGGCCTTCTGGGCCCACCGGAAGTCAGGAAACAGTTTCCGGCTTCTGGGGGGGTGGGGAAGACTGTTTTCACCCTCCCCGGGCTCCAAGAAAGCCTCTGTAGCCTGGGGAGGGCAAAAAACAGGCCTACTAGGCCCACTGTGCCATCATGTGCCAAGAGCGGGGCAAACCCGGGGGTTGTGTGTGCATGCACAGCGGGCGGTTCGCCTTGAATTATGGGTGTGGGCATGCGGGCATGTGACCCACTGCGCAGCCCCCGCTTTTGGCACGCAATGGCAAAAAGGTTCATCACTGGACTAGACGACTTCCAAGGTCCCTTCCAACTCTGTTATTCTGTTACAATTCCCTTTCAACATCCAAACCGAGCCCTAATTCCAGCTTTCCTTCCTTCTCATTTCCCACGAAAGCTCTGCTTGGAGAGCTGCCATATCTGGCTTGCCACAATCCAGGTGCTCATTCGACGAAAGCCAAGAGCATTTTAACGTACGGCATCTGCATCCTGATTGCACAGCTAGGGTACTCTTGCTATTCGCTACCAAGGGTTGCCCAACCTTGACAACTTTATTTAAGACTTGTGGACTTCAACTCCCAGAATCCCCCTGCATGGGAGCCTCTCTGGGGAATTCTGGGACCTGAAGTCCACAAGTCTTAAAAATTTCCATGGTTGGACCATCCATACTGGACAATGCCAGTGCCTGATCCTTTACTGGCCAATTTCTGTTTTTTAACCTTCAGCGGAGTGGGTAGTGCACTGTATGCCAAGGCCAGGTGTCCATGGAAACATCGGGGGCTGAGTCACGCTGGACGTAAGGCTTGCTTCTAATCACAAGGCCAATTTGCTCCTGAGTTGAGCTCCATCCATTAACTGAGAAACTAGCCAGGAACTGAGGGAGAGAAGTCACAGGGAAAGAAGACAAGCAGGTGCGCATTCTTGCATGTCTCACCGCGAAGCCTTTGCGGCGGGAGACTGAGCCGAACCGATTCTGTAACTCAAGAGCCTTCAGGGAGTCCACGCTGTCTGCTGTTTGCATTTGGCAGCCCCCGGGTACATGCATCGTACAACAACTGGCAGACGCCTTTAATTATTAAATGTGTTTGCGTTTGGCGTCGGGAGAGGAGTGGGGGGTGGCGGGATGGCGAGTGGGTTTGTTGATATTGTTCCTTGCAGTATTTCAGAATGCTCTTTGCACCAGGGCGATTAAACAGAGGGTACGGTGAGGCCCAGGAGAATATCATTCCTACTGGTTTCCTCCTTGCATTTATTTATATATTTTTTTTGAAGAATTCTTTAATTTTTATTTCTCATAAACATGTCTTAAATGTACAGTCTCTTACCCATTGTTAATCATACATATTCTCTTTTAACTTTCATATTCCCCCAAAATAAGACATCCCCTGATAATAAATCCAATCGGGCTTTTGAGGGCATGGCAATAAGGCCAAGCGCTTATTTCAAGGTTCAAAAAAATATAAGACAGGGTCTTATTTTCGGGGAAACACGGTAGTTCATTCTTCATCCTAAAAAATTTGAGTATACTCGGGTTGCTCTGTCTCCCTTCAATGGTGGGTTTCAAAAATATTTACTACACGTTCTGTGGGCGTGGCTTGGTGGGCGTGGCAGGGGAAGGATACTGTAAAATCTCCATTCCCTTCCCACTCCAGGGGAAGGTTACTGCAAAATCCCCATTTCCTCCTGATCAGCTGGGACTTGGGAGGTAGAGATTAGATGGGGGTGGGGCCAGTCAGAATTTTTACTACTGGTTCTCCAAACTACTCAAAATTTCCGCTACCGGTTCTCCAGAACTGGTCAGAACCTGCTGAAACCCACCTCTGTCTTAATTTTACAACAATTCTTTTTCTCCTTCTCCTCTTTTTCCCTTCCCTCCCTTCTTCTATCCACTTCTATTTCTTCTTCCCTCTTCTCCTTCCCCTTCCTTTCCGCCACTCATCCCTTCTTCCTCCCTTTCTAACTTTCTCTCCTACTCTTATTTCGCCTCCCTTTTTTCCCCTCCTTTTCCCTTTCTTCTGTTCCTCTCTCTCCTTCCTCTCTTCTCCCCTCCTATCTGTCCCTCTACTCCTCTTTCCACTCTCTCTCCATTGTTATATTCATTTTCAATTCAATATTTTCCAAAGTGGTATCCGAGCAACCCCGATTTTCTATTTATATACAAATTCTTTTCTATTTCTTTCTTGCATTTAGTTATTAAACAAACTCATATATTGTAATATATGAGTTTGGCGACTGTAGATCCCATCGGGACCTGTTGCAAGCTGAGGACATGTACCTCTCCAGTATCTGATTGTTTTAAAAAATATAAACGATGTTAGGCTTCAGTGGTTAAATGACCTAGACCTTGGTGTCTGAATATAGATCTTTTTAACAGTCATCCTAAGGGTGCTTTTATTTTCAAGAGGCAACTGGACTTTCTTGGTTTTTCCTTGAAGATATTTCACTTCTCATCCAAGAAGCTTCTTCAGCTCTGACTGGATGGTGGGGAAGGGAAGGATTTATACTCCTTGCAGGCAGCTGGTCATTCACATTCTTTTAAAGTCCAATTGTCTCCCGAAAAAATACCTTTGGGATAACCATAACCTAGGTGACTGAGAATCTCTACAGACTTTTAAAAGTCATATTTTATTGTCTTTTTAAAACCTTGGTGAAACGTTCATATATATTGCAAGTCCATGGATGATACGCCATATGCTAAGTAAATAAAGACGCCCAACCCACAGAAAGGTGACTCCAAGGTGGCTTGCAAGCATTTAAAAGATTCATCATATAATAGTTTTAAAAAACTCTACCCCACCTTCCATGGCAGCAGCAACACAATTAAATCAGCAACATTTCTGTCAGAGTTTTGCAGAGTGACTAGTATTATGAGATAAAGCCAGGAGCAAAAACACAGCAGACAGCACACAAGAGCCTTTAGATAATTAACAGTGGTTTTATGTACAACTAAATATATACAGACATATACTTGGCATGAGGAGAAGGGAGATGCCCTCTAATGGCTTCCCTTATATAGACAGCTTCTTACCCAGCTTCTTAAAGCGGCAGTAACCCTGCTGCCTCATTCCCATTGCATCAGCTTACAGTTGCCTCCGCTTACAACCTTCCTTCAGCTTACAGCTATTAAATCTACATACCATGGCAATTTCAGTTCGCAATCCCCACAAATGAGCGTGGCATCTGTTTCACAACCATTGCATTCCCTTAACAACGGCCGCCAAAAGAAAGTCATAATGTCAGGTCCGATCAGGGGGACACAGATCACAATGGATGTAATTGTAGGGCTCAATTGCAGTCACAACTCAAGGATTGCCATGCTTACTTTGATTCTGATCCTTCTCCCCTGTGACAATATGAATAAACGTTGGTAAAACAATTTAGTGGGTTTTTTTTTCAATCACAAGAATACAGCTCATCTGTCTGGAACCCTCACTACGTATCGGACATAAATACAATTGAGAGTCCCCAGAGATATTTCATGAGAAGAATCCTCTAACTGCAATAAAATACCTTATGCCACCAGACTCCAAATTTTGGGCTTAGACAACTTAGAACTATGACGCCTTCGATCTGACCTAAGTGTAGTACATAAAATTATCTGCCACAATGTCCTACCTGTCAATGACTACTTCAGCTTCAACCAGAACAATACACGAGCAAGTAATAGATACAAACTCAAGTAAACCACTCCAAACTCAATTGCAGAAAATACGACTTCAGCAACAGAGTGGTCAACGCCTGGAATGCATTACCTGACTCTGTCGTTTCTTCCCCCAACCCCCAAAACTTTAAACTTAGACTGTCTACTGTTGACCTCACCCCATTCCTAAGAGGTATGTAAGAGGGGATGCATAACTGCATCAGCGTGCCTTCCATCCCTGTCCTAATATTCCTTTTTACTCTTACTCTTTTCATGTATTCAAATTATGATTGTACTTTTACCTGTTCTCTTATATATGTTTGACAAAATAAATAAATTAAGTAAAACAAAAGAAAGTCAAGATGGCAGCCATAATTACAATTGCATATATATATATATAAAAGCCGCAGTTTCTTTGTTTTGGCCACAATCTTTCCTTTTTTGCTCCTTTCCCTGCGGATACACTAAAAAAAACAACAACAACTCCCTACAGTAATTAAGATTTTATCTCATATAATAAAAAAAAAGCTTGCTTTGATTTGGCTCCGGGAACCTTCAATTAAGCGTCCGATGACTAAAAGAACTCCGCCTGTTTTGGCTGTGACTAACCTGTGGGCTGCGGACAGAAAAGCAGCATTAAAGGTGAATAATGAAAACGTTCTAAAGAACAAGAAAATCTCAGTCCACATCCCTAGAATTTCTGGGTGGATGTCCCTGAGAAATAGATAGAAGGACAGCTACAACAAGAGAGGGGAAGGGCCGAAGAAAGGAAAACAGCACTGAGAAGGCGGAGATGGAAGACAGAAGGGAAAATGACAGATTAAGGGCAGTCGTGAGGGATCGATCTCCAGCTGGAAGCTGTTTTCCATCCGCCAAGGGCTTCTACCAAACGGAACATCCTGCATTGGGGGAGAAATAAACCCGTTGAACATTTTTTTAAAAAAAGATTGCCTTTTTCTCTTTCTCTCTCTCTCTCCTCCAGAGTTTGCAACTGGCTAGGTGGGTCGATCAAAAAAGCCTTTTTGCTTGATGGAAAACGCCAGCCGTGATTAAGTTTTCATGCCTGAGGTGGGACTAGAACTCACTGTCTCCTGGTGATTGGCCCAGTCACCCAGCTGCTTTTCATGCCTAAGGTGGGACTAGAACTCGCTGTCTCCTGCTTTCAAGCATGGTGCCTTAATCTGTTCTGCCCCAGCTCCAGATTCCCGAGGATATTGACACACATCAACGGTCCTTATCAAATTTATTAAGTAGAAAGAATAAACCAAAGTCCGGCAAAGGTTGGCAACCAGCCCAGAAAACAAGATACGATAAGACTTTCCCAAAAATGCTCTGATGATAATTACACGTTGTTTCCAGCAAGAAACGTACTAACTGTGTGCGACTTAAATAGGCTAAGGGAGTGGCCAATTATCCTCAAGCCTTACTCTCGAGGAGGCCTCCTCCTCCTGAGTAGCCACTCCTGCCTTTTGGCAGCCCTGCGTGCTCGAGCATTGAGGAGAGGCTCCTCCACTTCGCTCTCTCCAGTTGAAGGAACCTCTGGAAGTTCTGAAGGCCCTGGCTGAGTCTCTGCCTCTGGCACCACATCCTCTTTAGCCTCCTTGCTATCCGACACGAGCGCCGGCTGTGCCGGCTGCTTGGCGCGACACACCAGCTTCCTCGTTGGGATCAGCCACGATCCACACAGGCCGACGGCAGGCCACAACATAACAACTGGACCCAACTCATCTTGAAGTTCCTAACCCAAACCCCAATGTCAAATCTGCAGCTTCCCACAGTCTCCCACGTCTATCTGAGGGTGGGATCCGATTTATGCAAAGGTGCCTTTAAAAAAAGTCTGAAATCCATGCACACATGGAGAGATGGGTTAATTACAGGAGACCCAAACGCCACGGGAGCGAATTTCCCTTTGGAAAATCCGAGGCTTGCGTGTTTTGACGAATAAATAAAAGATTACGAGCCCCATTTAACTGTACCAGCGTGTGGTTGATCAGCGTTTTCTCATCTGAAGCAAACCAAATTCAGGTCAGGCTGTCCCAGAAGAGCTTGAAACAATATTTAGTTTCATTATCTACAGATCTCAAATATAAAAAAAAAAACAGTCTAAGAATATATAAACAGAAGCCTTTGGTTTAAAGACTTCATTTCTTTCTGAAATTCCCCTTGAGCTCATCTTCTGAAACACCGCCTGCCCTGAATGGGATGGATTGATGAATGATGCGCCATCAAGTTGGTGTCAGCTATGATCCCACGGATAAATCTTCTCCAGGAGGATCTGTCCCTAACTTGGTCCTTCAGATCTTCTAACAGGGCACTCATCACCCCTGTAACAGAGTCCAGCCACCCTGGGGATGCTCATACCTTTCTCTTCCCTTCCATCTCCCCAAACATTATAGACCAGGGGGTCTCCCACCTTGGCCACTTTAAGACTTGTGGACTTCATCTCCCAGAATTCCTCAGCCAGCAAAGCTCTGGGAACTCTGGGAGTTGAAGTCCACAAGTCTTAAAGTGGCCAAAGTTGGAAACCCCTGTTATAGACTTCTTCAGAGCTTGATCTTTGCATAATGCATCCAAAATTTGAACCCGATCATTAAAGCCTTGAGAAGGAACGCTGGGTTGATTTGTCCGAAGAACAATAGGTTTCTCTTCTTGGCTGTCCCTTAAATTCAGTCTCCTCAAACACCCAAAGGACCAGAGGTTCAATATTCTTTGTATCCTGCTTTTGAGTCCAAATTTTACATACGGTGCCCTGAATTCACACTGCGTGGCAGCAAATACTGTACTATAAGAAAATCATGTGATAGCAAATATGGATAGCGCCAGGGGTGGGCTTCCTGCACCGTGGCTGCGGGTGTGTGTGTGTGTTTGCCCTCCCCAGGCTCTAGAAGCCTCTGGAGGCTGAAAAGTGGCTCATTTCTGGCCTTCCCGAACTCAGGTAGGCCTGTTTTTCACCCTCCCTGAGCCTCCGTGTATGCCCTTCACTTACCTGCATCCAAAACGGGTCGCATGGAGACTCCTAGGATGGGCGGGGTGGGGTGGGTGGGGCCAGCCAGGAGTGGAATTTGGGGGTTCTCCCAGATATCAAGATGTTGCCGATATCCACAATCGGTTCCACAACACGAGGGATCCATTTTAGGAATTTTTGTTTCTGTTTTTTTATGTGCTTCCAGTCCAAAGATTTCTTGCTCCGTTTTGCAGATCTTAACGGTAATGTGTCTCTTTCGGATATATTGCTTCCCTTCCCTTGTGACTTAGGAAGTGGCCTTCTGTTGATATTAACAATACGATCCAAGATTTGTGAAAAAAAAAAAACAACACTTCTGTCCTTGGGATTATGAGCCAAGGAAACTCGGCCAGATGGCAGAAACAGGAAAAGATTAAAGCAATGACTGGCTAATTCTGTGCCCGCCTATGGAGACATGGCACCAAACCACAGCCTGCTAATTTGTTCCAAATGGACGAGATGGCAGCTCAAAAGGGGCTCTCAAAAGCCTTGTCATTGGGGGAAGATTCTCTTTGGCCTCCCTTCCCACGGACACCGAGCTTTTTGAGCGAAATATCCAGTACAGTAGCCCCAGGGGTGAAATCTAGCAGTTTCTGACAGGTTCCAGTGAATCGGTAGCGGAAATTTTGAATAGTTCGGAGAACTGGCAAATACCACCTCCGGCTGGCCCCAGACTGGGGCGGGAATGGAGATTTTGCAGTATCCTTCTCCTGAAGTGAGGAGGGGAATGGGGATTTTTCAGTATCCTTCCCCTAGGAGTGGGGAGGGAATGGGGATTTTGCAGTATCCTTCCCCCAGCAGTGGGGAGGGAATGGGGATTTTGCAGTATCTGATTCCAAAGGGTAGGTGCGCCCACAGATATTCTCACTCCCTAGGGGCCGTCAGCCGACATTGCCTGGCTGACGGGACCCCAAGTAGGCCCTCTCTATGTGAGCGCACCGGGCGATGGGGAGCTGTTGCTGGCCGCAGGTGTTCTGCCAAATACCCTGGACCTAAGCCATGTAGGGATTTATAGGTGATCACCAACACCTTGAACTTCACCCGGTAGCCAATGCAGGTCATGCAGGAGGGGTGTGACATGGGAGCATTGGGACACTCCCATCACTTGGTGATCTCCAGGTCTTCTGGATCTCAGCTTCCAGAATTATACTCCAGAATTACTGTGTTGAGTTGTCTTGTGCTGTATTGATTTGATTTCTATTGCCGCCCACCTCAGCAAATGACTCTGGACGGCTCACAATTCAGAAGCACATAATGCAATTAAAATCTTCAAAACGTTTTAAAACAATAAAAACAGCAAAAGCCATTAAAACACTAAAAAGCATTAAAGCATTAATTCGAGTATTTACAAATTCATTATAACGCGTTTCTCAGTCTGGCTAAGAATTCACAGAATTCCGTCTACGACACCTGAAGGACAGCAAACAAGGAAGGCAAACCACATTATGAATGAACGGGAATGCAGCTACAGCTGTTCCTCTGAAGGACTGTAACTCTGTACATGTCCTGAGGAAAGGCTTAGCTTCTCAATTACTTGGGGAAGAAGCCATGATGTTCAACTTCCCATCCGTACAAAAAAAAAAAAGAAGATTCTTAAATAGCTTTATTTGAATTTCCAATGGAGGCCTGGATCATATCATACCCAAAACAGAAGTGGAAACCCAACCCAACCCAACCCAACCCAAAACATGTATTCTTCTGACGTAGTCCTGCAATTTCTCTTAATTTTTCTCTAAAAAAAAAAAAGGATAAGAATTGGAAGTACATCAAAGAGACTGTTCTTGGCCAAATGTCAATGATTAAAATTGGTCCCAGAAGATGGCTGGCTGCGACAGTATCTATAAGATCATTGTCTCCCAAACTTAGCCTTTTTAAGATGTGTGGAGTCCAACTCTCAGAATATTCTGGGAATTGAAGTCCACACCTCTTCGAATGGTCAAGGTTGGGCAACTGTTGTGGCCCGTACGGGACCTGTGCAGCTAGTAGCTGATTCAGACAGCGAGGAGGCTGGTGTGGTGCTGCGCCAGCAGCCTGTGCAGCTGCACTCAAGTCGGACAATGAGGAGGCTGGAGAAGATGTGGTGCCAGAGGTGGGGATTCAGCCAGGGCCTTCAGAACCTCCAAGTGAAGTGAAGAAGACAAAGAGGAGGAGCCTCTTCTTGATGCATGGGCGCGCAGAGCTGCCAAAAGGCAGGAGTGGTTCCTCAGGAGGAGGTCTCCTCAAGAGTAAGGCTTGGGGCTAATTGGCCACTCCCTTAGTCTATTTAAGGAGGACCGCTGACTGAAGCAATTTGCAGGGAACAACTTTGTTCACATACCTTCGTGTCTTGTCTTACTTATCAGCTTCCTGCAAATTGCTTCTGGGCATTCTGCCAACCACAGTAAGCTTTCAGTTATTATTCTTTGAATTCTTGGTGGCTGTTAGTGCAATTAATTAACAGCCGTTGTTGTAAAATACTGGTTTATTCAGTAAACTAAGGTTTGAACAGACTTTGTGTGTGCTGCGTTCTTTGGGATCCGTAGCTGGGGCAGAACAGCAACACGGATCTATAGACTTTCTCTTTCGAGCTGATGACTTACCAGCCCTTGAAAATAACATCGGTCTGGACTGCGACTCTAAATTCCAAGTCACATCCTTTCTTGATCTTTTGGTTTATCAACTGGAAGATTACCTGTTTCCTCATCAAAGGATGATGAGTCTCATTATCAACAGGTAAGCAGTATCCCTCCTACCAAAATGACGTGGGCAACCTCTGGGACAGGGGATCATCAGGAGAGCAGTGAGGTTGAGAGGAGATGAGTCCACACCGTCCCTAGGGATGAAGTTGAGAAGATGCATAAGGAGGTCTGAAGATGTTGAGACTCTAGGAAGAGCTCAGAGAAGAGCAACCAAGATGATTAGGGGACTGGAGGCTAAAACATATAAAGACCAGTTGCAGGAACTGGGCAGGGCTAGTCTGATGAAAAGAAGGACTAGGGGAGACATGATAGCATCTTCCAATATCTCAGGAGTTGCCACAAAGAAGAGGGAGTCAAGCTATTCTCCAAAGCATCTGAAGGCAGGAGAAGAAGCAGTGGGTGGAAACTAATCAAGGAGAAAAGTAAGTTAGAACAAAGGAGAAATTTCCTGACACTCAGAACAATTAATTAGTGGCAAAAGGGTCTCATCATTCCATCTGTTGATCATTTCCAACTGGGGAAACCTTGAAGGGCAGAAAGTCCTTCCTTGAGTTGCTAGCAGAGGACTGTTGCACCTTATCCCAGGCTGCCTTTGCAGAGCAATATACGACTTTCTCCAGAGCTTTTAAAGACATCTAGCAAACTGCCGCCACCTCTTTACCAGACAGGTAAAACCTTTTCAGGATTCCGGTGCTTCGGTATCAGCCCTCCACCGGAACCCCAAAGCCAGGCACAGCAGCCAAGCCATCAAATAAGCCACCAACAAGTGGGCCCGTTTGTGGCCTGCAAAGATTTTGGCTGCAGAACGGTGACCTCACCGAATGTTTCTTGCAGCCAGCAGCAGTGCGGTAACTATCCAGATGTGAGTGATTCATCAAAGGGAAGCAGCTGTTTAGCCCACAAGCCAGCCAAACCAGAGCTTCCCTCTTGCTTTAGAGGGGAGGCAGAAAGCGCCAAGATGATCTGAGCGTGCTTCAGATGTAGCACACCTGGTTTGCACTTCCATCCTCTTGGGGGGGGGGGAGGTGTCATGTGGTTCCCCTTTCCTTCTTAGAAAAAAAAAGGAAGGGAGGGAAGAGTGGAGGGAGGGAGGGAGGGAAGGGAAAAGGAAGAAGCAAAGAGATAGGAAGGAAGGAAGGAGTATAGAGATAAGGAAGGAAGGAAGGAAGGAGGGAGTATAGAGACAAAGAAGAAAAAAGAAGGAAGTCTAGAGATAAAGAAGGGAGGGAGGAGTATAGAGACAAGGAAGGGAAGGAAGGAGTATAGAGATAAGGCACAAAGGATGTATAGAGACAAGGAAGGGAGGAAGAGAAGGAGGGAGGGAGGAAGGAAGGAAAGAAAGAAGGGAGGAAGGAGTATAGCGATAAGGAAGGAAGGAAGGAGTATTGAGATGAAATGAGGGAAGAAGGCAGGAAGGAGGGAAGGAAGGAAGGAGTATAAAGACAAGGGAGGGAGGAAGGAGGGAAGGAGTATTGAGATGAAGTGAGGGAAGAAGGCAGGAAGGAGGGAAGGAAGGAAGGAGTATAGAGATAAGGAAGGAAGGAAGGAGGGAGTATAGAGACAAAGAAGAAAAAAAGAAGGAAGTCTAGAGATAAGGAAGGGAGGGAGGGAGGAGTATAGAGACAAGGAAGGAGGGAAGGAAGGAGTATAGAGATAAGGCACAAAGGATGTATAGAGACAAGGAAGGGAGGAAGAGAGGGAGGGAGGAAGGAAGGAAGGAAAGAAAGAAAGGGGAGGAAGGAGTATAGCGATAAGGAAGGAAGGAAGGAGTATTGAAATGAAGTGAGGGAAGAAGGCAGGAAGGAGGGAAGGAAGGAGTATAAAGACAAGGAAGGAAGGAGGGAGGGAAGGAAGGAAGGAGTATAAAGACAAGGGAGGGAGGAAGGAGGGAAGGAGTATAGAGACGAACGAACAGAGGGAGGAAGAAAGGAAGGAGGAAAGGAAGGAAGGAGTATAGAGATAAGGAAGGAGGGAAGGGAGAAAGGGAGGAAGGAAGGAGTATAGAGAAGAACTGATGGCAGGAGGAAGGAAGGTAGGAAGGAAGGAAGAGTATAGAGATAAGGAGGGAGGGAAGGAAGGAAGGGAGAAAGGGAGGAAGGAAGGAATAGAGAGACAAGGAAGAAAGGAAGGAGTATAGAGACAAGGAAGGAGGGAAGGAAGGAAGGCGTACAGAGATGAAGGAAGAAAGGAAGGAGTACAGAGACAAGGAGGGAAGGAAGGAAGGAAGGAAGGAATAAGTAAAGAGATAAGGAAGGAAGGAAGGAAAATCAGATCAGAAGAAAGTGCGTGGCTAGAGCTCAGCGCGCTCCCGCCTTTGGGGTCCGGCCGCGCGGGCGCGCCCCCGTGCGCAAAGCCGCCTCCTTGTCGCCCACGCGTGGCTCGCCTTCCTTTCCCCGGCCGGGCGCGGGCGCGAGTGGGACGAGGGAGGGGGGGGGGCGAGTAGGCGCGCGCGGCGGGGGCGTCGTCGGGGGTTGCCCCGTCCGGGCGCGGCGCCTCCCTGCCTGCCTGCCTGCCTGCAGCCCCGGGGGCTTCTCCGTGGCGCGCGCCGGAGCCGAGCATCCCTTGGCACATTCTCTCCGGGCGGCGGCGCCCCACTTGGCCGCTGCCGAGCGCGCAAAGCCGGCGGAGCAAAGCGAGGAACATGGCGACAGGCGGCAGCGGGAAGCCCGGCTCTGCCCCGGCCGCTCTTCGGCCGCTGGTGCCGCTGCTGCTGCTGCTGTTCGCGGGGTCCCACCGGCCGCCCTCCGCCCTCGCCGCCGCTCCTCCTCCTCCTCCTCCTCGGAGCAGCCTGCTGTTGCATCGCGCCCTGACCTCGCGGCCCCAGGATCGGGGCTTTGCGCTGCTCCAAGCTCAGGATCCCCCCGGCCCCGGGCAGCCCCCAAGGAGGAGAAGGGGCGCCCAGCCGCCGCCGCCGCCGCCTCCGCCGCCGCCGCAGGAGGAGCCGGTGAAGGTGTACGGCCAGGTGAGCGGTCCCCGGACGGGCATCTCATCTTTGCCCCTGAGCTGCTCCGCCGCGCCGCGACCCTCTTCGGCTGGCCTCCCCTCTCCCCATCCTCCTCTCCCCCCCCCTCCAAGCTGGCCTCAATCTCTGGAAGGGGGGGGGTTGAGCGAAGAGGAGGGGGGGCTCCCCCCGGAAACGTCCTTGGAAGATCCCCTTGGCCGCCACTTGCAAACTCCCCCCGCCTCCCCGCTTGCAACAATCCCCCTCCCCACTTGCAAATTCTCCCTTCCCCCCTTGCAAAAATCCCCCTCCCCACTTGCAAACTCCCCACTTGCAAAAATCCCCCTCCCCACTTGCAAATTCTCCCTTCCCCCCTTGCAAAAATCCCCCTCCCCACTTGCAAACTCCCCACTTGCAAAAATCCCCCTCCCCACTTGCAAAAATCCCCCTTCCCATTTGCAAATTCTCCCTCCCCACTTGCAAACTCCCCACTCCTCATTGAGGGTTCCTTTTTGGCGGTGGGGGGAGGAGGAAGGAGGTAGCCTGTGATGCGAACCACGATTCAGAGCTCCATCCCCCCCCTCCCTTGGCTGTTGCCTTCATTGAGGAGGGGGTTTGCCCTTTGCAGCCCCCCCCCCAAAACGAGCTTACCTTACCTAACTAGCAGCTAGCTTCTTTATCTGTGGGGAGGGAGGGGGGATCCATCAAGTGACTCTGGAGGGAGGAGGGGGAGGGTAGGAAATTAGAATGAGTGGCAGTGATGTATGGGGGGGGGGGGGGAGGCAGGCAGGGTGCGAATCTGCCTGCCTGCAGAGATTTAATGGTAAAATCCTTGGTCAAGGGTGCAGTGGAAGAGGGACATCACAAAGGTTGTTTAGACAGGGGGCCCGAGGGACCACCTTGGACCAAGCGGAGTGTTTGTTGTTGTTGCTTGCAGCCTTTGCCAAAGGGTAGTCTGGGTTGTTGGGTTATTTGGGGGACGGAGAGGGGGGGGAACGGGGGGACGGGGAGGCCTGAAAAATCAGTGCACATCAAGCCTCCTTTGCAGATGGACTTCACGGTCTGTTTCTGGCCTGTTAGGAAGAACTGGAAATCCCAGTTTTTATGCAACTCATTTACCGTTGTTTGCAAACAGTTCCTGTCAGGACTCTGTGGTTTGTGTTGCAACTTGCAGCTTGTCCAGCTTTGAGCCCCAAAGGTGCTTTCCTGAAAGGCAAAATAAATAAATAAAAATGAAACGTTTCTGAAAATTCATCCGAGATGCTTCTTCAGTTCTGACATTTCCCCACCGGACAGCTAGAACCCAAGAAGCTTCTCTTGGATGAGAAGCGAAACGTTTTTCAAAGCCAAAACCGAGAAGGTCCAAGTTGCCTTTTGGAAAAGCCGGGGTCTGGATGACTGCAAAATCTTCACAGACCCAGAGGGTGCTGATATTTCCATCAACCACGGCAAACAATATTGGGAGCTTGGTTGGTTCCCACGGAACTTCAACATTGGTGTAGCTTCTGGATCTTCCTTGCCTATGAACGCTGAAATCCACGGTTGTCATCCATTGTGTGTGGCTGGAATTCCTCGTGCAAGAACCACAGGGGTGACCTCTCCAAAGTTCTCCATCTCCTTCCTAGACAAGCCCGTTTGCCTTTTTTTGAGATGTCAACATGGGTTGTCTTTGTTGAGCCCATGAGTGACCTCAAGTCCCAACCTTCTCCTCTTTCTCTATGACATAACAGCTGACGTGAGGTCTAAAGGGAGCTATCTTTAAATTATTAGAAGAAATGGAGGTAGTGACAGATTTTATTTTCCTGGGCTCCAAGATCACCGCAGATGGGGATTGCAGCCAAGAAATTAAAAGACGCTTGCTCCTGGGGAGGAAAGCTATGGCAAATCTAGACAGCACACTAAAAAGCAGAGACATCACCCTGCCAACAAAAGTGCGTATAGTCAAGGCAATGGTTTTCCCAGTTGCAATGGATGGCTGTGAAAGTTGGACCATAAGGAAGGCTGAGCGCCAAAGAATGGAGGCCTTTGAACTCTGGTGCTGGAGAAGACACCTGCGAGTCCCTTGGACTGCAAGGCGATCCAACCGGTCAGTCCTAGAGGAGATCAACCTTGACTGCTCTTGACAAGGCCAGATCCTGAAGATGAAACTCAAATCCTTTGGCCACCTAATGAGAAGGAAGGACTCCCTGGAGAAGAGCCTAGTGCTGGGAACAATGGAGGGCAAAAGAAGGGGATGCCAGAGAACGAGGTGGCTGGATGGAGTCACTGAAGCAATCAGCGTGAGCTTAAATGGACTCCAGGGGATGGTAGAGGACAGGAAGGCCTGGAGGAACGTTGTCCATGGAGTCGCGATGGGTCGGACACGACTACGCGACTAACAACAACAACCTCTTTAAATTTAAAGGAAGACCTCTAAAAGAGTAAGAGTTGTGAGGAGCCCCAATTCCCTGCTGAAATGAAAGAGTTCCTTGCATTTCTAATTAGGCAGTTGGAACTATTGTCAGAAATGGCCACCGCTACTTTTTAAAGAAAGATGGAAGAGAGTGTGAAGAGCACAATGGACCTTCTGTTTGCTTGAAGGTGCTCTTGAGGTTCCTGCAGAATAATCCAGATTAAGATGATTTCTATCCTGCCTAGCCCCGGTCAATAAACATTGCCTTCTTTTTAAAACCACAAGCCACAAATCTTGTCAATTCAACAATGGCTTATTATTATTATTATTATTTTATTTCCTGCCTTGGCATCTTGTTTGCAGGATACTGAAGGGAACAATACTGACCAGGAAGACATTAGGTTAAGAAACGGCTCTCAGAATGACCAAATGTTCTAAAACCAAGTGTTCAAACTCAGTGTCATTCTTTTTTTTTTGAAAAGATTTTTATTTTTATTTCTTAATACACATATTGTAAATGTACATTCTCTTATCCATAATTGATCATACATACACATCTTTTTTTCTAAAGAAAGCATAAAGATAAGGCATTTTGATTACATTCGGGGTTGTTCTACCCTATCTTTCCCCTCATTTTACAACAAATCTTCTCCTTCTTTCTTTCCCTTCCCTTCCCTACCTCCTCTCCTCTCCTACTTCCTTCCTTCCTCCTCCCCTTCCCCTTCCTTTCCTCCACTCCTCTCCTCTTCCCCCCCTTTAACCTTTCCTACTCTTTTCCCCTATCTTTTCTTCCTCTCCTTTCCCCTTTCTTCCCTCCCTCTCTCTCCCTCTCCTCTTCTATCTTATCCTCTCCTCCTCTCTTCTTTTTTTCTCCTTTGTTGTCTAATATTTCCCCTATTTGGTATCCGAGCATCCCCAATTTTATATTAATATATACTTTCTTTCCAATTTCCTTTCAGTTTTGCCTATCACTTCTATCATCATAATTGTACATTTATATTATAACAAACTCAATATCATTGACGGCTGCATCAGGGTTGTGTTTGACAGTGGAGGGGTGGGATGGCGTGGCCAGCTCGATGTCACTCATGTCAGGGGCGCCTGTAGCAGCCCGAGCACTCTGCCAGCGAAAACAGGCTCTCGAGCTCCGTTTTCAGCTGAAATGGCCTCCTGCAACCCTCTGCCGGTGAAAACAGGTTCCCGAGCTCCGTTTTTGGCTGCGACACCCTCCTGCATCCCTCTGCCAGTGAAAACGGAGCTCAGGAAGGCCACCTACTACCGTCCTGATTCCATTTTTCCTGTCGGAGGCACCGCGGGCCGGTCCTTCCCTGTTTCCAGGGTGGTCCCGCAGGCTGGCTCTAAGGACCCAGCAGGCCGGATCTAGCTCCTGGGTTTTGAGTTTGACACCCCTGTTTTAAGAGAAAACTCAAGTCTTCCTCTTTGTCTAAACACTATTAAACCAAACCAAAATTTCTGGGCCCCAGAATTTCACTTGCCTGGGGTACCAGCTTTCCATGGCTGAATTTCTTTCTTTCTTCCCCCCCCCCCCCCGCCACAATTCCTTTGCTCCTGTTTTTCCCCTCCCTTAAGGACCCCAGGCACACGATTGATCAGTGGCTAAGACGCTGAGATTGTTGATCAAAAGGTTGGCAGTTCAGCAGTTCGAATCCCTAGTGCCGCGTAACGGGGTGAGCTCCCGTTACTTGTCCCAGCTTCTATCAACCTAGCAGTTTGAAAGCAAGTAGAAAAGACATGTAGAAAAATAGGGACCACCTTTGGTGGGAAGGTAACAGCGTTTCGTGCGCCTTTGTTGTTGAGTCATGCCGGTCACATGACCACGGAGATGTCTTCTTCGAACAGCACTGGCCCTTCGGCTTTGAAATGGAAATGAGCACCGCCCCCTAGAGTTGGGAACGACTAGCACATATGCGTGAGGGGAACCTTTACCTTTACTTAAAGACCCCAGAGCTTCTGTGAAAATCTGGAATATTCTAGGCTTCCTTCTTCCTTCCTTCTAGGCTATAAGTCAAGGACTATCTGCACACCTAAATTAGATCTGTCTGTTTCATGGTCAGCATTCTGATTTCAGCGGATTGATTTCCTATCAGAAAACTCCCCCGCAGGCCTATCTAGTGGAGCGTTTGGTTCCCATAGTAGCCAACTCTGGCTGTCTTTCAAACCCGTCCATGGTGCGAGTGGTTGCAGGAGTTGATGGCGTTGGTGGAAATGGCAAAATTGACTTATTTTGATTAAAGAAAAGAATAGAAGTGCTTTCGTTTCCACGTGGAAACCGCTTCTGAACTTCGTGCTTGAAGTGGAAAAGAATGAAACTTAGATTTGCGGTTTTACTGTTTAGATTGGTAGATCTTTATAGAAATGGCTTGTTCATGTTATTATGAAAAAACAAAGTGTGATTTGACCTTAAAGCAGGGGTGAAGTGCTTCCGGTTCGGACCGGATTGCCTGATCCGGTAGCGATGGGAGCAGGTGGTTCAGAGAACCAGTAGCAAAAATCGCTACCCCCCCGCCAACCATGTGCAGCTAAGCCGCACGATCATCAGAGGCTGTTTTTCTTTTTTTACTTTTAAAAGCATTTTTTCTACAACCTCTTCCGCTGAAAAAATGCTTTTAAAAGTAGTAAAAAAAAAGCCTCTGATGATCAGCTGGAATCATCAGAGGCTTTTCAAAGCATTTTTTTCTGCAACCTCTTCGGCCAAAGAGGTGGTTTAAAAAAAAAACGCTTTGAAAAGCCTCTGACGATCCCAGCTGAGTTGCCTGATCGGCAGAGGCTTTTCAAAGCATTTTTTGCCTGCAAACTCTTCGGCGGAAGAGGTCGTAGAAAAAAATGCTTTGAAAAGTTAAAAAAAAAACAAGTTGGCCACACCCACCCAGTCACATTACTCCTCCCCCCCGCCAAGCCACGCCCACAGAACCGGTAGTAACAAATTTTACATTTCACCCCTGCCTTAATGCCGGCAACAGAGAAAGTCGGAAGTCAATGTATGCTTTTCTTTTTTTTTCTTATCCTTCCTCACCTCTCTTCCCCCTCTTCCTCCCCATTGTTTTCCTATTTACGGTTGTATTTTGTATCTTATTTTATCTTATAACTCAATAAAAATGTTAAACAGTGGATGTCTTTCAAACTCAGCCAGGAACCAATAGCAACATGTTGATGTCCCATGATTGCAGCACATACCAGAGATCATATCAGAGATCGATCTTCCCACTGGTGCGTGCACTTTTAATTAGAATATTAGAACAGAATAGATCTGGAAGGGACCTTCAAGGTCTTTTAGTCCAGTTCAAGCCAGAGAAACTATACCACAGGTCTACAACTTTAAAACATTCAAAGAACCATTTGGACCTGTTTCCCACAGAAAAGAAAACAGCGGGAGCCACAAAACTCTTCCCGTGCCTGACTATTTCTTGAGCGGCCACAAAACTAGCATATGTAGTTGAATTAAACGTTCTGTTTTCTTCTGAAACTTTTCTTGGATTTATCCATGGCTGGCGTACCGGGGTCAAAAAACTCAATAAATTATGTGCCGACAGGTGTCGCACATTGGCGGTTGTGACATATTTTATTTATTTATTTATTTAGATTTATATACCGCCCTTCTCCTTGCGGACCCAGGGCGGTGAACAGCCAGAAATAAAAAGCAGATTTTATAAAAATTAAAATTTTTAAAAGCAACTAATATAAATTTGGCCCATAGTTAAAAACAGTTCAAATTAATAATTAATATCAAAACTTTAAAAGATTTTACCATGGGATCAGGCCAGTCCAGCTAACTGGAAGAAATAAGTTTTTAAGGCCCGACGAAAAGTCCGGAGGTCAGAGATTGTTCACAACTCTGGAGGAAGGTTGTTCCAGAGGGTGGGAGCTACCACAGAGAAGGCTCTCCCCCTGGGGGTCGCCAGCCGGCATTGTCTGGCTGACGGCACCCTGAGGAGGCCCTCTCTGTGGGAGCGAACCGGCCAGTGGGAGGCAATTGGTGGCAGCAGGCGGTCCCGTAAGTACCCTGGTCCTAAGCCATGGAGCGCTTTAAAGGTGATTACCAACATCTTGAAGCGCACCCGGAAGTCCACCGGCAACCAATGCAGCTTTGAGTGATGGGGAGCCGCAGCAAGAGCCACATGTGGCTCCAGAGCCGCAGGTTGCTGACCCCTGACCTATACTATTCCAGATATGTGGCTGTCTAGTTTTTTCTTAAAAATCTCCAATGATGGAGCGTCCACGATTTCTGGAGGCAAGCTGTTCCACTGATTAATTATCCTCGTTCTAATAAGCTCCGCTAGAAATTCTTATTCAATATCTCAGGTTGGGTCAGGCCGACATTGGCCAACACAGTTTCAGCATGTTCAGTTCTTTACGTTAGGATGTCTCCATTGTCACCTTTCCGAGAAGACAGCCAATAAATAATAAAACATGGGCCACCAGAGATAGCTGGAGAACATTTTTAGGCATGTGAGTTGCTTGCTTATTTTGCTCAATTGCCTGTTCAGAATGAGACTGGATCACCTAATCCAATCCTGGGTTGTATAAACAAGAGGCATAGAATTAAGATCACCTGGAGTATTAGTACCGCTTTATGAAAGTGAGACCATACCTGGAATGCTGCAACCAATTTTGGGCACCATGCTGTAAAAAAGATGTTGAGACTTTGGAAAAGGTTCAGAGAATGGAATGAAATGGAATGGAATGGAATGGAATGGAATAGAATAATAGAATAGAGTAGAGTAGAGTAGAGTAGAGTAGAGTAGAGTAGAGTAGAGTAGAGTAGACTTGACTTGACTTGACTTGACTTGACTTGACTTGACTTGACGACTTGACGACTTGACTTGACTTGACTTGACTTGACTTGACTTGACTTGAATTTATTTATTGTTTATTGGTTCAATTTATATGCCACCCTTCTCCGGAGACTCAGGGTGGCTTACAATGCGTTAAGCAACAGCCTTCATACTTTTGTGTATATCTGCTTAGTAGGGCTTTCGGCCCCTCCTAAGCGGTGTTCTTTTTTTATAGAAAGTCAGCTTATTGCCCCCACAATCCAGGTCCTCATTTTACCTACCTCGAAGGGATGGAAGGCTGAGTCAACCTTGAGATTGGTGAGATTAGAACTTGTAGTAGTTGCAGGCAGCTGGTGCTACTTAACAGCACTTTAGTCTGCTGCGCCACCAAGAATAGGATAGGATAGGATAGGATAGGATAGGATAGGATAGGATAGGATAGGATAGGATAGGATAGGATAGAATAGAATAGAATAGAATAGAATAGAATAGAATAGATTTTTTTATTGGCCAAGTGTGATTGTGTGACACAAGGAATTTGTCTTGGTGCCTACGCTCTCAGTGTACATAAAAGAAAAGATACGTTCATCAAGAATCATAAGGTACAACACTCAATGACAGTCATAGGGTACAAATAAGCAATCAGGAAACTATATCAATATAAATGGTAAGGATACAAGCAACAAAATTACAGTCATAAGTCATAAGTGGAAGGAGATGGGCGGTGGGAACGATGAGAAGATTAATAGTAATGCAGACTTAATAAATAGTTTGAGAGTGTTGAGGGAATTACTTGTTTAGCAGAGTGATGGCAGCGAAGATGATCAAAGGCCTGGATTTGGGTTTGGCTAGTCTAGAGAAAAGAAGAATTAGGGGTGACATGATAACAGTATTCCAGTGCTTGAGAGGCTGCCGCAAAGAAGAGAGGGTCAAATTATTCTCCAAAGCCCCAGAGGGCAGGACAAGAAACAATGGCTGGAAACTAATCAAAGAGAGAAGCAACCTGGAAATTCAGGAGAAATTTCCTAACAGGGAGGACAATTAACCAGTGGAACAGTTTGCCTCCAGAAATCATGGGTGCTCCCATCACTGGAGGTTTTTAAGAAGAAACTAGACAGCCATGTATCTGGAATAGTAGAGGTTCTCCTGCTTCTACTCCTGCTTCTTGGAGGTCTTCCAGCTGTATTCTATTCTAACCTTCTAACCCTTTTTTCCAATCAGAAAAATTAGCCAGTTTATCTTCGCCCTTTCTGTGTTTTCAGGTGGAAAAACTTTCCACATCCGAGTTGTTCCTTGTTTTCTTTTCTTTTTTTTTTAAAGGCCTCAAAACCAACATGGACAGGCAGGCGTCCTTCGTAAGGAGAAAACAAATCTGAAATCCCCCTTTGCAATTTCATTATAACGCGCGGCCTTGTTATTCAAAAGCTTCCAGCGGTGAATTCTTGCGTCAACAGTGTGTGTTGATAGCAGCTGTCCGCATGTTCAGGTGTTTTGCCCATCGGTCCTTTGCAAGGAGAGCGTTTTGCATTGTGAGGACGAGGCGTTTTATGAACTCCACAGCGGTCATTAGAAAAGAATTCATAGCTCGTTTCTCCTTTCTCCATCACGGCAAGGTCCCTATGACCTTTTAGATACTGTAAAAAGAAACAGCCACCAATGCACGGGATTCTTAGCAAACTCATTGGTCCTGGAGTTGTCAAAAGCAGTTGTCTCCTGCTGGAGCAGGGGGTTGCATTAGAACAGGGGTCAGCAACCCGCAGCTCTGGAGCCGCATGTGGCTCTCTCATCCCTCTGTTGTGGCTCCCTGTCGCCGGTCGGCGCCCCAATTTTGAGAGGACCTTCCGGTTGGTGGGGGGAAAGCATGGTGCATCAGGAGAAGACTTTATGGCCACGAGATACCATTTGTTGATTTGTGAGCGTCATTTCCGGAGTGTTAATGAAAATGGATTGCTGGTCACCTGTGGCCCTTAATTCTAATCATCGTTCCTTGTTTTCCTGTTTCCTGCTGCCCGTCGAGTGTTTCCTGTGACCTCTCCAAAATGCCTTGATTTTGAAGAAAAGGATTAAAGATTAATCTTTTGCACAGTTTAGAACATGGCACATCGTCTTCCCTACAGCTGTTGCGCAGTTAATTCTCCTGCAGAGTTAGCTTCCGTAATTCTGATTTCTCTTCGCCATTATTGCTCCAAGCCTGAGATGGTGATTTATTATTATGCTGATTATACAGATGAAGAAACTCAACCTTGGAAGGGAATATTTCGCCCCAGGGAACGGGTTAGACTCTGAGAGACGGAATGAAATCTGTGCCAAATCTCCTTGAACAGAAAGACGAACGCGAGTGCTGTTTATTTTGCTCTCTCGCTCTCTCTTTTTACATCTGTACGGTAAAAAACTTAAATAATTAAGTTTTTTTTAATTTCTGTTACTCTCCAGACCAATGTCCAATCAAACCTCTTCCTGTTCTGTCTAACAGTTGAACAATGATGCTGACAAAACTTTGCATAGTTAAATAGGCAGAAAACCCATTTCTTCTTGCAAATTCTTTTGATTCCACTTGGCTTACTGCATGGACGCAAACCAAGGGCTGCTTATTCAGTAAACCATCATTAAGCAAACCATGTCTCAAGGTGCTTTTTTTCAGGAGAAAAAAAAACACCTTTGGGACAACCATGACCTGGATGATTGAGAATCTCTACAGATTTTAAGCAAACCATGGCTTCTTGGGATCCAAAAATTCTGCCCATGGCTGGGAAGGAGAAAATAGAATAGAATTGAATTCTTTATTGGCCAAGTGTGACTGGACACACAAGGAATTTGTACACTCTCGGTGTACATAAAAAGAAAAGATGCATTCGTCAAGAATCATAAGGTACAACACTTAATGATAATCATAGGGAAACAGCCAATATAAATCTTAAGGATACCAGCAACAAGGTTACAGTCATACAGTCATAAGTAGGAGGAGGTGGGTAATGGGAACGGTGAGAAGATGAGAAGATTAATAGTAATGCAGACTTAATAACTAGTTTGACAGTGTTGAGGGAATTATTTGTTCAGCAGAGTGATGGCGTTCGGGAAAAAACTTGTCCTTGTGTCTAGTTGTTCTGGTGTGCAGTGCTCTATAGCGTCGTTTTGAGAGTAGGAGTTGAAACAGTTTATGTCCAGGATGCGAGGGGTCTGTAGATATTTTCACAGCCCTCTTTTTGACTCTGCAGTATACAGGTCCTCAATGGAAGGCAGATTGGTAGCCATTGCTTTTTTCTGCCGTTCTAATTACCCTCTGAAGTCCGTGTCTGTCTTGTTGGGTTGCAGAACCCAACCAGACAGTTACAGAGGCGCAGATGACAGACTCAATCATTCCTCTGTAGAAAAGTAGAAGGTGGTAGAGTTTTGAGATGAATGATTGGGTTGGTTGGCTGGCTGGCTTTGAGGTTCTTCCATACTTAAGTATCTGCAAAGAACTCCTGGTAGTTTCCAAGGAAACCATACAACAATTAAAAAAAAAACAGGAATTAACAAGATTTGGCCATTCAGCATCCCTCACTAACTGCAGAGAGAAATTCACTTTAATTCATCCTCCCCACACCCTCTACGGTGGTACAGTCCTGTCAGGTCTCCATCATTTCATTTGTCTATATGAAGAGATGGAGTATATGAAGAGAGAGAGGAGAAGATTCGAAGATGCCAATTCTCAAATTGACGATACACATTGAGCTATGGCAACCTCTGGTATCCATGGGGACGTCAACAGATTCAAGATCCTGATGGAAGAGAATTTGTGTGTGTGTGTGAAGGATTGAACTGTGGGGTTCTTGGTGCTCTCTGATCTTGGTGGGTTTTTTACAGATGTTTCATTGCCAAATTGGGTAACTTCGTCAATTCTTAAAGGGAGTGAAGAGGAAGAGGAGGAAGAGAACGGACTGTGAGGTCCTTGGCGTTCTTTTGAGTTCAGTGGTTTTATTGCAAATGTTTCCCTATCAAACTAGTAACATCATCAGTGCTAGCACCAAGACCCCACAAAGTCAACAAAGCAGTACAATCAAAGTTAAAAAATTTCTTTTTAACACGCCTCACAATACGTTCGACATTTTTCTGTCCATTCTTGGAGATCGTTCCTCAGTTGAAGAGATGTCTGAAGAACTTCGACAATATTCGTTGGGTAGCTTCAGTACGTGGGGAGGCTAACAGATTTCCTAACAGATTAACAGAGTTAACAGTAACAAGAGTTGGAAGGGACCTTGGAGGTCATCTAGTCCAACCCCCCGCCCAAGCAGGAGATCCTACGCCGTTTCTGACAAATGGCAGTCCAGTCTCTTCTTGAAAGTCTCCAGTGATGAAGCTCCCACAACTTCCAAAGGCAACTTCTGTTCCATGGGTTGATTGCTCTCACTGTCTCCTTATTTCTAGGTTGAATCTCTCCTTGATCAGTTTCCATCCATTATTCCTTGTCTGGCCTTCGGGTGCTTTGGAAAATAGCTTGACCCCTTTCTCTCTGTGGCAGCCCCTCAAGTATTAGAAGACTGCTATCCTGTCTCCCCTGGTCCTTCTCTTCACTAGACTAGCCAGGCCCAGTTCCTGCAACCGTTCATCGTATGTTTTAGCCTCCAGTCCCCTCATCATCCTGGTTGCTCTTCTCTGCACTCTTTCTAGAGTCTCAACCCCTTTTTTATAGTATGGTGACCAAAACTGGATGCAGTACTCTAGGTGTGGTCTTACTAAAGCTTTATAGAGTGGTATTAGTACCTCCCTTGATCTTGACTGTATCCCTCTGTTAATGCAGTTTAGGATTGCATTGGCTTTTCTGGCTGTCGCTGCAAAGCTGAATGAATGGGAGGGTTTCCCGTTCTCTTAAGGATAACACCTTCCTTGTTTTGTTTTGTTTTTAAACCTGTCTCTGCTTACCACTAAACCCCAAATTTATTTTTCCTAAAGGAGTTAATTCCTTAACAGGACCTGCCCGCTTTGTGCGGATTTGGAAGTGACGATGAACGTTTCCGTTGCATTTCGTGCTCAGCTCCGCTCAGCTGATGTCACCTGGAGCTCCGCACCTGCTCCCTGCGCTGTTTACTTCTGAAGAGCGGCTCCAGAAAACGGTCCCAGGTCTCCTGGGCCCAACCTCGATGGGCCTGAGTCACAAACAGCCCATTAATGAGATGTTGGCTTCATAATTAGAAGTCCCTGGGGCAGAACAAAGCCACGGGGAGCAGATTTGACAGGAAGATGAAAGTGGCCTTATTGACTTGTGAAAGAACTGAAGAAGCTTCTTGGAAGGAGAAGCGAAACATCTTCAAAGAAAACCCCCAGAAAGTCCAGTTGCCTCTTGAAAAAAAAGCACCTTTGGGATAACCGTGATCAGGATGGCTGAGAATCTCCATAGACATTTAGCTAGCTGATCTCGACGACTCTCTCAAAGGATGCAAAGGACCAGCTCTCAAAAATGATCCTCTCAAAGGATGCAAAGGACCAGCTCTCAAAGAACGATCCTCTCAAAGGATGCAAAGGACCAGCTCTCAAAGAACGATCCTCTCAAAGGATGCAAAGGACCAGCTCTCAAAGAACGATCCTCTCAAAGGATGCAAAGGACCAGCTCTCAAAAAACGATCCTCTCAAAGGATGCAAAGGACCAGCTCTCAAAAATGATCCTCTCAAAGGATCCTCTCAAAGGATGCAAAGGACCAGCTGTCTGCAAGGGGTATCAATCCTTCCGTTCCCCACCATCCAATCAGAGCCGAGGAAGCTTCTTGGTTGAGAAGGGAAACGTCTTCAAAAGAAAAGAACAGAAATGCTAAGGTTCTCGGAGTGTTGGTTATATCAGCCTTGCTTGTGGGTGTGCATGCAGGTTACTGGACCCAGAGTGCATGAGGCTAGTCCTCAACGTACAACCGTTTGCTTAGTGACCGATCAAAGTTACTACGGCCCTGAAAAAAGTGACTTGGGGCCCATTTTTCACACTTAACGACCGTTGCAGCTTCCCCACAATCCCAGGATGAAAATTCAGATTGGTTCAGGTTTATGACGGTTATATTGTCCCGTGTGTGTGTGTGTGTGTGTGTCACAATCTTTTGCGACCTTCCTACAAGCGAAGTCAACAGGGGAACCGGATTCACTTCACACACCGTGTTCCCTCAACAACTGCAGCGACTCACTTAACCCTGGGAGCAAGGAAGGTGGGCAAATGGGGCAAAACTCACTTAGCAACTGTCTTACTTAGCAACGGAAATGTGCTCAATGGTGGTTGTATGTCGAGGACTATCTGCATTATTCCAAAAGCTGATACCAGATGTTTTACTCAAAAAGGGCATATCTCTCTCTCCCTCCCTTCTTCCCTTTCTCTCTTTCTCTCTCCCCCTCCCCCTCCCCGTCCCTCTCTTTCTTGCTCTCTCTCCCCTTCTTTTTCTCCATCCATCCATCCATCCCTCTCTCTCCCTCTCTCCCTCCCTCCCTTTCCCTCTCTCCCTCTCTCGATCTGTCCCTCTCTCCCTCCCTCCTTCTCCCTTTCTTTCTCCCTCCCTCCCTCCTCCCTCCCACCGTCACTCTTTCCATCCTACCGTCTCTCCCTCACTTTCTCTCTCTCTCCCCCTCCCCCTCCCTCTCTCTCCCTCCTTCTCTCCCTCCCTCCCTTTCCCTCTCTCCCTCTCGATCTGTCCCTCCCTCCCTTTCTCTCCCTCCCTCCCTCCCTCTCCCTTTCTTTCTCTCTCTCTCTCCCTCCCTCCTCCCTCCCACCATCCCTCTCTCCCTCCTACCGTCTCTCCCTCCCTTTCTCTTTCTCTCCTTCCCTCCCTCTTTTTCTCCATCCCTCTCCCTCTCTCTTTCTCTCCCCCTCTCTCTCCATCCTTCCCTCCCTCCCTTTCTCCCTCCCTCCCTCCCTCCTCCCTCCCACCGTCCCTCTCTCCATCCTACCCTCCCTCCCTTTCTCCCTCCCTCCCTCCCCCTCCCACTCACTCTTTCTCTCCCCCTCTCTCTCCCTCCCTCTCTCTCTCCATCCCACCCTCCCTCCTTGTCTCTCCCTCCCTCTTCCTTCCCACCATCCCTCCCTCCCTTTCTCTCCCTCCCTCCCCCCTCCCTCTCTCTCTTTCTCCCTCTCTCTCTCTCCATCCCCCCCTTTCTCTCTCCCTCCTTCCCTCCCTCTCTCGATTCAACACATTTCTCATTTTGCAAAGGAAATAGAAAGGAAAAATAGGGCAGTTGATATCGAAGAAAGCATTGATTTGCTCCCCAAACTGGAAGGGCTCCAAGTTTTTAAACAATTTTCCATTTGACATCATGCAGAGGGTAGATAGATTTCTGTGTGTCTGTTTGTGGACAGGAGTGGTTTGTCAGGGGCAAAGTTGCAACTGGAAAAGAGATGCTGCATTTCACCAAAACTGGGAACCACCTTGAATGGAAATGGAAGTTCAGCTACTTCCTCCTTCCTTCCCCTCTTCTTCCTTTCCTAAATAGGAACCGGTTTCCTCCAAATGAGGTTTTGATCCCGTGTGAATATTTTCCTTTGTGATTTAATTGTAATATTGCAGAAAGTTAGGGTTGGAAATGAAAAAGCTGCAGAGTTGGAAGTCAGGACACCAAATTGTAGTGGAATTTCAGCTTTCGATTCCCTGTTCTGGGATAATTCACCTCCCCCACTTTCTCTATAGCAGTGTTGTTCAACCGTGATGGCTGGGGAATTCTGGGAGTTGAAGTCCACACCTCTTAAAAGTTACTCCCGTTGAGAAACACTGTTTATAGCAATGCACCGATTGGCAACTCGCTCCCCACTGAAGAATGCACAAATTTGTTAGTGTTTATGTGCAGATTCTCAGTGGCTCAGTGGCTAAGACACTGAGCTTGTTGATCGAAAAGTCAGCTGTTCGGTGGTTCGAATCCCTAGTGCAGCGCAATGGAGTGAGCTCCTGTGACTCGTCCCAACTTCTGCCAACCTAGCAGTTCGAAAGCAGGTAAAAAATGCAAGTAGAAAAATAGGGACCCCCTTTGGTGGGAAGGTAACAGTGTTCCGTGCGCCTTTAGCATTTAGTCATGCCGGTCACATGACCACGGAGGTGTCTTCAGACAACGCTGGCTCTTTGGCTTTGAAACGGAGATGAGCACTGCCCCCTAGAGTCAGGAACAACTAGCACATTTGTACAAAGGGAACCTTTACCTTTACCTATGTGCAAAAGCCTCGTATTATGATTCAATATTCTGGTTTTGCTTCGTTGTTTCTTTGCAATCATTCTGGGGGACCCTTTCTGTTTCATAGTTTTAACGAGGATTTGCCAACTGCTTTGAAAACGTTGCCTAAATTGTGCTTTATAAATGCTTCATTTTAAACAAAATCCCCCTAAAGCAAACATAATATAATTACCTTTTAAGTATAGTTTAATTTATGCAGGCTTTTTTATTTTTTTTTAAAAAATGTTGGTTTTTACCCCTCTGTTGATTTAGCTGTGTTTATCTTGCTTTTTCTGCTCTAGTTCTGCTTGTTTTCGTTATTGTTTTTTCCTCTTTAGTTAGTTTGTGTTTTTTCCCTTCCCTCTTATGGGGGGAATATTGTTATAATGTATTGTTTCTAACTTGAACAGCCCTGGAAGTTTTGTTCTGCTTTTTAAAACTAAAACCAGAGAAAAGAGAAGATAAAAAAAATGCCAAATTAAAAAAAAAAACAATAGTTTAGCTCAGGGCTGGCTGGAGAACTCTGAGAATTTAAACTTTACATATCTTTATGTAGCTAAGGTTGAGAAACACTGAGTTTTTATTTAGTTTATTTATTAAACAAATTTATGTCGCCACCAAACTCACACGTTAGGTGATTCCGGGCAGATTACAAAAATTAAACAATCCATCATATAATAAAAAACCCATAAGAAAACTCCCCAGGTTAACCGTATATCTACAGAATCTTCCCCAAATTTTGGATCTAGATCTGGTAGACTCAGCAAAGTAGAAGCAGCAGAGATGATTCAGGGACTGGAGGCTAAAACATAGTGCATCCAGTTTTGGTCACCACATTACAAAAAAAGTTGTTGAGACTTTAGACAAAGTGCAAAGAAAAGCAGCTAAGATGATTTATTTATTTATTTATTTATTGGTTCGATTTATATGTCGCCCTTCTCCGGAGACTCAGGGCGGCTCACAATGCGTTAAGCAATAGCCTTCATATTTTTGTATAAACCTGCTTAGTAGGGCTTTTGGCCCCCCTTAAGCAGTGTTCTTTTTTATGCAAAGTCAGTTTATTGCCCCCACAATCCAGCTCCTCATTTTACCTACCTCGGAAGGAAGGAAGGCTGAGTCAAACTTGAGCCAATCAAGATCGAACTGCTGGCAGTCAGTAGTGTTAGCTTGAAATGCTGCATTCTAACACTGGGAATGAGGGAGGGAGGGAGGGAGGGAGGGAGGGAAGGAAGGAAGGAAGGAAGGAAGGAAGGAAGGAAGGAAGGAAGGAAGGAAGGAAATAGCACTTAGACATATATACCGCTTCACAGTGCTTTACAGCCCTCTCTAAGTGGTTTATGGAGTCAGCCTATTGTCCCCAACAATCCGGGTCCTCATTTTACCTACCTCGGAAGGATGGAAGGCTGAGTCAACCTTGAGCCTGGTGAAATTCGAACTTGCAGTAATTGCAGGCAGCTGGTGCTATTCAACAGCACTTTAGTCTGCTGAGCCACCAAGGCTCTTCAGGATTAAAGGCCTGGAGATTCCAGGATTAAAGGCCTGGAGACTAAAACATATGAAGAACAGTTGCAGGAACTGGGTGTGTCTAGTCCAGGGGTCAGCAATCTGCGGCTCTGCAGCCGCATGTGGCTCTTTCATCCCTTTGTTGTGGCTCGCTGTTGGTGGTCGGCACCACAATTTTGAGAGGACCTTCCGGTTGGTGGGGGGAAAGCATGGCGCACCAGGAGGAGACTCTATGGCAAGGGGCGGGTTTTCGCAATTGATTGGGCTTTCTGTTAGGACAGGTAGAGGAAAAAGTATGCCGCGCTATGAGGAGACTCTATGGTGGGGAAACCGGACTTTGGTTCAGCTCCAGAATTGAATGGGGGACTTCTGGTTAGGACCTTTGTGACTCCCGATGTTTTCTTTTCTGTGGGAAACGGGGTCCAAATGGCTCTTTGAGTGTTTAAAGTTGCTGACCCCTGGTTCTAGTCTATTGAAAAGAAGGATTAGGGGTGACATGATAGCATGTTCCAATATCTGAGGAGCTGCCCCAAAAAAGAGGGAGTCAAGCTATTCTCCAAAGCACCTGAGGGCAGGACAAGAAGCAACGGGTGGAAACTCATCAAGGAGAGAAGCAATTTAGAACTAAGGAGAAATTTCCTGACAGTTAGAACAATTAATCAGTGGAACGACTTGCCTCCAGAAGTTGTGAATGCTCCAACACTGGAAGTTTTTAAGAAGAGATTGGATAACCATTTGTCTGAAGTGATGTAGGGTTTCCTGCCAAAGCAGGGGGTTGGACTAGAAGACCTCCAAGGTCCCTTCCAAATCTGTTATTCTGACTCCCAGGAGATTGATAGCCGTTCCTTGAACAGTAGACAATCTCTTTGAATCAGGTTTTTGAGAACTCAGAAAGCAGCTGGCC
>CM075967.1:34008803-34068803 GCA_038048745.1 Coluber constrictor foxii
TCCTTGAATGCTTTCTGTGAGTTAATATGGGGGACTATGTTGGGCAGAAGCCATGAGCCATGAGGGGGTCGGACTAGAAGACCTCCAAGGTCCCTTCCCACTCGGCTATTCTGTTATCTAGACCACTGAATTCAAGTTCCTGTGCATAAAAGGTAACAAAATCCTATCTCAGCCTCTCCATGCCCCTGTGTCTACAGCCCACGTCTGCCATTCAACTCCCACAGCTTTCAGGCAGCATCGCCATCCATGCCCACCCACGGGGAAAGTGCCCAAGCCCGGGAGCTCTATACGGCCAGAGACAAATCCATCCCTAAACCTAGAATGAGCCAGTTTTTCTTGGCCAGGATGCTGCTTCGTGTTCATTATCTTAAGGTGGCTGCAGTGGATTAGGAAAGGATGCCAAGTGGATGGGGCCGAGAGGGAAGAGGAGGTTGGGCGGGAGGGAAGGTAGGATGTTTCTCTTGTAATTTTTAACCATAACCAGCCTCTTAAAAAAAAAAAACCTGCTACTGTTTTGCGTGGCAGAAAACCAACATCTGGCGGTGCAGTCTTAGAGGCTCTGGGGGCTCTTAAAAAAAAAAAAGAGGTTTGACTACCCAGCTGGCTCTTTGCCACAAGTTCTCTCCCCCTCCAAGCCTCCCCCTCCCTCCCCCACTTAAAAGTCTGAGTCCTCCTTGGGCAGTGGGGAACAGTGGGACCCAAGGATGAAAGGCTACTATTATCCATTTTAGAGATGTGTAAACTCTTTCGGGGACACAGTGGCTCAGTGGCTAAGACGCTGGGCTTGTCGATCGAAAGGTCGGCAGTTCGGCGGTTCGAATCCCTAGCGCCACGTAACGGGGTGAGCTCCCGTGACTTGCCCCAGCTTCTGCCAACCTAGCTGTTCGACAGCATGTTAAAAAAAAATGCAAGTAGAAAAATAGGGACCACCTTTGGTGGGAAGGTCACAGCGTTCCATGCGCCTTTGGCATTGAGTCATGCCGGCCACATGACTCACGGAGACGTCTTCGGACAGCGCTGGCTCTTCGGCTTTGAAACATAGATGAGCACTGCCCCCTAGAGTCAGGAACGACTAGCACATATGTGCAAGGGGACCTTTACCTTTAAACCAGGGGTGAAATCCAGCAGGTTCTGACAAGTTTTGGAGAACCGGTAGTGGAAATTTTGAGTAGTTCGGAGAACCAGCAAATACCAACTCTGGCTGGCCCCAGAGTGGGTTTGGAATGGGGATTTTGCAGTATCCTTCCCCTGCCACGCCCACCAAGCCACGCCACACCCACCAAGCCACGCCCACAGAACTAAAGTTCTAAGTAAAAAAAAATTGGATTTCACCACTGCTTTAAACTCCTTTCGGAGTCCTCGAAGACAAAGCGGATCTGTGTTCAGGGGACACCGTGAACGATGCCTCTGTTGGCAACTTCTATTTTCTTAGAGGCGGTTGCTTGCTCCCAGCCAGACATAATCCATCGCATCCGCAGATGTATGGTGTGATTGTTCCACGCTCTCTGCTTTGCCAGCGAGTCTCTTCCCCCCCATACACATACACCCACCTACCTTTTCTTGTTCCTCCCAAGTCTGGATCAGCTGCTTTCCTGCTTTGTAGCCCTTTCTTTCTTCATCACTTTGATTTATTGAGGGCCATTACCAGCCTCCTCTGACAGGCATAAGGGAGCCCCTCACACTGTGTTCCAAGATGAGGGATTCAAAACACAGCTCCTTTCAAAAGAAATGGGGGGTGGGGTGGGGAAACACACAATATCCTAGGTTTTTTTCAGTCCCGTTCATCCTTTCTCCTCCTCCTCCTCAATGTGGCTTGTAAGATTAACCAGCTTTCAAGCCTGAATTTCAGGAAGAAGGACAGGAAGAAGGCTCCAGAAATTCTTCCAGTTCTCTTCTCATTCTCTTCATGGGCTGCAGTGTCATCGTACCTTCACCATCACAATTCTACCCCACGGCATAGTGGTGAAGGTGTTTAAGGTCAAGCATGTCAACAGTCTTGAGTTCCTTCATGCCCACTATCTCCAACCCACGTTGAATTTCGTTGACTCCTATCTACCAGCAAGATTCCTAGACCAGGGGTTTCCAATCTTGGCAACTTCAAGACCTTTGGACTTCAACTCCCAGAATTCCTCAGCTACTACCTTGGCAACTTTAAGACTTGTGGACTTCAACTCCCAGAATTCCTCAGCCAGCACTTTGGCAACTTTAAGACTTCTGGGCTTCAACTCCCAGAATTCCTCAGCCAGCACCTTGGCAACTTTAAGACTTGTGGACTTGTGGACTTGTGGCTGAGGAATTCTGGGAGTTGAAGTACACAAGTCTTAAAGTTGCCAAGATTGGAGACCCCCGTCCTAGACCATTTATAGTTCACATTCTTGTAGAGTGTTAGCATGCAATAAACTTGTACAGGTAGTCCTCAATTTATGACCACAATTGAGCCCAAAATGTATGTTGCTAAGCGAGAAAATTGTTGCGTTTTGCCCAATTTTACAGCTTTTCTCACCACTTTTGTTAAGTGAATCACTGCCGTTCTTAAATTAATAACACGGTTATTAAGTGAAACTGACTTCCCCATTGACTTTCTCAGAAGGTCGCAAAAGGACTCTGGGACACTGCAAGCATCATAAATGTGAGTCAGTTGTCCAGCCAGCACCTGGATGTAAATCACACGACCATGGAGATGCTGCAATGATCAGAAGTCTGGAGGATGGTCATCATAAGTCACTTTTTTCAGTGCCGTCGTAACTTCGAAAGGTCACTAAATGAATTCTTGTAAGTCGAGGCTACTTGCAGTCATTTGAACTGCCTTGACTCCTGATTTTTTTTGTGCCTGACAGCCAGTACTTGTCAACCCTGAAGCTTACCTGATCGTTTTGGCTGCTTTTAGTGTTGCCACACTCAAGCTGAGGGATAGGGAGTGGGGATTTGAGATAGAGGGAACTGTGTAGCCAAACAAAATATTTTCTCTTGGGAACTAAGGACACTCTCACACCTGATAGGAGGAAAGCGGAGTGATGCCTTCCGTTTGCCAGACCGCATCGTGATTGGTCCATGTGTCTGATTGTTTTGAGACAGTAGAATCTCTTTTACTTTTAATTAGATGAAACTGCAGGAGTTTTCAGAGTCGGTTTTCACCAGATATGTGCCAATGTGCTATTTCCAATAAAGCTATCCTTTGAGGAATCTACTTACCTTGCTTGATATGGATCTATTACTGAGAACCCTGACAATACTGTTTGACCAGGCTGTTTGACCAGGGATTCGTTTGACGGGCGAATCCCTGTCTCAAGGGATTCGCCTGTTGCTCCAGCGATTAATCTTACAGCCCTGCCTTTCATGACAACAAACCAAAATAATCTGATCTGAAACAATCGAACAATATGCAAATCAAATCTATGCAAACAGGAGTTCTTCCCAGCTGACCACACCGTATTCTTACAGGAAAATCTAAATGTTAATACAAGGGCCCAGAAATCCAGAACATCACTGCTCCTCTTTGTTCTTTCTCATCTAAAAGCCTATAAGCCAGAGGATCTAAGAGCTGACACTATGCTTGCAATAAACCCAGAGAAAGCCTTTGTGAGTTTTAACAGTCTATAAAACCTGCTTACGTTCACGGAGAAAGAGGGGGGCAATTATAGCCAATTTGCCAAACCATCCTGCGGCTCTTCTACTAAAAGTTAAGCGCAGAAAAGATGGATTCCTGGCTGCATCACAAAATGCAACACAGCGTAATAGCTCCTTACGACGGGATTTGGGCATTGCAAAAAGCAGGTAAGGGCAGGACTGTATCCAGGGGCTTGGATACAGCAAATCTGGCTGAGGAACTCTGGGAGTTGAAGTCCACAAGTCTTAAAGTTGCCAAAGCTGAGTTAGATTGTCCCAAGGACAACCACCAGCATCAGGCATCAGCTACTGTCACTGTGTTGCCAGTGCCACCAGCTGAAGTGATGGATCCCTCCTCTTATTGGTAAAACATTTCTCCACAAGGACCCCAGAATTCAAGGTCCAAACTCTCTGAAGATATCAGGTGGATAGCAATAGTGATAGCACTTAGACTTATATACCGCTTCACAGTGCTTTTACAGCCCTCTCTAAGTGGCTTACAGAGTCAGCCTCTTGCCCCCAACAATCTGGGTCATTTTACCCACCTCGGAAGGATGGAAGGCTGAGTCAATCTTGAGCCAATCGGGATTGAACTGCTGGCAGTGGGCAGAAGGAAGGAAGGAAGGAAGGAAGGAAGGAAGGAAGGAAGGAAGGAAGGAAGGAAGGAAGGAAGGAAGGAAGGAAGGAAGGAAGGAAGGAAGGAAGGAAGGAAGGAAGGACAATAGGAATAGCACTTAGACGTATATACTGCTTCCCAGTGCTTTTACAGCCCTCTCTAAGTGGTTTACAGAGTCAGCCTCTTGCCCCCAACAATCCGGGTCCTCATTTTACCGACCTCGGAAGGATGGAAGGCTGAGTCAACCTTGAGCCTGGTGGGATTTGAACTGCCGAACTGCAGCTAGCAGTCAGCTGAAGTAGCCTGCAGTGCTGCACTCTAACCACTGTGCCACCTCGGATGCTTTTATAGAGGCTAATATGTTCTGAAGCGTTCTGAGCCTTGGCTCCTCGTGATGTCCAACAGGGTCTTTTTTTTTAAATAATAGCATCCCTAGTGAGATCAGATTATCCGCTGCATTTGTCATATTTATATCCTCTACTTTTCCCCAGATGCTCAAAGGGCCTGATTAAGAAACGTTGTAATGATTTATAACAGGGATGGCTAACCTTTTTGCCATCACGTGCCAAAAATGGGGGGAGCGTGGTGGGGTCACACACACGCGTGCCCATATCCATAATTCTATGTGCCCCGCCCCCCCACCCCTGTGCTCCCCCCACTTTTGGCACGTGATGACACGGTGGGCCCAGTAGGCCCATTTTTTGCTCTCCCCAGGCTCAAGAGCTTTTCTAGGAGCCTGGGGAGGGCAAAAACGGACTTCCCCACAGCCCCCCCCCAGAGGCCCTCTGGAGGCCGGAAACAGTGTGTTTCCTGACTTCTGGTGGGCCCAGAAGGCCCGAAAATTGGCTGGCGCATGCATACGTGCCGGAGCTGAGCTCGCGTGCCCACCGATATGGCTCCGCGTGCCACCTGTGGCACCCGTGCCATAGGTTCGCCATCATGGGTCTATACTATGTCCTTTTGCCCCAATTATTATCTCAGCTCCATTCTCCACTTGTTACTATTATGGGGTTTTTTTAACCTCGCTTTGATCTCTCATTGCTGTCCTTTTTAATATATTTTATTGCTGGATTGTTTCTTAGCTGCTTTGGGCATCTGGTTTTATCACCTCTGTTATAAAAAAATTAGTAACAGATGGGCTTCTATCCAGAAGGGGGCTTCCCCAGCTGATTTTTTCAAGCAGAGGCAGAAATGAAATCAAAAGCCAAAAAAAAAACCCTCCTACATTTCTCTTTGCAGTCCTAAGATTAGCCTTGGGCATGGTAACATTGTTAGCTCTGGACCCCTGCATTTTCCTCTTTTTCCTCCCTTTTCAAAGCTGGGAAGAGAAGCTCTTGGTTGCCCAGACAATGGACAAGGAGGCGCATTCCGACGTGATTTACAGCCCTTTCTCCTGCAATATTACGCAGGGCCCATCTGTTAACCGAGATAGCGTTGCTGCTGCTTTTTTCCTTTTCCAGGGCTGGATTTATCGTTGCAGAACCCTACCTGTGAGAAAATTAAACCAGGGCATTATATTGTCTCTCCTTTCACAGTTGCAAATGGAATTGTTATCCCTCCCGAGTCATAAAACCGAAATATCGTCCTTTGAGAGACTTCCTTGTGTACTCTGCCTTTTTGTCTGTGGATTTCGGCTACGGGCCTTGTAAAAACACAGTGGAGTGATGCAGGTTAGGTCTAAGAGTCATTCAAGAAAAGGAACGGGCCCTGCCAATCATTCTCCAGAATAGTCATCCTTCTCCAGAACTGCACACCCAAAAAGGCTGCGACCATACTGTCCACCCCCCCCCCACATGATTTGCAAATGTGTCCTCACTGAATAACAGCATAACAGAGATGGAAGGCATCTAATCCCACCCTGTGATTAAGCAAGAAACTCTATACCCGTGATGACAGTGGTGAAATGTAAAATTTGTTATTACCGGTTCTCTGGGTGGGGGGTGGGGGGGGGGTGTAATGTGACTGGATGGGCGTGGCCAACTTTTTTTTTTTTTACTTTTAAAACCATTTTTTCTACAGAGGCTCTTCAGCCAAAGAGGTTGTAAAAAAACTTGCTTTTAAAAGCCCCTGACGATCCCAGCTGAGTTGCCTGATCGGCAGAGGCTTTTTTTTTTCCTTTTAAAAATATTTTTTTCTATAACCTCTTTGGCTAAAGAGGTTGTAGGAAAAAAAATGCTTTTAAAGGCCTCTGACGATCCCAGCTGAGCCGCAGGATCATCAGAGGCTTTTTTTTTAACTTTTAAAAGCGTTTTTTTCAGAGATTGTAGAAAAAATGTTTTTAAAAATTAAAAAAAAGCCTCTGATGATTGCGCGGCTCAGCTGGGCATGGGGGGGGGGCAGGATTTTTGCTACCGGTTCTCCGAACCACCCACCATTATCGCTACCGGATTGGGTGATGCATGCGTGGAAGGTCGGGTCACAGGTGCATGCATGGAAGGTGAACCAGTGGTAAAAATATATGAAACCCACTTCTGGGGATCTCCAAACTTGGCAACTTTAAGATCTGTGGACTTCAACTCCCAGAATTCTGACTGGGGAATTCTACGACTTGAAGTCCACCGGTTTTAAAGTTACCAAAGTTGGAGATCTTTGCTTTAGAGCATCAAAGCCCCCTTGCATACTTCAGGCATATATGTCAGTCATTTTGCATTATGGAGAGTGGCTCAATAAACTACACTGTGAGTCATCAGTGTGTGTGCCTATGTAATGCACTCACTGGGAGGGGTGATTTGAATCAGTCCACTCTTTTTTTCAGTAATATCGTATTATTCTCCTTCTGACAATATTTTCAGCAAATCAGGTTTACTTACTTACTTACTTACTTATTTAAAAAATAAATAATTCTCCCAATTTGTTCTCCCAGTTTGCAATTATTATTATAGAGGTTTTGGGTCTATGTTTCTTTTAGACGTTCCATGATTTCTGCAGTGTATGTAAATGTGGATCTGATTGAAATGCAATCAGTCACCCTGCCTAACTTCCTTTCCTACGCAAACTTCACAAATGTATGTTCTCTTTTTTTATGCAATTCCATTTTAAGCAACTGAGTTAAAGACTGGCAGATGGCAGTCGATTCTGTTGAAGCTAATAGGTTTCTGCTGATTTCATGTAGAAGGAAGACAGGAAGGAAACAATTCACGGCAAAGTTGTTTGTTTTGGTACAGTGAGGATCATTTCCTATTAACTCTTCCATTTGCAGAACTGAACGATCAAACCACAAGAATTTTCTGTGATTTCCCCAAATTGGAATTGCAGTTTATCAGACCAAGGAAACCAAGATTTCTAAACTAGCAACAAACTCTTGATTCAAGCAATCTCCCCCCCCCCTCCCCGGCTTCTAATTGCAAATTACAATAATATCCATGTTAGGTGTCATTTGAGATTCTCTTTCCTAGCTTGTTAATAGGATAGGATAGGATAGGATAGGATAGGATAGGATAGGATAGGATAGGATAGGATAGGATAGGATAGGATAGGATAGGATAGGATAGGATAGGATAGAATAGAATAGAAAATATGGAATGGAATGGAATGGAATGGAATGGAATGGAATGGAATGGAATGGAATGGAATGGAATGGAATGGAAAATATGGAATAGAATAGAATAGAATAGAATAGAATAGAATAGAATAGAATAGAATAGAATAGAATAGAATAGAATAGAATAGAATAGAATAGAATAGAATAGAATAGAATTCTTTATGGGCCAAGTGTGATTGGACACACAAGGAATTTGTCTTTGGTGCATACTCTCTCGGAGTACATAAAAGAAAAGATACATTCATCAAGAATCATAAGGTACAACACTTCATGATAATCATAGCGTACAAATAAGCAATCAGGAAACAATATCAATATAAATCATAAGAATACAAGCAACAAAATTATAGTCATACAGTCATAAGTGGAAGGAGATGGGTGGTGGGAACGATGAGAAGATTAATAGTAGTGCAGACTTAGTAAATAGTTGGACAGTGTTGAGGGAATTATTTGTTTAGCAGAGTGATGGTATTTGGGGAAAAAACTGTCCTTGTGTCTAGTTGTTCTGGTGTGCAGTGCTCTATAGCATCGTTTTGAGGGTAGGAGTTGAAACAGTTGATGTCCAGGGTGTGAGGGGTCTGTAGATACTTTCCCAGCCCTCTTTTTGACTCGTGCAGTATACAGGTCCTCAATGGAAGGCAGGTCGGTAGCCATTGTTTTTTCTGCAGTTCTAATTATCTTCTGAAGTCTCTGTCTGTCTTGTTGGGTTGCAGAACCAAACCAGACAGTTATGGAGGTGCAGATGACAGACTCAATAATTCCTCTGTAGAACTGGGTGCTTTGTTGTGCTTTTTTGATGACATTTTTGATGTTAGCTGTCCATTTTAGATCTTGCGATATGGTAGAACCTAGAAATTTGAAGGTCCCTACTGTTGATGCTGTGTTGTCTAGTATTGTGAGAGGTGGAAGTATGGAAGGGTTTCTCCTAAAGTCCACCACCATTTCTACAGTTTTGAGTGTGCTCAGTTCCAGATTGTTCCAGTCACTTGTGCGAAAGGAACACCTAAAATGGGGTGCAGTTGGGCTGGATATGTTGATATACTGTGCACCACTTTATAATCTATTCAGCCGGTATTCATGTTTTAAAACAGTTTTCCCTGTCTGGGATTGTTTCATTTGTCCTACAGTATCCCAATAACATTAGTCACCATTGCTCCCGTGTTACAGATGTGGGACGATGGCTGAGCATTTAAAAATGGTGAGTTTGTCAGCTCGATATGGGGTGAGTTCTTGTCTTTTGCTCCAGTTCCTGCCCACCTAGCAGTTTGAAAGCATGCAAATGCAAGTAGATGAATAGGTACCACTTCAGGGAAGGTAATAGCATTCTGGGCACTTTTGATGTATAGCCATGCTGGCTACATGAACACCGAAAATGTCTTCGGACAACGCTGATTCCCTTGGCCAAGAAAGGGAGATGACTACACCTATACCTTTACCTTAGAATAGATCAATAATAGTCTATGGAGATTCTCAGTCATCCATGTCATGGATGTCTCAAAGGTGCTTTTCAAGAGGCAACTGGACTTTCTGGGATTTTTTTGAAGATGTTTTGCTTCTCATCCAAGAAGCTTCTTCAGCTGTGACTGGAGCTGGTGGGGAACAGAAGGATTTATACTCCTTGCAGACAGCTGATCATTTACATCCTTTTAGAGGGTCATTGAGGCCACCGGGAGGTTTGTCTTCGTCCTCAGGATCACCTGAGTAGTGCAAATGTTTGTGGAACCTTCTTGGAACTGTTAAAAGGACTGGGTTGTAGACTGGAGATAGATGATGTTGTATCCCTCCCCCTCTGTTAAGAGAAGGCTGTTCAGTTTTGACATAGATGTCCTCTTTGACATCAGCCGTCTTCTCTGTCCAAAATGTGAACTTTGCTGTCTTCAAATGAGTGGCGTGTGTCTTTTAAATGCAGACGGACTTCTGAATCTAGTCCTGATGTGTTTGTTCTCCTCAGTGGTGGGATTCAGCCAGTTTGCACCACTTCGGGATAACCAGTTGTCAACTTTCTGAGCAGTTTGGCAAAGTGGTTGTTGGAAAAAAATCATTAGGGAAGAGAACCGGTTGTTAAATTACTTGAATCCCACCACTGGTTCTCCTATGTTGTGCCAGGCGCTTATGAAGTGGTTGTTTTGTTTCCCCATTGTACAGATCTGCACATGGCTTACTGCAGTGCTATGGTTCGTCCCGGTTCGGGGGAGCCGGTAGTAGCAGCGGCAGGAGCACCCAGCCACTCGGACGTCATAAAATACACTCTGTGCATGCGCAGAAGTGGTGCATGTGCGTGAGTGAACCGGTAGCAAAGGTAAGTGAAACCCACCCTTGACTCACTGCATTGTACAGCATATACCATGTTGCTCAGTTTCTATCTGGGTGTTTTATCCTTGGGGTGGACAAGCTTCTGCCTTAGTGTATTCTTGGGTTTGAAGTGAGCATATATGTTATGTTGGTTGAAGATCCTCCTGAGCTTTTCCGATATGACTGCAACATATGGAATGACAATGTTGCTTCATTCATTATTTTCTTTGTTAAAGACCCTACAGAGTTCCTGTAGGGTCTTTTTTAGGTCAATAATAGAATCTTCCCAAAAATTATTCAAGGTGAAAGCCATCCAGAAGAAAGAGTAGAAAAGAAATAAGGCTGACTCCAGCTAAAATTTGCATGTCGGATGATTGCTGCGCCTCAATTTATTATGGACCCAGATTAACCTGGGCAAACCATGCCAGAGAATGATTATAACTTCCTAGCTTGCATGTGAATTTTTGAGTGGCCATGCTTAGAAAGCAAAGGGAGCGGCTGATAGGCAGAGTGAGGACTATGTCTCTGGCATCCTCCATTCGTTGCGTATCTACGATAGTCCATAGTGGTTCTGAAATACTGAGAAGAACATCAGAACAAGTTGTCTATGGAGACCCCAGGTCACGGTTGTCCCAAAGGTGCGTTTACAAGAGGCAACTGGACTTTCCGAGGGTTTTCTCTGAAGACGTTTCGCTTCTCATCCAAGAAGCGTCTTCAGCTCTGACTGGATGGTGGGGAATGGAAGGATTTATGCCAATCCTTCCATTTGATCCTTCCATTCCCCGCCATCCAATCGGAGCTGAAGATGCTTCTTGGATGAGAAACGAAACCAGGGGTGAAATCCAGCAGGTTCTGACAGGTTCTGGAGAACCGGTAGCGGAAATTTTGAGCAGTTCAGAGAACCGGCAAATGCCCCCTCTGGCTGGCCCCAGAGTGGGGTGGGAATGGAGATTTTGTAGTATCCTGCCCCGGAGTGGGGAGGGAATGGAGATTTTGCAGTATCCTTCCCCTGGAGTGGGGAGGGAATGGGGATTTTGCAGTATCCTTCCCCTGGAGCAGGGTGGGAATGGAGATTTTGCAGTATCCTTCCCCTGGAGCAGGGTGGGAATAGAGATTTTGCAGTATCCTTCCCCTGGAGTTGGGTACGAATGGAGATTTTGCAGTATCCTTCCACTGGAGTGGGTGGGAATGGAGATGTTGCAGTATCCTTCCCCCAGGAGTGGGGAGGAAATGGGGATTTTACAGTATCCTTCCCCCAGAGTGGGGTTGTAATGGAGATTTTGCAATATCTTTCCCCCAGGATGGGGAGGGAATGGGGATTTTGCAGTATCCTTCAACTAGAGTTGGGTGGGAATGGGGATTTTGCAGTATCCTTCCCCTGGAGTGGGGAGGGAATGGGGATTTTGCAGTATCCTTCCACTGGAGTGGGGTGGGATTGGAGATTTTGCAGTATCTCCCCCAAGGAGTGGGGAGGGAATGGAGATTTTGCAGCATCCTTCCCCTGGAGTGGGGGTGGGAATGGAGATTTTGCAGTATCTTTCCTCTGGAGGGGGGTGGGAATGGAGATTTTGCAGTACCCTTCCCCTGCCACGTCCACCAAGCCACACCCATAGAACCGGTACTAAAAAAAATTGGATTTCAGCACTGAGCAAAACGCCTTCAAAGAAAAAAACATAAATCCAGTTGCCTCTTGTAAATGCCCCTTGGGACAACCAGAACAAGTTATAATATCTCACTTAGGGAGAGAAGCAACTTTTTCCTTGACTGTAGCACTAGTTGTGAATGTATTTATTGATTAGCCCTTGGGCCATATCAAAGTGCAGAGTTCCAGAAACAAATCATTACAAAACTTTGGTAAAACAAACTTTTGTAATGATTTGTTCCAATTTAAATGAAATAGGAACAACGCACGATTTAAAATGAAATTGGAATCAAATACGATCTAAAATGAAATCGGAATAATATACAATCATTTGAGATACAAATTAAAAATAATTAAAATTATATTATAATGCCACCCCGGCATCTACCCAATCGGTCTTAAAACTACTATTAAAATTACATTATTAAATCAAACGATCTTTCCTACAATCTACCACGTTCGGCTGCACCAACTTTGTCCTTTTTTCCATCAACTTTACCGCAAATTTGGCAACCCATTTCCCCAGCTGCAAGTTAGAACTTAACGGACAATGTTGCAAGAAGCGCTCTTTAGACTGAGGGGTGCTGGTATAAAAGATCCTGCCCAGCTGATGTTCCCTCAAATCTGAGTATAGGGGACTGTAGCACTATCTAAAAGAGAAAACTCCTAGGGACCCATGTTAAATCCTCATCATCAATAAATTATTTACCCAACTAGTGAAGCTTGGCAAATGGACAGGAAGTGAAGTAACCCTTTCTCTCTCTCCCTCTCTCTTGGCTCACTGCGGTTTGCTTCCCCGGCTCATGTCAAAAGCCCTTGTGGTACTAAAAATTGACAGGAGTCTGAGAAATAATTAGAAACCACAGGGGAAAAAAAACCACATTTTCCCTCCGCTGTCTGACTTCTTTCCTACCTCTTAAACCAGTGGAAAAACAGCCCGTGCTACAACACACGGAGTTTAGACCATCGTCACTTGCCCGCCAGCTGAAATTGAGGCTGGGGAAGGCGGGGGGAGAGAAAATTTTAAAGGATATTTTCCATCTTTTCATCTTTTCCATCATAAACAACAGAACGTCCCCCAGTTTCAGAGGGCTGGCATGCATCTTAGTGTTAAAAAAAAAAAGGGAGTCTTTTACTATCCTAATTTTTTCTGCTTGTATTTTTTTCCCCTCCTTCCTTGCTCGGGTTTCTGATTTCTACCAAGGGATGAATGGGGAGGATATAGGGGGGGAAAAATGTTTTGGTTATCCCTAAAATGTGAATAGCTGAAAAAAAGAAGAGGTGTGTTTTGAAACACATTTTTTAAAACTATGTTCTTCCCCAGGGGTGAAATCCAGCAGGTTCTGGAGAACCGGTAGTGGAAATTTTGAGTAGTTCAGAGAACCGGCAAATACCACCTCTGGCTGGCCCCAGAGTGGGGTGGGAATGGAGATTTTGCAATATCCTTCCCCCAGGAGTGGGGTGGGAATGGGGAATTTTGCAATATCCTTCCCCCAGGAGTGCAGTGGGAATGGCGATTTTGCCGTAGCCTTCCCTTGGAATGGGGTGGGAATGGAGATTTTGCAGGATCCTTCCCCTGACACGCCCACTAAGCCACGCCCACAGAAGCGGTAGTAAAAAAAATTGAATTTCATCACTGTTCTTCCCCCCGTTTTTTCTGCCTTACTCTTAGAACTCTTTATGGTACATTTTAAAGGTTTGGCTTATTAATGCACCGCTTTATAATTTACTCGACCGATACGATACACTTTTTTTTTGCTATATGGATGCATGGAGCGTGAGTGGGACCTGTATTCTCCTGCAGAGAGGATTGTGCAGTCAAAGACATCATTCGTGCACTTGATCATCTTAGAACTAAGTACAATAAGTGAGGGGATATTAAACTCCAGTGACAGCTTCACTGTCATTTTCTTCTCCTTAGAATGAATCATCAAAAGCAGCATCTCCTTCAGAAAGACTTCTGTGTTTGGAGGTTACTTTAACAGATTAACAGAGTTGGAAGAGACCTCTAGACCTCTAGTAGGTCATCTAGTCCAACCCTACACCATTTCTGACAGGTGGCAGTCCAGTCTCTTCTTGAAAGCCTCCAGTGATGAAGCTCCCACAACTTCTGAAGGCAACTTTTGTTCCATCGGTTGATTGCTCTCACTGTCAGAAAGTTCCTCCTTATTTCTAGGTTGAATCTCTCCTTGGTCAGTTTCCATCCATTATTCCTTGTCTGCCTTCAGGTGCTTTGGAAAATAGCTTGACCCCCCTCCTCTCTGTGGCAGCCCCTCAAGTATTGGAAGACGGCTATCATGTCTCCCCTGGTCCTTCTCTTCACTAGACCAGCCATGCCCAGTTCCTGCTCTCTACACGTAGTTGTATACACCTCCTCCTTCTTCATTTGTCAGTATGTATGATCAAAAGCCAACTTTGGGGGAAGTATTTAGCATAATCTCTCCTGGTCCAAGTTATATCTAACTATATCCAGCAGGGAATGTCAAACTATGAGCTGCAGTGGCGCAGTGGTTAGAGTGCAGAACCGCAGGCTACTTCTACTGACTGCCGGCTGACTGCAATTTGGCAGTTCGAATCTCACCAGGCTCTAGGTTGACTCAGCCTTCCATACTTCCGAGGTGGGTAAAATGAGGGCCCAGATTGTTGGGGGCAAGAGGCTGACTCTGTAAACCACTTAGAGAGGGCTGTAAAAGCACTGTGAAGTGGTATATAAGTCAAAGTGTTATGGCTATTTGCTTCTTATGACCATGACTAACCTCACGTCTCCTCTTTGAAGCCATCAGATCCTCTTTGATCACAATGACCGAAACCCAGTTGGCACCCAAGTTTATTCCCAATTAAATCCAGCAGGGGATGACAAGCTTTGCTCCTTATGGCCACAAATAATCTTAAATCCCTTCTTTGAAACCCACAGATCCTCTTTGACCATCATGCCTGTTGGAACTCAAACTTATGCCCAACTATATCCAGCAGACAATAGAACAATAGAATAGACAATAGAATAACAGAGTTGGAAGGGACCTTGGAGGTCTTCTAGTCCAACCCCCTGCTTAGGCTGGAAACCCAATACCACTTCAGACAAATGGTTATCTAACATCTTCTTAAAAACCTCCAGTGATGGGGCACCCACAACTTCTGAAAACAGGCAATTCCACTGGTTAACTGTTCTAACTGTCAGGAAACTTCTCCTTAGTTCTAAGGTGCTTCTCTCCTTGATTAATTTCCACCCATTGCTTCTTGTCCTGCCTTCAGGTGCTTTGGAGAATAGCTTGACTCCCTCTTCTTATCTCTCTTCTTCTCCCTCCCCTGAGATATTGGAACACTGCTAACATGTCTCCCCTAGTCTTTCCTTTCAGGGATTGGCAATTTTTGCTCCTCAGGGCCACAAATAACTTTAAGTCTCCTTTTTTGAAACCATCAGATGGATCCCTTTTGTCCATGAGTTCTGGAACCTAGCAATGAAGTCTTATTAAGATAAGAAAAGCATGAGAACTGCAGTGGGGAAAAAACCCCTAAAATGGCAGATGTTATATTTCTGTTCCACCAACTGTGATTTCTTCTCTCTCCCCCACCCCCATATCTTTGACTTCCACTTCTGCGCATTCCTCATCTTGAGCAAACAGTTTGCATGGTGATGCTTGAAGCAGGTTGTTTCATTAAAAAAGCTTATTCAGAGTTAGAGGATGTTTTAATTCTAGTTGAATGGATGCCCTTTCCATCTGTCATGGAGATTAGACTGGGAACATTCCAACGCCATTAGCCACCCGGCTGTTGACATTCTGTGGTCAACACGTTGGCTCAGCCCATCAGGGTTAAAGGTATCACTGCCATGACCGCATTACCAGGCAGAAAAATGCATGCCATCTCTACTCGAAGGCTTTTATTGATTTTTCCTTTCTCCGGCTTCATCGGAGCTTGATTTAGAATAGAATGGAATGGAATGGAATGGAATGGAATGGAATGGAGTGGAGTGGAGTGGAGTGGAGTGGAGTGGAGTGGAGTGGGGTGGGGTGGGGTGGGGTGGGGTGGAGTGGATTGGGATGGGATGGGATGGGATGGGATGGGATGGGATGGGATGGGATGGGGTGGGGTGGAATATAGGCTAGGATGGGATGGGATGGGATGGGATGGGATATAAGATGGGATGGGATGGGATGGGATGGAATAGAGAATAGAATAGAGAATAGAGTAGAGTAGAGTAGAGTAGAGTAGAGTAGAGTAGAGTAGAGTAGAGTAGAGTAGAGTAGAGTAGGATGGGATGGGATGGGATGGGATGGGATGGGATGGGATGGAATATAGGATAGGATGGGATGGGATGGGATGGAATATAGGATGGGATGGGATGGGATGGGATATAGGATGGGATGGGATGGGATAAAATAGAATGGAATGGAATGGAATGGAATGGAATGGAGAGTAGAATAGAGGATAGAATAGAATAGAATAGAATAGAATAGAATAGAATAGAATAGAATAGAATAGAATGGAATGGAATGGAATGGAATGGAATGGAATGGAATGGAATGGAATGGAATGGGATGGGATGGGATGGGATGGGATGGGATGGGATGGGATGGGATGGGATGGGATGGGATGGGATAGTATAGAATAGAATAGAATAGAATAGAATAGAATAGAATAGAATAGAATAGAATAGAATAGAATAGAATAGAATAGAATAGAATAGAATAGAATAGAATAGAATAGAATAGAATAGAATAGAATCTGGAATCAGGATAGAATCAGAGCTGTGGCGCTAGACCAGGACTTTAGCATAGAATAGAATAACAGATTTGGAAGGGACCTTGGAGGTTTTCTACAGTGTTTTCCTGAAAATAAGACCCTGTCTTATATTTTTTGAACCCCGAAATAAGCACTTGGCCTTATTTTGGGGGAGGTCTTATTTTGGGGCAAATGGAGCAAGATGGGGCTCCTCTTGCCATCTTACCTGATTTCCAGCTCTGTCTCCCTAACCCTAACCAGAGGAAATGGTGGGGACCAGCTGTGCATGTGTTTAAATATTTTCAGGGAGGGCTTATTTTAGCATGTGTGCTCAAAAGCCCGATTGGGCTTATTACCCAGGGAGATCTTATTTTCAGGGAAACAGGGTAGTCCAACCCCCTGCTTAGGCAGGAAACCCTACACCACTTCAGACAAAAGGTTATCTAATCTCTTCTTTAAAACTTCCAGTGTTGGAGCATTCACAGCTTCCGGTGGCAAGTTGTTCCACTGATTAATTGTTCTCACTGTCAGGAAATTTCTCCTTAGTTCTAAGTTGCTTCTCTCCTTGATGAGCTTCCACCCAGTGCTTCTTGTCCTGCCCTCAGGGGATTTGGAGAATAGCTTGACCCTCTCTTCTTTGTGGCAGCCCCTGAGATATTGGAAGATTGCTATCATGTCTCCCCTAGTCCTTCTCTTCATCAAACTAGACATATCGAATTCCTGCAACCGTTCTTCATATATTTTAGCCTCCAGTCCCCTCATCCTCTTTGTTGCTCTTCTCTGCAGTCTTTCTAGAGTCTCCACATCTTTTTTACATCGTGGCGACCAAAACTGAATGCAGTATTCCAAGTTTGGCCTTATATTTTTTTTATACTTTCTTACTATTCCCCTTCCCAACGATGCACCTATGTCAAAACGCTCGGTTGTATCTTGGTGTGCTGGGTTCTTTCCAACAGCTCTCGATGCAAGACTGTGCTTCAATTAATGCACCATTGGCACATGGGGGGGGGGGGGAAGAGGTGGGTTTCAGCAGGTTCTGACCAGTTCTGGAGAACCGGTAGCAGAAATTTTGAATAGTCCGGAGAACCAGTAGTAAAAATTCTGACTGGCCCCGCTCCCATCTATTCTCTGCCTCCCGAGTCCTAGCTGATCGGGAGGAACTGGGGATTTTGCCGTATCCTTCCCCTGCCATGCCCACAAAGCCACGCCCACAAAGCCACGCCCACAAAGCCATGCCCACAGAACCGATAGTAAAAAAATTTGAAACTCACCTCTGTTGGGGAGGGGGGCGCTGTTCATCCTGCAAGGAAGTATGCATAAAAAAAACAATCTGTTATCATTTTATGATGCAGCAGGATCTTCTGAATATAATATATTGACCCAATGGTCAAACGTAGTACACACAGGGGTGTGGCTAGTAGATATTTTCAGCCAGGTTAAATTAGTCCAGACCACAAATTAAATACGTCTGGTGAAATCATCTACAATTATAGTGCAAAAGGACCTAGATAATTAATGCCTTGCTCCAAATTGTATCCTCAAGGGAAAACACACACACACAAATACACACGCACTCTCATTGTGTTCCAAAAAGTACATGTCCCACTGTACCCTGTGTCAAAATGATAAAGTGAGAAGAGACCAAGTTTCTCAGCAGCTACTTGGTCTGCTTCTTATATTATCTACATCAGAGGTCTTCAAACTTGGCCGCTTTAAGACTTGTGGACTTCAATTCCCAGAATTCTCCAGCCAGCTGGCTGGAGAATTCTGGGAGTTGAAATCCACAAGTCTTAAAACGGCCAAGTTTGAAGACCTCTGATCTATATTGTCTTGTTCTTGTGGCATAAAAGGCTTCCCAGATCCCGGTTTGACTGATGTGGTGGCTTGAAATTTTCATAAATATGCCAACTCCTCCATAAAGATATTTATTATCTTTGAACTGGAAGCCATTTATCAGCTTTCCCAAACGTTCAGCTTTCCTTGGGTGTTTTCACCATATTGGATGTGGGACTTGACACAAGAAAAGAAATATAAGGTAAAAGGTAAAGGTTCCCCTCGCACTTATGTGCTAGTCGTTCCTGACTCTAGGGGGCGGTGCTGATCTCAGTTTCAAAGCCGAAGAGCCAGCGCTGTCTGAAGACATCTCCGTGGTCATGTGGCCGGCAGGACTAAACACCAAAGGCGCACAGAACGCTGTTACCTTCCCACCAAAGGTGGTCTCTATTTTTCTACTTGCATTTTTTATGTGCTTTCGAACTGCTAGGTTGGCAGAAGCTGGGACAAGGAACGGGAGCTCACCCCATTACACGGCACTAGGGATTCGAACCGCTGAACTGCCGACCTTTCGATCAACAAGCAATAGAAAAAGGAAAAAGAGTACAGGGAAATGGAAGAATTGAGCAAACCAGTTCATGCTATAGATGGAGGGGACTGTCCTTCCTACAACTATCAGCCATATTTATGTGATATTTGAAGACTATTATCATCTCCAAGTCTTCTTCTGAAGATGAAATATTTTCATATTTCATTTTCCTTTCATAGGATTTGGTTTCTAATTCCCTGGTGTGTTTAGTGTTTAGTGTTTATTAGATTTATATACCGCCCTACTCCCGAAGGACTCAGGGCGGTGAACAGCCATGAAGTAAAATACATATATACAAAATTTAAAAACAGAATAAAACCGAATTAAGCAGTTTTGGCCCAAGACAAATGTAAAAACCCCTGTAATTTAAAAACAGATTTAAAATTTGCATTTTAAAAGAAAAAGGGAAAAGATTAGGCCAGGCCAGCTTGATGAAATAAAAAGGTCTTGAGAGCGCGGCGGAAGGTGTGCTGATCCGGGATCCTACGTATCTCCGGGGGGAGCTCATTCCAGATAGTAGGTGCCCCCACAGAGAAGGCCCTCCCCCTAGGGGCCGCCAGTTGACACTGTTTAGCCAACGGCACCTGGAGGAGCCCCTCTCTATGAGAGCGCACCGGCCGGTGGGAGGTAATTTGTGGTAGTAGGCGGTCCCGTAGATAACCAGGTGAACTTTCCATGAATCTGTTTCTGTTTGTGGACTCTTTTGAGTCCCAGAACCAAATACACATTCCAAGACAGATCTGAACAAAACAGAATCAAGTGGAAACATGATGTCCCAGGATTGGAAAACCATGTTTTGACAGATAAGATGTGCAACCTCATCGTTGGAGGCCTCATATTCAGTTTGCAATCAACTACTATTTCAAGATCATCTTCACAACGGCTATAAATGCTCCAACACTGGAAGTTTTTAAGAAGAGGCTGGATAACCCTTTGTCTGAAGTGGGATAGGGTTTCCTGCCTTAGCAGGGGGTTGGACTAGAAGACCTCCAAGGTCCCTTCCAACTCTGTTATTCTGTTCTGTTACCAAAGGAGGGGTCCTGTTTCCTGTGCATTTGATTTCTGTTAGAAGTCCTTTAACCAGCCCTTCTTTCCAACTATTGCAATGGATTTTATTTTTGTCTTTTAAAGCAGGGGTCTCCAACCTTGGCAACTTTAAGACTTGTGGACTTCAACTCCCACAGTTCCTCAGCCAGGTGGCTGAGGAACTCTGGGAGTTGAAGTCCACAAATCTTAAAGTTGCCAAGGTTGGAGACCCCTGTTTTAAAGTATCTGGCTGTTTCACTCTTCCACCCAAATCTGATAAGCATCCTTTCCATCCCCTTATCTAGGTCATTAATATATTTTTTTAAATAAAAACAACCTAGAAAAATAGAGGGTCAAAGCTGTTTCCGGCAGCACACTAGTCAGGACTTAACTTCAGTAAGTACTTTGCACCACCTAGTATGCTGCTGAGAATAGGGGGGCATAATACAACTCAGCTGGAAGGCATGAAATTGGGAAAGACTAGCCTATAATATATTTTGGGAGGAAAGAACCTCAGCAGTAGAACACACATTTGCCATGTAAAAGCTTTCAGATCCAGCCATTGGAAAGTAAAGTTGGGAAGGTCTGTATCGAAAATACTCAGTTACATCTGGAGTTGTATAAATGCTTATAATTTAAACAGACCTTTGGGTAACTGTCTTTATGAAATAATACCATCTAGCAGTGTTTAGCAATACTTTTCTGGAGTTCTCAGCAATGAGCTTTTTCCAATATTATCTGAAAATAGCAAGGATGGAAGCTGAAATATCAAGATGTTTTGTCAAAGATTCTTATCTGGATCCTTGGAACTGGGGGACCGGTACTGGAGATTCTTGGGTTTCCTGGGACAATTCTCCATGGACATTATAACCCATAAGTGTTATTGATTCAGTTATGGACCATAGGACATCTCTTTCAAATGGTCCTCTTGTTCCTTTTTTTTTTTTTGTCAAAAGGTTCAGACTGGTGCCTATTTACATAACAAAACCAGATTAAAAATATGGAATTATACGGTGATGGTTTGTCAAGACCATATGTGGGTCTTCTTCTTCTGCCAACTGTGCAAGATATGTTCTTGGGCTTAAGTTCTTGGTCTAAGAATGGTGGGTCTTCTGTGCATCAATTACTGGGTGCCTATGGAACAGCAAGTGTGTTATGGAAAACTATCACATTTTTTATTTATTATTTATTTTAATTTGATTTATATGCCGCCCTTCTCCGGAGACTCAGGGCAGCTTACAATGCGTTAAGCAATAGCCTTCATACTTTTGTATATTTATACAAAGTCAGCTTATTGGCCCCACAAACTGGGTCCTCAATTTATCCACCTTAGAAAGGATGGAAGGCTGAGTCGACCTTGAGCCTGGCTAGGATTGAACTCACAGAAATTACAGGCAGCTGGATCCTAATTGCTGCCTTTAGTAGGAGGCATTAGCCCCCTACGCTACACAGGCTCATTGTAGATGTTCAGAAACTTCTCAAATGCCCCCCTCATGGAATCCACTGGGGCTGATAGCACCTCATCTCAAAACTACAGAAGGAAAGGAGGAAATGCAGAGGCCTGAAGAGGAGAAAGGAATTTCAGTAAATGCTCCGTTGCCTGTGACACGCTGTAGAAAAGATTTTTCTGCCCTGTGACACAGAAATAGCAGCTCCTTTGCCCTCTGGATGGGGGGGGGGGGGTGGTTGAAAAGGTGCTGAGGGGAAACAAAGCAAACCTATGAAGCTTCTGGCTCTTTGTGGTTCAGTTCTGCCAAAAAAACAACCATTTTTCTTTCAGTCCCTGGCTGTGGTGAACAGGACTTGCCCATTTCCTTTTCATGAATCACAAAACCCACTTCTCTTGCTGGGCAGGTCAAGTTGTCGGAGAATTTATTTGAAACAGGGGTGAGCTGCCTGTGAAAGTCATTTCATGCCCCAGAAATAAATGTTTACCAAGGGCAGGATTCATCAGAATCCAGCATGGTTAGCCACCACTTTTTATGTTCAGAAATGGCATATTCAGAGAATCACCAAAGCCAAAACCAACACAAAGTGAAGAGTGAGGGACTTGGTTTCTTCTGCATCGATGTTCATCATCGCTTTTTATGGAGCCATCTGGAAAACGATTCCAGTGTCACAGAGAGATGACTGTTGATTAAAGACTGAAGAGCTTTTGCCAAGTGAAACCCTTCAGATGCTGTAGCCGAGGGATTCCCAACTCCCCAACATCTAATGGGCATCCACTTGGAGAAGTTTTGATAAAGACATGACACAATAGTGGCCAAAATTGTGGAAACTTTTTGGGAAAAGTGTATTTTTCTAAAGCTAGGTAATAACACCACTTTTTTTGTGAGTAGTACCCTAAAATTATATATCAGTGGAAAGATAATTTAATCAAGAAAGTCATGCAATAACTTTTATGAAGGATTTGCTATTAGAATAGCAGTTATAGCATAAAGAAGAAAAGTGAAACATGTAGAAAAAATGAGATATACAAAAATGATCACCATAGAAAAAACAAGATATACAGAAATGATCCCCATGTCAGTTAATACTTCGTTGGGTAACCTTTAGCATGAATGTCGGCCTTACAACGTCTTCCCATGGAGTGAACCAAGTCTTTTAGTTCTGCAGCTGTTATAATGTGAAGCCAAGATTGAATGATAGCTTCTGTTAACTGGGTTTTGTTGCTGGGTCGCTTCTGACTAACCAGTTTCTTGAGTCGGCTCCATCGATTTTCAATTGGGTTAAGGTCTAGGCTAGGCTATTCCCAGGCCGTTCCAGCAGTGGAATAGGATTATCTTGAAACTCCCCCCGAAAAAATGGTGTTGTTAGCCATCAAACCTCAAAAATACACTTTTCCCAAAAGGTTTCCACAATTTTGGCCGCTACTCTAGATAGGACAACTGCTCACACTGTTGCTTTTAACAAAATGAACAAACCTGGCTGTCCTTTCAGTTATTCTTAAGTTTTCATTTATTATAAATAAATAAATTATATTATTCATTGGATTTGGCTGGCAACCTTGGTTTTACTCTTCCTAGTTTCCACAGAGAAGGCTGGGGGAGATTGAGTGGCCATCCAGCACACACTGCACACACAGCCTACTAAGGTTGAGCAACGAGTGAGGGTTTTAATCCCAGCTTCTTGGATCATTGACACATCACCTAAATTGACCATGCTTAGCCCTTCAAAAATGCTGCTTCTTGTAACCTTAAACAGTGTGACCAATGAGCCTGATTCTTCATTAAAATGCCTCATAATCAAAAGATAGCAGATGATGGGGTTTCTAGGAATCCTAAACACAGTTCAAAACAATTTAGGAGACAATATTGTAAACTGCTGGCTGAAAGAGTCCTAGTACTTCACCGAAAGTACTAGGACTCTTGGGAAGGCCAATGGGAAGGCAAAGGGCAAAGAGGGCTTTGCTCTAACAAACTTTGAGAAATAATTGAATTTTAGATGGGAAATTTCACTTGCTGGAATTCCTGAAACTGTGTTTTTTTCTTCTCAATAAAGCTGACTAAAGAAACTCTGTAACTAAGATGCATAGAAAAGAATGATTGTGGGCTGGGGTGGAGGCTGAAGGACCTGTCTCAACCTATGGCTTCAGAAATACATGTTAACCGAAGTTAACAGAATAGGAGTTGGAAGGGATCTTGGAGGTCTTCTAATCCAACCCTATACTATTCCAGATATATATAAAATTATATATCAATGGAAAGATAATTTAATCAAGAGAGTCATGCAATAACTTTTAGGAAGGATTTGCTATTAGAATAGCAGTTACAGGATAAAGAAGAAAAGTGAAACACATAAAAAAAATGAGATATACAAAAATTATCACCACGTCAGTTAACACTTAGTTGGGTAACTTTAGCATGAATGTCGGCCTTACAACGTCTTCCCATGGAGTTCTGCAGCTGTTATAATGTGAAGCCAAGGTTGAATGATGGCTTCTATTAACTGGGTTTTGTTGCTGGGTCGCTTCTGACTAACCAGTTTCTTGAGTCGGCTCCATCGATTTTCAGTTGGGTTAAGGTCAGGCCATTCCAGCAATGGAATAGGATTATCTTGAAACTCCCCCCGAAAAAATGGTGTTGTTAGCCATCAAACCTCAAAAATACACTTTTCCCAAAAGGTTTCCACAATTTTGACCACTACTATAGATAGGACAACTGCTCACACTGTTGCTTTTAACAAAATGAACAAACCTGGCTGTCCTTTCAGTTATTCTTAAGTTTTCATTTATTATAAATAAATACATTATATTATTCATTGGATTTCTATCTCAACCTATGGCTCCAGAAATACATGTTAACCGAAGTTAACAGAATAGGAGTTAGAAGAGATCTTGGAGGTCTTCTAATCCAACCCTATACTATTCCAGACAATTGGCAGTCCAATCTCTTTTTAAAAGCTTCCAGTGATGGAGCATCCACAACTTCTGGAGGCAAGCCATTCCAACTGATTAACTGTTCTCACTGTTAGGAAATTTCTCCTGAGTTCTGGGTTGTTTCCCTCCTTGATTCGTTTCCATCCATTGTTTCTTGTCTTGCCTTCTGTTGCAATAATCTCACCCTGTAGCTCCCAGAACTAGGAAAATGTAATGCACAGTAAACAGTGGTGAAATTCAGCTGGTTCTATCAGGCTCACACGATTGGGTAGTTTCGGTGGCGAGAGGCTCCACCCACCCGCCCGGACATCATTACATCCCATTTTTGACCCTCTGTGCATGCGCCAGTGGTGGGTTAACCCCGGTTCGCACCGGTTCTATAGAACCGGTAGTAAAACCAGCGGGAGGCTCCGCCCATTGACCCCAGCATCATCAGAACGCTTCTGTGCTTGCACAGAAGAGTGAGCAAGCAAGCACACGAGCGAAGTGAGCCCGTGTGCATGGCCCTATTGCGAATCAGTAGTAAAGGTAAGTAGAACCCACCCCTGCTCTGCGCGCTCACATTTGCGAACTGGTAGCGAAGGTAAGTGAATGCCACCCCGATAGTAGAGTTGGGGGCAGCCAAAGGTATCATGACTCTTACCCATGTTCTTCTCAGATTTTCTTTGGTGTAGTAACTTCCAAAGCAGTGGAGAAAGAAAGCAGCGTGAAACATGATGAATGGTGTTCCCCAAAGCATCAAAAAGGAATAGCAATCTGGGAATAACAGAGTAGATACTTCTAAGAAGCAGACTTGGCTTCAAATATCTTCCTGTGCCACCTCCAATACTCAGACATGGGCCAGATACCTCTAAATTGCTGTAAAATTATTATTTTTGTTGTGACAAAAGGAGGAAATGGCAAATTATATGTCATAATCTTAACTGGATTTTGGAGATGTAATGTAATGTAATGGGAATTAAATCAGATCTTAAATTGTCCTGCTGTTTTCTTTCTCCTGGTCCTGTCCACTTTTTGCACTCTCATGATGTTCGTCCATCGTTTTCGAAGAGGACCTTGACATCTAACCAGCCGTGGGCCGTCCATGGTGTGTCTGCAGATGGCTGGTAAGGCTTATACGGGCATGGGATACTCTACCACACATGTTGGGCAGACGTGTGTGGGTACCACTGTTGCAGCATTTGTAGCTCTGGCTTTGCAGAGGGCTCACTTCTCTTGTGCTGTGGTTGTCCTTCTGTCTTCAGATGTCTGGCAGCCTTGGTGGATCAGCGTGCGCCATGTCAATCGATCTTGTGCCAGGATTTCCCAGGAGGTAGTGTCAATATCCAGGGACTTGAGAGAGGCCTTCAGCATGTCTTTGTATCACCTCCTTTGTCCCCCGTGTGATCGCTTTCCTCGAGACAGCTCACCATAGAGGAGCTGTTTGGGGATGCAGTGGTCTGGCATCCTTACAACATGGCCTGCCCAGCGTATCTGTCTGGGTTTTCATCAGCAGGGTGTCAACTGATGGCAGGCCTGCTCCGGAGAGGACTTCTGCGTCTGGCACCTTGTCCTGCCACCGGATCAGAATGTAGGTTCTACTTATCTTTACTACCGGTTCTCATCGTGCCTGCAGGCGCTCTTCTGCACATGCATGGATCCCCTATGATGACATCCAGGTCAGTGGGTGGAGTCTTCCAAAGGTTTTACTACCGGTTCTTGCAAACCGGTCCAAACCGTGGGCAAGCTACCACTGCACCGGATCCTCAGAAGTCAGGTCGTGTGGGAGTGGTTCAATTGCTTAGCTGCCTCCTGTATACAGTCCAAGTCTCACTGGCCTACATCAGGGTAGTTAGCACTACTGCTCGGTAGACTTTGAGCTTTGTAGCAAGCAAGGCTTATTCCACGGCGGTCTCACACGTGAGTCAGTAGTGGCATTCTCATAGCACACAACTCACGGGCAGAGGGCAGGCCTCAGTCTCAAACAAATGTTAATTTATGGTTCTGCCTAGCCATAGTCCCATGGGATGACCTGGTAACCACTTCCTACAACACTTCCTTCAACCGTCCCCCTTTAACCACTTCTTACAATGACTTCCCTCAACCACTTCCTACTACTACTTCCTGCAAACCCTGTGTAGGAAGTTCTCCTTACCCAACATTTATGGGGACTTCCTTCAATGACTTCCTTCAACCACTTCCTTCAACCACTTCCTACTACTACTTCCTACAAACCCTGTGTAGGAAGTTCTCCTTACCCAACATTTATGGGGAGGGTTCTAATAAACTGGACGAGTTTCCTATGAATTTTATCCATCGCGAACTAACGGCTACTTATTCTGGATTCTAGGTTTGTAACTCCTGGGCTGTTTTGGAATTCTTCAGCTTGAAGGATATCTTTAGCCATACAAAAATACTTCCTGCATTTTGCTGTGGCCTGGGTGCAGATTGTAATTTAGGTGTGTTAGTATTTATGGCCCATGAGCCAAGCTATTTAAAGCCCTGCCAAATACGAACTGCTCTTTAGCAGGGACAAACATAACCCAGGGAAAGGTGCAGCCTTTGGGGTGGTTCTCTACCTCTGGTCTGGGTTTGAGAGTGAAGGTGGTGCAGGATGGGTGAAAATAGAAGTAGGGTCAGATACCAGGCAGAGGTCAAAAGGGCTGCTGTCTCATTAGGAAGTATCAGTGGAGGTGCTTTCTTTCCATAGAGTAAGGCATCCATAATAACAATAGCAATAGCACTTAGATTTATATACCGCTTCACAGTGCCTTCCAGCCCTCTCTAAGTCTCCTCATTTCACCCACCTCGGAAGGATGGAAGGCTGAGTCAACCTTGAGTCAGTCAGGATCGAACTCCTAGCAGGCAGCTGAATTAGCTTGCAATACTGCATTCTAACAGGAAAGAAGGAAGGAAGGAGGGAAGGAAGGAAGGAAGGAAGGAAGGAAGGAAGGAAGGAAGGAAGGAAGGAAGGAAGGAAGGAAGGAAGGAAGGAAGGAAGGAAGGAAGGAAGGAATAGCACTTAGACTTATATACCGCTCCACAGTGCTTTACAGCCCTCTCTAAGCAGTTTACAGAGTCAGCCTCTTGCCCCCAACAATCTGGGTCCTCATTTTACCCACCTCGGAAGGATGGAAGGCTGAGTCAACCTTGAGCCTGGTGAGATTCGATCTGCCAAACTGCTGGCAGCTGGTGGTTAGCAGAAGTAGCCTGCAGTACTGCACTTTAACCACTGCGCCACCACGACTCTTGGTTCAGATCCTGGTTCAGCCTTTTACTAGTAAGCAAAATAAAACCAGAAAACAATTGGCCAGAGTCTTGATTGACAAAGCTTTCCATATAAATGCCCTACAGTCTTGTAGAGTAGAAATTCCGGGAGCTGTAATTTCAGAATGGATTGAGATTTTGGCGGCAGCAATCCTAAATGGCATTAACAGAGGGATACAATCAAGATCAAGTGAGGTACTAATACCACTCTGTAAAGGCTTAGTAAGACCACACCTAGACTACTGCATCCAGATTTGGTTGCCACACTATAAAAAAGATGTTGAGGCTCTAGAAAAAGTGCAGAGAAGAGCAACCAAGAGGATTAGACAGCTAAGAACATCGGATTGGAGGTATTTAGATCCTTAGCTTTCTGTGCAGTCTGTGGTGCTATTGTCAGGTTTGTCTGGGGTATTACTTCGAATCCTGACATCTATGTGTTCTCATGGGAAGCTTTTGTGGGCCATTTCAGCAGCCAGAAGTTGTCATCTGTAGATACCATTAACAGGTTGCTTCCCCAGTGATGTCCACTGGAGCCTTCAGTTAAAGGTATTTTGTTTAATTGTTAAATTCTGCCCCCCCAAAAAATCTACTTGAAATGATGTAGATTAGAAAAACCAACACATTGTAAGATTTCATGACCTTCTGAAACTTGGGCCATTTTTAGAAAATGATTTCTTACTATATGCTATAATAATATGAAGGCAAGCAAGGAATATCTCCTGTAGTACCTACACCAGTGGTCCCCACGGATTTATATTGATAGGGATAGATTTGAGAGAAGGAAGACTATCCTTCATCCATGTCATCTCTTCAAGCCCTGATGGGCCATGGGTCATGATGTGAGAGCGCTATCATGATATGCTTCACAATTTCAGAAAGAACGCACAGAAGCACGCACCCATGCGAGCAAAGCGAACACGCTTGTGTGCTCCCGTTGCAAACCAATAGTAAAGGTAAGTAGAACTCACCCCTGATCTGAGCAAACTCTTTAATATCACTCTGAATATCCTAATAAATTGCTTTGGAAATTGCTAAGGAGCTTTCTTAGTAGTCGTTCGAACACAAGTACAGTTTAAATCAGTCTTTTCTGAACAAGGGCTGTTAATTTAACTTCATTAACAGCTGACAAGAATCCAAAGAATAATAACACAATTCTGAGGCACAGTATTTCAGATAACCGTAATTTACTGTGGTTGGCAGAATGCCCAGAAGCAATTTGCAGGAAAACTGACAAGAGAGAAACAAGAGCCGAATCAAACGTTTCTGGAATCAAGACGCGAAGGAATATGAACGAAGTTGTTTCCTGCAAATTGCATCAGTCGTCATCCTTCCTTAAATAGGCTAGGGGAGTGGCCAATTAGCCCCAAGCCTTACTCTCAAGGAGACTTCCTCCTGAAGAGCCACTCCTGCCTTTTAACAGCTCTGCGCACTTGTGCATCGAGAAGAGGCTCCTCCTCTTCTTCCTCTTCACTTATGGGAGCTTCTGGAGGATCTGAAGGCCCTGGCTGAATCCCCGCCTCTGGCACCACATCTTCTCCAGCCTCCTCATTGTCTGACTCAGCTACTAGCTGCACAGGCTGCTGTCACAATACTACACCAGCCTCCTCACTGTTGGAATCAACTACTAGCTGCACAGGCTGCCGATGGGCCACAACACCCAGCATGCCAAAACCAAAAATGAAAACTGTAGAAGTAAAATGGAAACCAGAAGCAACAGCAGTAGCGGTCCAAGGGGGAATTATGGAGGATAGTCCATTTTTTAAAAAAAGACCCAACCCACTAAAGGTCTAAACCCAGAATTTATAAAACCTTCCAAGGTAGAAAACTACTAAGTTACAACTGAAATCTAACAGATCAACCACAGGGGAACCTCAGAAATCATGGAGCTCTCCAGTTTGTAGGTCAAATCCATATAACTCCTGATTTTTTGGCTGACTTCCTTTAGGCACTCTAAAATGGGCGCAGGATGATGGTCTCAGGGGCAGCCACTCGAGCTTCCAGCTGGCACTGAGGCACACATGCTAACCTTCTCTAGCAGCAGAGACAGGATGCTTGGTTAAGCTCAAACTGCTGGATTCAAGCCAAGGAAACATCTGGCCAAATTAGAATCAATCATAGAGAACAGCCCAGTCTGGATGGATCCCAAAGCTGAGGAGGGGCAGGAGGGGGAGGGAAGGAATAGGGAGAGGGAGGTAGAGAGAGAGAAAGAACTGTCTCATCCCAAGGCTCTTTGGGGTTAGAAAGGCCAAAATGTAATAATTGCTGTCAGGGGGAATGTGTGCTTCGCAGGCACAGATGGGGTTTACCTGCATCCGACAAAATCTTTTTCATTGAAAGAAGCAAAGGGGGCTTCCATCGATGGTCGAAAAGCAAGCACACACATGGCATAGTCATCCCCTGCTTTGCTAATGCACGAGAAAGAACTTTTATTCAAAAGAAGTGAGTTTGAACCCTGAAATCCAGGTTTTGGGGGGTTTTTTTTAAAAAAAATGTTGTCTCTGCTTAATCCACACTGTAAGGATCCCAAGGAAGGATCTGGGGGACCCCAGAAACCATTATTCACCTCCTTTGCAAATCCACAGGATTTCTCAACAAATGAAAGATGAAACATGCTGTGAGTTTTAACATCGAGACTTTGATAGCCATGGTGGCATAGTGGTTAGAATGCGGTATTGCAGCGAATTCCGCCCACCGCCAGCAGTTCAATCCTCACCGGCTCAAGGTTGACTCAGCCTTCCATCCTTGTGAGGTGGGTAACACGAGGACCCAGATTGTTGGGGGACAATAGGTTGACTCTGTAAACCACTTAGAGAGGGCTGTAAAACACTGTGAAGTGGTATATAAGCGGAGGTGAGCTGCTAGGGGTTCGCGGGGGTTCGGGAGAACCTCTAGCTGAGATTCTGTGCAGTTCGGAGAACCCCCAAATCCCACTCCTGGCTGGCCCCTCCCACCCCACCCCACCCCTCCCAGGAATCCCACATGGCCCATTTTGGATGCAGGTAAGTGCATAGCGCGCATCGAGGCTTGGGGAGAGCGAAAAACTGGTCTACTGGAAGTTTGGGAAGACCAGAAACAGGCCTGTTTCTGGCCTCCAGAAGGCCCCTGGAGCCTGGGGAGGATTTTTTTTGCCCTTCCGGAGGCTCGAGGAAAGCCTCTGGAGCCCAGGCAGGGCAAAAACGCCTCTCTCACTGTGGTGCAGGAGGCCGACAGGCCATGCCCACCATGGCCATGCCCACCCAGCCACAGGGCACCAAAACCCCTTGCTAAAATTTTTGAAGCTAACATTTTTGAAGCCCACCCCTGACCAGAAACTGTTAATAACCTCCTTTGCAATTCCACAACATTTCTCAACAAATGAAAGGTGAAATATGCTGCAAGCTTTAAAAATCAAGACTTCAATAGCCATGGTGGCACAGTGGTTGGAATGCAGTACTGCAGCTAATTCTGCCCACCGTTAGCAGTTCAATCCTGACCAGCTCAAGGTTGTCTCAGCCTTCCATCCTCGCGAGGTCGGTAAAATGAGGACCCAGATTGTTGATCTGTAAACCGCTTAGAGAGGGCTGTAAAAGCACTGTGAAGCAGTATATAAGTCTAAGTGCAATGGCTATTGCTATTTTTGACCAGTCACAGAATGAAACCTGAAAAATTGCCAGATATTGTTAAACCCAATAATAAGGAACATTACCTTGAAAACAGAGGTGGGTTTGACATAATTTTACCACCGGTTTGCCGTGCACCGAAAATGTGAGCATGCACCATTGACACATGCTCTTTGCTCGCACTTGCGGCTAGCACATATGTGCGCAGCTTAGAAAACGTGGCTAAACAGGACGGCATGCATTGGAAAGCAAGCAGATTGAGGTGGTGGTGGAGGAGGAATTGAGGTCTCCTCTCAATCAGCCCTCAAAAGAGGCTGCTGGGTGGGCCTCTGTAAACAGAGGGAACCAAAAAAAAAAAAACCAACCCAATCTTAATAGGAGGACAGAGAATATTCATCAATTCAGAATATTTGTTTGACTTTGACTGGAAGTTTTCAATCAAGCTCTGGGTTCATTGGTTGGCAAAGCCAGGTTATTAGATTGCTAAATCTATAGATTGCTCACCAATATAAAATTTTTATAGATGGCATATGCCACAAGAGAAGTTAGCAAAAATGTTAAAAGATAAATCAGTGTAATGTTGGAAATGTCACCAACTACCAGTATCTTATTATCATATGTGGAGGACATATTCTGAAGCAAAAAATTATTGGAATAAAATTAAAATTTGGCTGGAAGAAATGACACAAATACATATTGAATTTAAACCAGAGTTGTTCTTACTGGATATCCTACCAGATAAAATTAAAAAGGAATATATTTATTGGATTATACATGTAATAACAGCTGCAAGAATTGTTTATGCTCAAAACTGGAAACAAGAGAAAATACCTGTGGAAGATGAAGTAATAAAAAAGATTTTAGATTGTGCAGAAATGAATTGATTAACCTTGTTGATTAAAAGATCAGAGTATCAGAATATTTTAGAACATGGAGTTATTTTTATTGTTGGTTGGAAAAGAGATATAAATGATTAATTTTATAACTACGTATAAAAATTTGATAGTAAGAATATGACTACAGGAATGAATTTTTACAGTGGATTGGATGATGATTAAAATAGAAGAAACTGTTGGAACAAGAAGAACAAAAAGAAAAGTTGAAGTCAACACCGAGATGTCACAGGAGAGGGATGATTGATGTTAAAATGTTTATTTGTTTTATATTAAAAAATTGTATGATATTTACTAGAGGTTAAACTGGAAGAAGAAGTTAAAGAAACAATGATTGCTTGGGGAGGGAAATTTTGAACATGGAATTGACTTAGAGAAATGGCAAAAATTGTGGTCACAAAATTATAAAATGACAATGTCAACTGCATATAAAGAAAATTTGTATAAGATGTTTTATAGGTGGCATCTACCCCCGACGAGAATAGTCAGAATGTTCAAGAACAAATCTGAAAAGCATTGGAAATGTTATCAGATACCAGGCTCATACTACCATATGTGGTGGACATGAGTAGAAGCCAAAAGATACTGGACTAAAATCCATACGTGGTTGGAAAAAATGATAAAAAAACACATAGACTTTAAACGAGAGATTTTTTTTATTAGGGATTATGCCAGAAACATACAATAGAGAATTGAGATATTTGATTGTGAATGTATTAACAGCGGCTAGAATTGTGTTTGCTAAAAACTGGAAAAATGAGAAAATACCAACGCAAGATGAAGTTTTTAAGAAAATTATGGAATGTGCTGAAATGAGCAAATTGACATTTGAACTTAGAGAACAAGAAGATAAACAATACTATAAGATATGGGATTTATTTTATCAATCGCTCGATAATAAAACATGGAAATGAAATATGAAATGGATGTTATAATATAATATTTGAAAATATTTTTTATAAAATGAGAAAGCCATAGTTAAAGAAATGACTAATGAGGATAATATTACAAAGATATTTATTAGACTGATAATATGAGAAATTGGATAATTAGTAAGTTAGGAATATGGTGAGGAAGCACAAAAGACTTGTAACTGACCACACACTGTCTGCAATTTAATGGACGATGGATTTATGTTTTGTTTAAAAATAAAAAAAAATTAAAAAAAGATTGCTAAACTGTTTAAACGATATGCTCAAAAAAAATGATTAATGATGTGCCATCAAGTTATTGTCCACTCTTAGAGACCAAGTAGATAAATCTATGTGGTCTTTCAGATCTTCTAATGGTGCCTTCATCATCATTGCAATTGAGCGCATCCATCTTGCGGCTGCTCAATTTTTTCCTTCTTTCCTTCTACTTTTCCCAGTTTTCTCCAAAAAGTTAGAACTTCATATAATGCTTAAGATCATTTGACTCTGGACATTGATGCCTCAAATGAGAACTCAAGGTTATTTGCAGAGGTGGGATTCACTTACCTTCTGATCTGTCCCCCTCTACACACACCCACAAAAACACAGCCAGTCGAGCACTTGGCACACACCACAGTCCTTATCTCCAACTTGGCAGCAATATTCACACCGTCTGCCAAGTGCTTTAATTGTTCACAGAAAGAAAATCACATACATAGCTTTGCCAAAAGCCGTTCTTTTAGCAGCTTCAGGCTCCAATGACTACCAGATTGAGTTTTGTTCGTCACAGGGATCACTGACCACCACCCTCTCTTATATAGTCTCTGGGGTGTGATCCAGTGACTCATTGGTCCTGTGACTCAAGTCCAGTGACTCAGGTCTATTCCCTCGCACGCCTCCTCAGCTGCTGCAAGCGCTTATCTCGCCTTTGTTGACGTGCGTCCAGGAATGACGTCTCTCCCTCACTCTCATCTGAGACACCTGTTTCCCCACTACTTTGCTCTCTTTCAGCTGGCACCTGAGACAGTGCCAGAGGGGGGGGGGCTGGGAGATCTGGCTGGCTCCTCTTCCTCATGCTCAGAGCTTCCTTCCTCCAATGGGATAGGATCAGAGGACGGGGCCACAACACCTTCCCTATGTGAGCATGCACACCTTCCATGTATGCTTGGCCTTCTGTGCATGCCTTCCACGTGTGTGCACAGCCTCCAAAGCAAGACAAAATAGGACCGCATTACATCTGGGCGGGTAGGCGGAGCCTACCGCAGTTGCCGCTACCAATTCACCCGAACCGGACATAACCAGCTAAATCCCACCACTGGTTATTTGTTTGCGTGATCCATTGATTTATTTTCTTCACTGTCTACAGTATTCTCGTGACCAATCCCTTAGCCACTGAGCCACTGCGTTTCACATATACAGGAGTCTATAAAATACCTGCGTGTATTTTTAAAGAATCTGCCGACTGAAATACTGCTGCGTTGCAGGCAGGAGAATCTAATCAAGAAGTCGTCTGACTCCAAAAATGAGAACCAGGTGAGCAAAATATAATATTTGCTCTTGCAGAGCAGAGCAAACAGACAAGGAGAGATACACAGGCTACGTTCTTCATCCAGGATGTCCAGTTCAATAAAACAAACAAAAAAGTGATTTACTCCTCTTTTTTTTTATCAGTTACGGGGACATTATTTCTTGTCTTCTAGCTTTTATTCCTCATTTTAAAAAAAAAATCAACCCCCTCCAATTTAGCCATTTAAATCTCCAAATTTGTGAAAGTGGTGGATACAAATGCCATGCTCCACATCCTACAGGATTACTCACCGTGCTGTAGCCAGGTTGTGAAAGATTGACCTAGATTAGCTGAGAGTTATTTTAATCCCTGGGAGTAAATAAATATCTCCGGAAGATTCAAGGCTAACAAGGAAGGTTTCTGAATGACTCAAAAGCTGGCTCTACTAAATGGGGAAACATTGTAGGCTTTGTCAATAAATTAATGTAAGTGTCCTAAGCAGAACACAATGTGCCTGGGTGGATTAATGAAAATTTGTCTTCATCCAGACTCTGGCAATGATGTGTGATTCATCTGTTACTCTGCCAAATTGAATTCCTATAATTTGTGCCATCATGTGTGAACCCATTTAATTCCATTTATCATAGAAGTGGTAATACCACTTTATACTGCACTAGCAATATATTGTTCTGCTCATCGTGATTCAAAGAAGATGCTGAGATCCTAGACAGGGGGCAACAAAGAAGACTGGAAGGTAAATTGTATGACGAAGGGTTGAAGGAGCTGGGTATGTCTAGGCCTATGATGGCGAACCTATGGCACTTGCGCCACAGGTGGCACGTGGAGCCGTATTGGTGGGCACACAAAACATTTGCTAGACCAGTTCTCGAATACAGCTCATCTGTCTGGAACCCGCACTGTATATCGGACATTTTTACAATTGAGAGAGTCCAGAGACATTTTACAAGGAGAGTCCTCCACTCCTCTGCTCAGAATAGAACACCTTATTCATTTATTTATATATTTACTGTATTTTCCTGCGTATAAGACTACTTTCTAACACACAAAAATCTTCTCAAAAGTTGGGGGACGTCTTATACGCCGGGTCTCATTCTCCTGTAACCAGGCAGACGAGCCCTAAATGGCTCTGAGGAAGGTCGTCTTATACGCCCAGTCGTCTTATACGCCGGAAAATACGGTGTATATATATATTTATTTATTTATTGGTTCGATTTATATGCCGCCCTTCTCCTGAGATGCAGGGCGTCTTACAATGCGTTAAGCAATAGCCTTCATACTTTTGTATATACCTGCTTAGTAGAGCTTCCCCCACCCCCCCAAGCGGTGTTCTTTTTTTTTTTAATACAAAGTTAGCTTATTGCCCCCACAATCTGGGTCCTTATTTTACCTACCTCGGAAGGATGGAAGGCTGAGTCAACCTTGAGCCCGGTGAGATTTGAACTCGCAGTAATTGCAGGCAGCTGGCAGCTAAGTGCTACTTTAACAGCACTTTAGTCCGCTGCACCCCCAAGGCTCTTATGCCACCAGGGTTGAAATTTTGGGCTTAGACAACTTAGAACTATGCCGACTTTGGTCTGACCTAAGCGTAGTACATAAAATTATCTGCCACAATGTCCTATCTGTCAATGACTACTTCAGCTTCAACTGCAATAATACACGAGAAAATAATAGATACAAACTCAAGGTAAACTGCTCCAAACTCGATTGTGGAAAATATGACTTCAGTAACAGAGTGGTCAATGCCTGGAATGCACTACCTGACTCTGTGGTTTCATTCCTAAACCCCCAAAACTTTAACCTTAGACTGTCTACTGTTGACCTCACCCCATTCCTAAGAGGTCTGTAAGGGGCGTGCATAAGTGCACCAGCATGCCTTCCGTCCCTGTCCTAATATTCCTTTTTATTCTTACTCTTTTCATGTATTCAAATTATGTTTATACTTTTACCTGTTATCTTGTATATGCTTGACAAATAAATAAAATAAAAATAAATAAAAATTTATCTCCTTTAGAGTGGAAGAGTAGCGACATTTTGGCTCTGAGGGCATAAATGACTTTACGCAAGGAGCAAATCTCCTCGCTCTTGATCAAATGCTTGTTTGCCTTCTTCTGTTCCTCAAAATCATTAGAGTTGATAATTTGAAGCATCTCAGTGGTTCCTTCAAAGCCATAAACATCTTGCAGTGAGTTCCATTAAAGATGAAATTTATTATGCATTGAACAAGAAAATGGGAGGAATGGAATGTAAATTAGGGTGTGAGTCAAAGGCACTCAGAGATTGTTGAATCTGCTACATTTGGAGCTCAGCAATTATCCACCAATCTATAAGGCATTCCACAAAATGGTACCTGTGGGAGGACATGTATAATTGGGGAATGTTTAGACTAATTTCACAATTCTGATTAGATTTCCGCTAATCAAAAGTGTGTTTTGTTCTCACAATAGATTAAGCCATGATTTGTTTAGTTTCAAATATGTTCTGATATATTTGAAACTAAACAAATACCCTAAATCCTAAACCATGATTTGCAATCTGCTGGCTGGGTATCTAAAACATGCTAAGAAGAAACCAAAAGAACACCATATTTTATCCTACAATATAGTATGAATAAGAGTGTAGGGATAGCAATACCACTTAGACTTATATACCACTTCAAAGTGTTTTACAGCCCTCTCTAAGCAGTTTACAGAGTCAGCCTATTGGCCCCAACAATCTGGGTCCTCATTTTACCCACCTTGGAAGGAGGGAAGGCTGAGTGAACCTTGAGCCAGTCAGGATCGAATTGCTGGCAGTGGGCAGAGTTAGATTGCAAAACTGCATTCTAAGCCCTGTGCTACCATGGTTAAGGGATAGAATAACAGAGGCTGTGTTCACATGCTTACCCATGGTTAAGATAATCAAAGGTTTATTTAACTACCTTGATTTTCTGGGTTTCTCTGAACAACCACATACTGTAGATGGAGTTGATGCAACATGGTCAACTGAAATTAGGTTGTCTAGCTAATCCCAGCTTTTAGGGCTCATTTCACAAGTCAGGGTGATCCCAGCAACGGCAGAATTTTGAGTAAAGTTCATTCCCTTAGTTCAGTCATGGCTTTGCCTTCAAGTCTAACTTATCTTGCAGCATAATTGGGACAATCAAACAGAGAAGAAGACAGAGGACACTACCCTTAACTTTTAGAAGGTAAAAATAAAGTCCTAGCCACTGGATCTCAAAATTAGGTGGATCTTATGGAAACAACGATCTATTCTGGGGGAACAATATGACTGAATGTGTTGGTAACTACCCTCTTCCAATACATTTTAATACTTCCAGTGTAGACCTGTTTAATTCCCTGGGATCCCCTGCTAACTAGCCCAGATCTGACTAGCTTCCAAGTCTAGACAAAGTCTGCCTGACATAAATGTGATCCATCAGTCAGATCTCTAGCAACTCTTATATCAAGCAGATGGATATGAAACACAAGGATGGGTCAAGGACACCATGTTCTCTTCGCTGATGATGTAAAACTACTCAACACCACCGACAATGCAACTACCCTTCAAAAAGACGTTGACTATGTGTCAGATTGGTCTAACAAGTGGCAACTTCAAATCTCAATCAACAAATACTCTGTCTTGCACAATGGCAAAAAAAAATCAGAACATAAAATACAAATTAGATGGACATGACCTTGTAGATGACCCTCACTCTGTCAAGGACCTTGGTGTACTCATTTCTAAAGATCTAAGTGCCAAAGCCAACTATCATAACATTGCCAAAAAGGCATTAAGAATTGTTAACCTAACCTTGCGTAGCTTCTTCTCTGGTAATATTGCATTACTAACTAGAGTATACAAAACCTTTGCTAGACCTATTCTCAAATACAGCTCATCTGTCTGGAACCCGCACTGCATATCGGACATTAATACAATCGAGATAGTCCAGAGATATTTCATGAGGAGAGTCCTCCATTCCTCTACCCTCAATAAAATACCTTATGCCACCAGATTTGAAATTTTGGGCTTAGACAACTACGCCAACTTCATTCCGACCTGAGCATAGTACATAAAATCATCTGCTACAATGTCCTTCCTGTCAATGACTACTTCAGCTTCAACCACAACAATACAGGAGCAAATAATAGATACAAACTCAAGGTAAACTGCTCCAAACCCAATTTCAGAAAATACGACTTCAGCAACTGAGTGGTCAATGCCTGGAATGCACTACCTGACTCTGTGGTTTCTTCCCCAAGCCCCCAAAACTTTAACCTTAAACTGCCTACTGTTGGCCTCACCCCATTCCTAAGAGGTCTGTAAGGGGTGTGCATAAGCACACCAGCGTGCCTACCATCCCTGTCCTAATATCCCTTTTTACTCACATCCTTTTCAAGTATTCAAATTATATTTATACTTTTACCTGTTATCTCATATATGCTTAACAAACAAACAAACAAACAAATAATAAAAATGTTACAGAACTCCTTGGCAGGAGGCAGCCTAGGCCAGGGGTCGGCAAACTTAAGCACTCAAAGAGCCACAAAGATCCTAACTGGAAGCCCCCCGTTCAATTCTGGAGCTGACCGGAAGTCCATTTCCCCCACCATAGAGTCTCCTCCTAGCGCGGTGTCCTTTTTCCCCTATCTGTCCTAACCAAAAGCCCTATCAATTGTGGAGCCAACAGGCAACAAGAGCCGCAACAGAGGGATGAAAGACCCACATGCGGCTCCAGAGCCGCAGGTTGCTGACCCCTGAGCTAGATGGAAAGATCCTTGATGAGATGAAGGGATAGTAAAGCAGAAGTGGGTGGCAGAGAAAACACCACAGAGGGGGAAAAAAGATGAAATCCTTTTTGCAGGATGGATCACAAGAGAGCTTTTCAAACTTCTCTCCATCTGACGTCCTTAGCAAATGTGGATGGAATAAGATGTGGGGGGGGGGGGAGACAAGAGGAAGCTTTCCCTTGTAGCAAAATCATATTGCAGATCAGGAAGGAAGGAAGTGCTTGCTCAATGATACAGCTTTAAAAAAATAGAGGAAATGAATGACTTCTCCAAAACCTTTCCCACTCCTGGGAACATTTAAGAACATTTAAGGAGTGTCTGTGAGGAAGTGTTCCAGAAATTCTCCCTTCATACCTTCTCAGTTACAGTTTGGGTTGCTCCATGTTCATCTTTTTTTTTTAATTATTATTTTTTAATTATTTTTTCCTCTGCATTATAGTTAAAACCCAAATAAGTCTTCATGTGACAAACAATACCCTGTCTTGAAACACTCTGCCATGCCCAGAAAGATGACAGGTGTGTAATACATTATTATGTTGTCGTGTGTCACACTGTCACATGTACCACTCCTGGTTGAAGAAAAATATACATACAAAAAACTACGATAAGAGAAGAAAGCAAATATATACCGTATTTTCCAGCGTATAAGACGACTGGGCGTATAAGACGACCCTCCTCAGAGCCATTTAAGGCTCGTCAGAGCCTTATGGGCTGGTCTGCCTGGTTACAGGAGAATGAGACCCGGCGTATAAGACGACCCCCGACTTTTGAGAAGATTTTTGTGTGTTAGAAAGTAGTCTTATACGCAGGAAAATACAGTATATGCTTCATGGTGGGTGTCAGTCTCCTTCATGTATGGATTGGAGGGGTTTAAAGTGGCTAATGATGCAGCTGCGGTCTGGCTTCTGGTCCTTGGTCGTGCCTCATTATCAGTGTGGGTTAGAGTCTGCTTTTGGTGTGGATGTGTGGTGGTGACATCCTGTGTGGCTCTCGTGAGTGTGGGTCTGGTGTCTGGTGTCATTCCTCGTGTTAGGGACTCGTTTGTCAATAAGGGCGGGTTTCCAAATGGCTGGTAGGTGGGAAGAGCTGGCACGGCCACAAACACGAAGCCAAACAACAACAATGCAGCTCACCAGCTCAAATCCCTTTGCAACTCAGACTAAGCCGAGCACAACCAAGCCCCCACCCAAACAGAACAGACCCCCAGCCAATCAGAGCATAACAAATCCCCCATCCAATCAGACCACAGCCAAGCCCCCAACCAATCATAACACACCTCCACCCAATCAGAACACAGCCAAGCTCCCGCCCAATCAGCTCCCACTCTCACTAGCAGTTAAAAGGAAGAAACAGCTGCGATCTCACATTGCTCCTGGAAGCACGAAGCTGAGAACACCAGCCTGAAGATGACGAATGAGACTTTGTCGAAACGTCGCCAAGACACTTCCAATTTTACGCGGGAGAAGACCCGAATAACCAAAGATAGATAGACAGACAGACAGACAGACAGACACACACACACACACACACACACACACACACACACACACAGAGAGACCCACCTTTGGCCTCCACATTTATGCTAAAGGTCACTTTTATGAGACGTGTATGCTCCCTCATAGCTTTGCCAACTAGAAAAGAGAGTTCAGAGGGCAGGTGGGAGTGGAGAAAGTATATAGTCAGATGGGAAACCTGTAGGTGAGATGCTGCTTCATTTGAAACTCCTAGGTACCTATTAAAGAAATTATGAGACTGATGATAAACAAGATATGTGTTAATTTACTTGACCTTCTCTGGCTCTTTCCCATGATCTCTGGAGGAATGAACACGTGGTCCTGAGGCAGGGATGAAATCTAAAATTTCTTACTACCGGTTCTGTGGGTGTGGCTTGGGGTGGTGATGTGACTGGGTAGGTGTGGCCAATTTTTTTTTTACTTTTGAAACCATTTTTTCTACAACCTCTTGAAGAGGTTGTAAAAAAATGCTTTCAAAAGCCTCTGATGATCCCAGCTGAGTTCCCTGATCGGCAGAGGCTTTTTTAAAACTCAGCTGGGATCGTCAGAGCATTTAAAAGAAAAAAAGGTTTTTTTTCCTTTTAAATGTCTTTGATGAGCCGCACGATCATCAGAGGCTTTTTTTTTTTTACTTTGAAAAGCATTTTTCCGTCCGTAGTTGTAGAAAAAAATGCTTTTTAAAGTAAAAAAAAAAACCTCTGATGATTGCCTGATCCAGTAGCGATGGAGGAAGGTGGTTCGGAGAACTGGTAGCAAAAATCCCTGCCCCACCCCCCATGCCCAGCTGAGCCGAGCAATCATCAGAGGCTTTTTAAAATTATTTTTAAAAGCATTTTTTCTACAACCTCTTTGGCCAAAAAAATGCTTTTAAAAGTAAAAAAAAAAAGCCTCTGATGATCGTGCAGCTCAGCTGGGATCACCAGAGGCTTTTAAAAGCATTTTTTCTACAACCTCTTCGGCCAAAGAGATTACAGAAAAAATGTTTTTAAAAGGTAAAAAAGCTTCTGCCAATCAGGCAAATCAGCTGGGATTGTCAGAGGCTTTTAAAACCATTTTTTACAACCTCTTGTAGAAAAAATGGTTTTAAAAGTAAAAAAAGAAAAAAAGTTGGCCATGCCCACTCAGTCATATTACCCCCCCAAGCCACGCCCACAGAACGGATAATAACAAATTTTACATTTCACCACTGTGGCAGACCAATTCTTTGGGAGATTCAGAGAACACATGATATTTTCTTACTGGTTTTCTTTGGCATTTTGTTCTTTTTCAGTCAAACTTCCCAAACCAGTCTTCTTAACTGGAAGTAGTCCATTTGAAAAGTGCCGATAGAATACTCCCCAGCCTGATTTTTCCTTTCCATTCTTCTCTTAGCCATATCTCTCTAGTGAACATGTTCATACCACAATTTAGGAATGTGTTGTGCCTGCATCACTCTACATTAGGGGTCTCCAATCTTGATAATTTTAAGACTTGCGGACTTCAACTTTAAGACTTGTAGATTTCAACCCCTAGAATTCCTCAGCCAGAAGTTGGCTGAGGAACTCTGGGAGTTGAAGTCCACAAGTCTTAAAGTTGCCAAGGTTGGAGACCCCTGCTCTACAAAAAAATCTGAGTTTCCATGCACAGTGTAGGAGATGACAAGGCTGATCCTGAGGGAGAGGTGAAACGTCTCATCAATCATGAGTCTCCTCATGCCTGCAAGAGCTCTAAGTCCTGCCCACCTTGAACGCCTTCTTCATTTCTGCTCATTTCCCTTGACCGTTAGTAGTTCAGATTTTTGTAGAGAGCTTAAGCTTGCAACAAATCTTTATACTCATTTGAACCAGAGGTGGGGTTTCAGCAGGTTCTGACCAGTTCTGGAGAACCGGTAGCGGTTCTTGAGTAGTTCGGAGAACCGGTAAATACCACCTCTGACTGGCCCCGCCCCCATCTATTCTCTACCTCCTGAGTCCCAGTTAACTGGGAGGAAATGGAGATTTTGCAGCAGCCCTTTTTTTAAAAAAAAATGATTTATATGCCGCCCTTCTCCGGAGACTCAAGGCGGTTTACAATGCGTTAAGCAATAGCCTTCATACTTTTGTATATTTATACAAAGTCAGCTTATTGCCCCCACAAACTGGGTCCTCATTTTACCTATGGAAGGCTGAATCAACCTTGAGCCTGGTGAGATTCGAACTTACAGTAATTGCAGACAGCTGGTGTTAATCATAATGCTTTAGTCTGCTGAGCTACCAGGCCCTTCCCTAGGTGTGGGGAGGGAATGGGGATTTTGCAGTATTCTTCCTCTGGAGTGGGGAGGGAATGAAGATTTTACAGTATCCTTCCCCTGCCATGCCCATCAAGCCACATCCACCAAGCCATGCCACGCCCACCAAGCGACACTCACAGAACCTGTAGTAAAAAAATGTGAAACCCACCACTGATTTGAACCCAAATTTTTCTGGCTTTTATAAATCCACCAGACATGAGGACCCAGATTATGGGGGCAATAAACTGACTTTGTATAAAAAAGAACACCGCTTGTGGGGGGCAAAAGCTCTACTAAGTAGGTATATACAAAAAAAAGTATGAAGGCTATTGCTTAACGCATTGTAAGCCGCCCTGAGTCTCCGGAGAAGGGCGGCATATAAATCGAACCAATAAATAAATAAATGATAAAATGACCCAACGAGTCCAGCCTCAAGGCCATGCAAACATAGCTCATCCCAATAGAGCAGAAAAACAAGATTTCCAAGGAGCTTGCAATATGCAGCTCAACCCAGAGAAAATTAATTGAGCATAGCAAAGGAAGCCGCTAAGGATATAAGCAGAACACAATTACTCCATTACTGCCATGGCCCGTACTGAATACCTTAATTCCTCAGTAGCCTTCTCAGAGGATGCTGAAATTAGTTTAAGGCTACTGCGCAGATATTATTTTACTTGAAGGAGTGCCCAGTTTTGAATGCCAGACAGGAAAAAGGAGCTCTCCAAAGCCCAGACTTATTTAGCACATTCGCAGAGAGGAGAAAGAGGAGGAGGGGGGGGGGTGGAATAAATCAGAGTAATGCTAGCAAAATGTTAAGTGTAAGTGGTCCTCCAGCGATTGTAGAAGTGACACACACGTTCCAGATTTCCTGCTGATATGGGCATGTGGCAAGCAGAACAGCATCTCTGAAAGGGATTAATAAGTAACTTGTGAGGATATCTGTACTCAAGGTTTCCAGGCCAGGAACTTCAAAGGACATTTAGGAGTCGAGATGAAGAAGGGAATAAATTCTTGGCTTCACAACAAGCTCTCCAGAGCTGCTTTCAAATCCTTCTCCGAACAACAATGGCAGTGACTCCTAGAGCCCGATGGGGCCCTCCCCAGCCAATCTCCACCCACAACTTGTGTTGTCTATGAAAGGTTGTCTTTTGCTCATTTGTAATCCTGAATTGTAGCATCGGCATTTCCCGTGATGTTTCATTTGTTTCCTTTGAAAGCTAATGCAATCCTGGGTTGTATAAACAGAGGCATAGAATCAAGACCACGTGTAATATTCGTGCCACTTTATAAAAACCCTAGTAAGACCACACCTGGAATACTGCCACCAATCTTGGTCAGAATCCCTACAAACATCCCTAGCGCCGCATAATGGGGAGAGCGCCCATTACTTGTCCCAGCTTCTGCCAACCTAGCAGTTCGAAAGCACGTAAAAAATGCAAGTATAAAAATAGGGACCCCCTTTGGTGGGAAGGTAACAGAGTTCTGGGCATCTTTGGCATTTAGTCATGCCGGCCACATGACCACGGAGTCTGGAGAACCGGTAGTAGAAATTTTCAGTAGTTTGGAGAACCGGTAAATACCACCTCTGACTGGCCCCGCCTCCATCTATTCTCTGCCTCCTGAGTCCCAGCTGATCGGGAGGAAATGGGGATTTTGCAGTAACCTTCCCTTGGAGTGGGGTGGGAATGGAGATTTTACAGTATCCTTCCCCTGCCACACCCACCAAGCCACGCCCACAGAACCAGTAGTAAAAAAAATTGAATCTGACTACTGGTTTTGCCAGCCACATGACCACGGAGATGTCTTCGGACAGTGCTGGCTCTTCAGCTTTGAAACGGAGATGAGCACCGCCCCCTAGAGTCGGGAACGACTAGCACATATGTGCAAGGGGAACCTTTACTTTTTCTACAAAAAAAACAATGTTGAGACTTTGGGAGAAGTTCAAAGAAGAGCAACTAAGATGGTCAAAGGCCTGGAGACTAAACCATATGAAGAACGGCTGCAGGTTTTGGGTATGGCTGGTCCAAAGAAAAGAAGAATTAGGGATGACATGATAGCTGTATTCCAGTAATTGAGGGGCTGCCACAAAGAAGAGGGAGGGTCAAATTATTCTCCAAAGTGCCTGAAGGTAGGACAAGAAACAACCGATGGAAGCTAATCAAGGAGAGAGAGCCAAGAAACCCATAGAAGGATCTTTTTGGGGGGGGGGGGAAGCAAAATACAATTGTGAATTGAGGACCTTCTCCAAGGGTGTCATCAAATGTGAGTTTATTTATTTATTTATTATTTAGATTTTTATACCGCCGTTCTCCCGAGGGACTCAGGACGGTGTACAGCCATAATAAAAACAACATATACTACAAAATTTAAAAACAATTTAAAACGTATTAAACAATTTGGCCCCAAATTAAAAACTCACGATTAAAACCCCATTACAATTCCTTATGTAGCCAGCCCAGCCTGTTGGAATAGTAGAGTCTTAAGTGAACGACGAAAGGTACGTAGGTTGGGAATTATACGTACCCCCGGGGACAGTTCATTCCAGAGGGCGGGTGCCCCCACAGAGAAGGCTCTTCCCCTGGGGATCGCCAGTCAACATTATTTGACCGATGGCACCCTGAGGAGTCCCTCTCTGTGGGAGCGTGTTGGTCAGTGGGAGGCTATCGGTGGCAGAAGGCGATCCCATAAGTATCCGGGTCCTAAGCTATGGAGCACTTTGAAGATGGTAACCAGCACCTTGAATCGCACCCGGAAGACCACTGGGAGCCTGTGCAGCTCACGCAGGAGAGGTGTTACATGGGTGCACCGTGTCGCTCCCATAATCACCCGCGTGTCCACATTCTGGATCAGTTGGAGCCTCCGAGTGTTCTTCAAGGGGAGCCCCATGTAGAGAGCATTACAGTAGTCCAGACGGGTTAAGGAGTAGTATAAACATCTTTTTCTAGAACCAAAGACCTCCCCAAATCAGCTGATCCAGTAATATGCTTAAAATCAGAAGTAGACTTAAGATTGCCTTCCATGAAGTTATAAATGCGTTGCGATTACAAGTTCCAGATTTTTAAGAATAGTGAGACCAAAAGATGCCAGATTTGTGTAGTCTGTGGGAAATCACTGCTGAATCTTAAATTTCTTGATTCTTTTGGATTACAGCAAGTGATTTTCTGGAATGTTAGTTTCAGACAGCCAAAGGATCTGTTATCTTCTATCCACCAAGCAAGCAAATATGGTTTTCCAGCAACTTGGAAAATATCTTTCTGTCAACATACTGCCTTTCAAGGCTCTGGGGCCCTGCCTGAGGTGGAAGGAAAACGTTGTTTTAGATGCCAAGAAGCTAAAATTACATTGGGTTCAGTGGTGAAATCCAATTTTTTTTTACTACTGGTTCTATGGGTGTGGTGTGGCTTGGTGGGTGTGACTTGTGGGTGTGGCAGGGTAAGGATACTGTAAAATCTCCATTCCCACCCCACTCCAGGGGAAGGGTACTGCAAAATCTCCATTTCCTCCCAATTAGCTGGGACTCAGGAGGTAGAGAATAGATGGGGGCGGGGCCAGTCAGAGGTGGTATTTACAGGTTCTTCGAATTACTCAAAATTTCCGCTACAGGTTCCCCAGAACTGGTCAGAACCTGCTGAATTTCACCTCTGGTTAAAATGAGTATAAAGATTTGTTGCAAGCTTAAGGTCTCTACAAAAATCTGAGCTACTAACGGTCAAGGGAAATGAGCAGAAATGAAGAAGGCATTCAAGGCGGGCAGGACTTAGAGCTCTTGCAGGCACGAGGAGACTCATGACTGATGACACCTTTCACCTCTCCCTCAGGATCAGCCTTGTCATCTCCTACACTGTGCATGGAAATCCAGATGACTTTGTAGAGCAGGGGTCTCCAACCTTGGCAACTTTAAGACTTGTGGACTTCAACTTCCAGAGTTCCTCACCCAACTTCTGGCTGAGGAATTCTAGGAGTTGAAGTCTACAAGTCTTAAAGTTGAAATCCACAAGTCTTGAAAATTGCCAAGGTTGGAGACCCCTGATGATAGGAACGATGAGAAGATTAATAGTAGTGCAGACTTAGTAAATAGTTTGACAGTGTTGAGGGAAATATTTGTTTAGCAGAGTGATGGCATTTGGGAAAAAACTGTTCTTGTGTCTACTTATTCTGGTGTGCAGTGCTCTATAGCACTGTTGCTATAGAGTTGATACAATTTATGTCCAGGATGTGAGGAGTCTGTGAACATTTTCTACTATGAACATAGTACTAAGATAGCATGGTTTTTAAAGCACGATGGTACAACTGCACAGCATACTGATAGATTTCATGGGGTCTTTGAATCTTGACAACTAATCTAAGAATGCAATATGGAAGAAGCAACTGGAGGTCCAAAAAGGCAAAGTATTGGCCACAGTAGGATCAAAGCATCACAATGCATGCTTAACAGGTCTACAGAAGAAGATGTAATTTAAAAAAAAATTAGATTGTGCAGAAATGGACAGACTGATATTAAAGTTAAAAGAAAAAGAACACACAGAGTATTTTCAAACATGGGAGTTGTTTTACAAATGGTTGGATAATAGAGGTAGAAACTAGGAGCGGGAAAAGTATTATTATATAAGCAAAATGATCCAGACAATCTGCGGTTCACGAAGCACTTACGTATGTAAAGTGAAAATGTACAAATAAATTGTTGAAAAGGAAAAAAAAAGGTATAAGAGTTCAATCCCATGGTTGTAGCTGCCATTTTGATTTATTTTATTGGTTCCACCCTACCGCGGGTATCCCTGATCCAGCAGTAGAAAACCAGAATAAAACTAGCCAAGCTAATTTTAAAACGGTGGTAGCAGGCAGTATTTCATCCCAGGATTTGATGCCTGATGAAAAGAGAGCTGCTTTCCATTTGGAGGAACAGATGAAAAATTACAGGAGCGCTGAAATATTTTATTAGCTTTATCTTACTGCTGTATCTTAGTACCGCTTAACTATTTGTTTAAGCGTTTGGAAATGGCAGCCAGTCCATCTGTCCTTGGGCGGCTTCTATGACTGAAACAACTTGCTATTCGGATCTGATTTGTACAGTTCTAATTAATGGGAGGGTTTTTATTGCATTACAACCTACATTGTTTGTTCCTTATTTCATCATTAGCTGCTTTAAATTACGAGGGTGGAGGTTCATTACAGAGAAATCTGACTTAGAACCAAGGAGAAATTTCCTGACAGTGAGAAGTAGCAATAACAGAGTTGAAAAGGACCTTGGAGGTCATAACGAGGCCACGCGGGTGATTATGGGAGCGACTCGACACACCCATGTGACACCTCTCCTGCGTGAGCTGCACTGGCTTCCAGTGGTCTTCCGGGTGCGAGTCAAGGTGCTGGTCACCACCTTTAAAGCGCTCCATGGCTTAGGACCTGGATATCTACGAGATCGCCTTCTGCCACTGATGGCCTCCCACCGACCAACATGCTCCCACAGAGAGGGACTCCTCAGGGTGCCGTTGGTTAAACAATGTCGACTGGCAACCCCCAGGGGGAGAGTCTTCTCTGTGGGGGCACCCGCTCTCTGGAATGAACTGCCCCCGGGGATACGCATGATCCTGACCTGCGTACCTTCCGCCGTGCCCTTAAGACCCAACTTTTCCAACAAGCTGGACTAGCTTGACAAGAATCCAGACTGGGTGTTTTTAAATTCTTGGGTTTTTGAATCTTTGGAGCCAAAGTATTTAATTTGTTTTAATTGTTTTTTAAATTTTGTACACTGGGTTATTTTAACATGGCTGTGCACCGCCCTGAGTCCTTCGGGAGAAGGGCGGTATAGAAATTCAATAAAATAAATAAATAAATAAATCTAGTCCAACCCCCTGCTCACGCAGGAGGCCTATACAAGGGATTCGAATCGCCGACCTATCTGAGCGACAAGCTCAGCGTCTTAGCCACTGAGCCATCTAGGGAGTGGAACCGATCACCTCAGGAAGTTGGGGGGAGGGGCCTCCATAATTGGAGGTTTTTAAGAAGAGATTGGACAGCCATTTGTCTGGGATGGCATTGGACAGGGGTGTCAAAACTCAATTTAATTGAGGGCCACATAAGGGCTGTGGTTGACCTTGGAGGGGAAGGTGGGCTTGGCCGACTGGGTAAGTATGGCCAACTGGGTGGGCGTGGTCATCTTGATGCTACTCACTGGGCGTGGCTGCCTAGGTGGGCGTGGCCAGCTTGACGCCACTCCCCAAACTGCTGCCATGTTTCCTCTTTGCATTGGGTAGACCGGGCCGAAGCGATGCGGGCTGGCCCCTTCCATTTTCCAAGATGGCGCCGCAGGCCAGTTCTGACCACATTACGGGCTGGACCCAGGCCTTGTGTTTGACACCCCTGGTATAAGATCTCCTGCGTGAGTTGAGGGTTGGACTAGAAGGCCTCCAAGGCCCTTGCCAACTCTGTTATTCTATGTTCTACCAGTATGTTCTGAAGAGTCGTGATGGCGCAGTTAGAATGCATTATGGGGATGCTGTAATAAGAAACATATTGTTCTGACCGGGGCCCAAGTAGTGATTACCAAAGACAATTCAGTCCTGAACAAACTTATTTTATTAAAACAGCTGAGACTTCATTCATTCTCAGCTTAGTCCAAAACAAAATTCTTCATAACCAGTCCCTCGGCCTTATCACCAACCTCTGATGTCTTTGGCAACCTGCCAAAGGCTTTCCTTGGCAAAAACCCCACAAAGATCAAGAGACGCCGACAAGAAGCACTGGAATCAACGTTGCTTTTCTACAAGAACCCAATGGCTCGTTGCCGCTCTTTTAAGCCTTATGGGAGTGTCCAATTGTCTTCTGGCCTTACTCCTGAGTCGTCCTTTTTGCTTTAGCTGCTCTTGCCTTCTGGCAGCTCTTCGAATGCACGCACTAGGAACACGCTCCTCCTGTTCCTCTGTCTCTCTGCTGTCCGCCTCTGGAGACTCCGGAGTCCACGCATCACTCCCAGATGGCCCTGGCACCATCTCTGCCTCCAACGCAGAGCCCTCGTCTGGGCCTTCCCCTGACTCCAGGACTGGCCCCGTTGTCCTCCTCAGTCTCCTCACTGTCTGACTCCGCTGCCAGATCCGCAGGCTGCTGGCGGACCACAACACATCGGGCAGTCACTAAATGAATTGTTGTAAGTCGAGGACTAGCTGTATATAGAAAACTAGCTGGTGAAGGAGAAAGAAAGCTCACTTTCTAAGAGTTTGTTTTCCTCCCAGAAAAAACAAAACACCTTGATGAGATGTTTTAACCCCTGAATTCTGGAGAACGTATCAAGTGCCTCAAACAGACAAGGAAATGAAAAACAGCAAGTTCTCCATCTCTGCCAGCGTCTTAATTCTCGGAGGCTGAGTCAGGACAGAAGCTGAGCAGCAGATGCTTCTCTTCCGAGCCAATGTGCATCATACATTTGAACAGGCACAATATTCATTTCAGAGCCGAAATGCAAGTCAGTTGTAACCCCTAAAAAGTTTGGGCCTTGGTCCCAGTAATCGCAAACAGTAGCTGCTGAATTAGAAGTTTACTTGAATTCAAAAGAAGATTACCAATGTTAATAATAAAGGTAAATACAGTATTAAAGATCAGCGGTGTATTTGAGGAAGCTGCCAAAGAGAAGCTGGGAGGTGGAAAGACTGACATGCTGCCAGCCTGTGTTTGCATCACACATCAAACTATTCCAGAAACTGAGAAAGAAACAATAAATCAACAATGGCGGCTTCTTATAAAGAAATTTCGCATAAAATGTTTTATAGATGGCACTTACCACCTGCTAGGTCAGCTAAAATCTTTAAAAATATGTCTAGCAAATGTTGGAAACGTAACCAAAAAACATATTACATGTTAGCATAGGTGGTGGACTTGCATTAAAGCAAAAAACATTGGGGCAAAAATATAGAAGCGGTTAGAAAAAATGATAGGAAAGCATGTAGATTTTAAACCTGAACTTTTCTCTTATTCGGTATAGCACCAGAAAAAAAATGATAAATAAAATATATATTTAACATTGAATGTATTAACTTCAGAGGCGGTGAAATCCAATTTTTTTACAACTGGTTCTGTGGGTGTGGCTTGGTGGGTGTGGTGTGGCTTGGTGGGCGTGGCTTGGTGGGCGTAGCAGGGGAAGATACTGCAAATTTTCCATTCCCACCCAACTTCAGGGGAAGGATATTGCAAAATTGCCATTCCCACCCCAGTCCAGGGGAAGGATATTGCAAAATTCCCTCCCCACTCCAGGGTAAGGATATTGCAAAATTCCCTCCCAACTCCAGAGAAAGGATATTGCCAAATCTCCATTCCCACCCCACTCTGGGGCCAGCCCAAGGTGGTACTCAAAATTTCCGCTACCAGTTCTCCAAGCTGCTCAAAATTTCTTCTACCGGTTCTCCAGAACCTGTCAGAACCTGCTGGATTTCACCTCTGAACTGCAGCGAGGATTATATTTGCAACAATATTGGAAAAATGAAGAAATACAGTGAGGCGAAGAGATAATTAGGAAGATACTGGATTGTGCAGAAATTGACAGACTCACATTGAAGATTAAACAAGAAGAAGATACAGAATAGTATCAAATGTTGAAGAGCACTTGGAGGCTACAACTGGTCCAGAATGCGGCCACGCGGGTGATTATGGGAGCGTCACGACGCACCCATGTAACACCTCTCCTGAGTGAGCTGCACTGGCTCCCAGTGGTCTTCTGGGTGCGATTCAAGGTGCTGGTTACCATCTTCAAAGCGCTCCATGGCTTAGGACCTGGATACTTATGGGATTGCCTTCTGCCACCGATGGCCTCCCACCGACCAACACGCTCCCACAGAGAGGAACTCCTCAGGGTGCCGTCGGTTAAACAATGCAGACTGGCGACTCCCAGGGGGAGAGCCTTCTCTGTGGAGGCACCTGCCCTCTTGAATGAACTGCCCCCTGGGATACGCATGATTCCCGACCTGCGTACCTTTCGCCGTGCCCTTAAGACCCTACTATTCCAACAGGCTGGACTGGCTTAATAAGAATTTGGATTGGGTGTTTTAATTTTTGGGTTTTTAACTGGAGGGCCAAAATATTTAATTTGTTTTTACTTTGCTTTTAAATTTTGTATTTCATGCTGTTTTATTGTGACTGTACACCGCCCTGAGTCCTTCAGGAGAAGGGCCGTATAAAAATTAAATAAATAAATAAACAAACAAACAAATAATAAATAAATAAATAAATAAATATGGAACTTATTCCACCAGTGATTGGAAAAAAGGGGTGGAGATTAAGAACGCAATCTGTACTGTACAACCCAGTGTTTATTAAGCACTAACAAAATGTAGACAATAGAACATTATCAAACGTAGGACTATTGTAGCATCCTTGTCGTCATGTGATCAAAATTCAGGTGTTTGGCAACTGGTTCATATTTATGACCACTGCTGTGTCCCAAGGTCATACGAATCCCTTCTGACAAGCCAATTGAATGGGGAAGCCGGATTCACTTAACAACCGGGTTACTAATTTAACAACGGCAGTGATTCACTTAACGACTGTGGCAAGAAAGGAGATAAAATGAGGCAAAACTCAACTAGCAACGGTCTTGCTAAGCAGTGGAAATTTAGGGCTCAACTGTGGTCTTAAGTCAAGAACAACAACTGTGAAATCCAGTTGGATCTATCCGGTTTGTGCAAGCCGGTAGGACTGGCAGTGGGAGGCTCCGTCTGCCAGGATGTCATTACATCCCGTTTTTGACCATCTGAGCATGCGCAGAAGGCTCTGAGCATGCGCAGAAGAGGTGCATGTGAGCACACATTCACATTTCCGAACCAGTAGCGAAGGTAAGTGCATTTCACTGCTGGTCAAGTACTACTTGCATTTTAATGTTTCCTCCAAAAATCCTGCAGTGCCAAAGTTACTGAGAAAAGTCCTGTTTTCTCAACCTAAACGATTTGGCTTAAAAAAAAAAGATTTAGCAAAACAGCAGCCTGAATAAAGAGTTAAGAAAATAGGGCAAAGAGATGGAAAATAACAACAGAGAGCCTGATGGATAAAAGCCATGGACCAGCTTTGTGTTTCCTGCTAAACCTTAGCGGTTGGTCAACAACGGGCCCACTCACATCCTCTGGCTCTTCATCCAAAGTGCCAAAAGAGCGCATGATGCTTATGCAAGATGCTTCATAACCAGAAGAAGCCAGAGAATGAAATCATAAACAAAGCAAAGACTAGCTTTGATAGATACCCGAGTTGGCTCTTGGCAGACTTCAATGCTGGGCATCACATTGACAACAAACCACAGAGAGATGGAGCAATGCCAGTGGTCAGTTTATAGCTTAGCCTATGTTTGCATGGCTTGGTTCATTTGATGCACTCGATGTTCTGGTGCCTGGAACACGCCGACCCATCGAGTAGCCTCACTGGTTCTGTTTACAGAACATGTGAGGCTAAAATGTGGTGGGATTGTTGGCAGGCATAGCCCTGGAGAGCTGTGTGCCTGGTTGAGAGGGTCCTCGGTCTTCTTCAGATCGGGACATTCTATCCCCATTGTGAAAAACATCATCCTTCCTTTCTGTGCCTTTGTTTCTTCCCCGAATATTTCTCCTCTTCTTCCTTTCCCATAACTGCTCTCCATTACATCATTCTCCTCCCTTTTCAAAGCACTGGCATTGGTCTGGATTTTTTTATTGTTATGTATGAAGTTCTATTTCCAGTCTCTCCAGACTGGACATCCTCCTAGTGGGCAGATGGGTCTAATGACAATTTGCTTCAGCCAACTCACCACAGCCAATTCACCATATCCAACTCACCATGACCAAATAACCACAGCCAATTCACCATGGCCTACTCACCATGGTCAATTTACTATGACCAACTCATCACAGCCAATTCACCATGGCCAACTCATCATGACCAACTCACCATGGTCAACTCACCATGGCCAACTCACCACAGTCAGTTCACCACAGCCAACTCACCATGGCGAACTAACTACAGCCAACTCACCACAGTCAACTCACTATGGCCAACTAATCACAGTGAACTCACCATGACTAACTCACCACAGTCAATTCACCATGGCCAACTCACCATGGCCAACTAACTATAGCCAACTCACCACAGTCAACTCACTATGGCCAACTAATCACAGTGAAGTCACCATGACTAACTCACCACAGTCAATTCACCATGGCCAACTCACCATGGCCAACTAACTATAGCCAACTCACCACAGTCAACTCACTATGGCCAAGTAATCACAGTGAAGTCACCATGGCCAACTCACCACAGCTAACTCGCCATGGGACAACTCACTGCAAGACAAGAGTTACATTAATATCAAAGAAACGGTGCAATAAGGCCATTAAACGAAGGATGCAAAAAGAGGGGCGGAATGAAATGTGAATGGCAAAAATTAAAATAAGTTTTTTATATTTTAAATAACTAAATTGATTTTTTTTTAAAAAAATTGATTTATATACCGCCCTTCTCCGGAGACTCAGGGCGGCTTACAATGCGTTAAGCAATAGCCTTCATACTTTTGTATATTTATATTTTTACAAAGTCAGCTTATTGCCCCCAACAAACTGGGTCCTCAATTTACCCACCTTATAAAGGATGGAAGGCTGAGTCGACCTTGAGCCTGGCTGGGATTGAACTCGCAAGTAATTGCAGGCAGCTGAATCTTAAATGCTGCCTTGGTAGGAGGCATTACCCCCCTATGCTACTCAGGCTCCCACGGTCAGTTGCCCCGTAGCAAGTTCACTGTGGCAAATTGGCAGTGGGCAGACTCTGGGGATACTACTAGAAGCCGAGGCCTCAAATAAGTACTCCATGGCAAAGGAAATACATCCGCCTGTCCTGAGTGAGCGGCTAAAGCACAAGAACAAAGCAGTGCTGGGATTCAGCCAGTTTGCACCACTTCGGGAGAACCGGTTGTTAACTTTCTGAGCAGTTTGGCACCTAACATCAGTGAACCATCTAACGGCCGTGACAAGGGGGGGCATTTGCACAGGTTCGCCTGGTGCGCCAATTATGACCTTTCCTAGACAGGGACGCCCTCCATACAGTCACTCATGCTCTCATTATCTCTTGGTTGGATTACTGCAATGCCCCCTACATGGGGCTGCCCTTGGGGTGCACCTGGAGGCTTCAGCCGGTCCAGAATGCAGCCACACAAGTTGTTACAGGTGCGTCCCACTACTCCCATGTGACACCACTTTTACGCGAGCTGCACTGGTTGCCAGTGGTCCTCCAGATCCGCTTCAAGGTGCTGGTACTTACCTATAAAGCCCTTCATGGCACGGGGTATTTGCAGGAGCACCTCCTACCGGCCTCCCACCGCCCAGTGCGCTCACATAGGGCGGCCTTCCTCCGGGTCCCCTCAGCCAGACAGTGTCGGCTGGCGGTCCCCAGGATGAGGGCATTCTCTGTGGTCGCACTGACCCTTCTGGAATGGGCTGACCACGATCTCCGCACTTTCTGCGCTGACCTAAAGACATGGCTCTTTCACCAGCTTCCCTAATCTGTTGCGGTTTTTACATGGAGTTTTGGGGGATTTTATATTTGGTTTTAATATAATTGAAATAATTGTTATATTATTGTGAGCCGCCCCAAGCCCTATGGGAGAAGGGCGGCATATACAATCAATCAATCAATCAATAAATATGTAAGTAAGTAAGTAAGTAAGTAAGTAAGTTAGTTAGTTAGTTAGTTAGTTAGTTAGTTAGTTAGTTAGTTAGTTGTTGGAAGAAATCATTAGGACAGAGAACCGGTTGTTAAATTACTTGAATCCCACCACTGGAACAAAGGTATGTTCCAATGCCACCCAAATCCAAGCATCCAATTCTGATGTAAGCCGGCAGATTCGTCCCTTGCCACCCCATCTGCAGCTGGCATTCCAGTTTTTTCATCTCCTTCCCAAGGGATGAACCCAGTAAATCTGGGAGTTTTCCCAAGAGGCCCAGCCGAATACATCTGAAGATCGTTTTCAAAGTGAACTCCAGTAAAAAGGGCACTTGCCCTATAAATCTGTCAGCAAAAGCTTCCTGAAAATCCTGCACGGCCTTCTCTTCCCCTCTGTTCTTTGCGAAGACTCCATCTGCTGCCACAACAGCGGCGATGGCAATCTTTAATCCAAGCTCAGGAAACGGCCCAGCCCATGTTCCTCAACTCTTCCTCAACACAATTTAACTACAAATTGAAGGGGGAGGTGGAGAAATCATTGTTCCCCTGAAATCTCACCAAAGGGAGTGGTATTTGAAATAAAACTAGTGCACCTTTCCTTCCAGCATGATTGGTAAGCATTTGGTTTTTCCCAGTCCACTCCCAGTTTAAATTAGAGGATTGCTCCAGTTGCAATGCTTGGAAAGGGATTGGTTTTATCAGCATGAAATGATAAATCTACATCCTCTTAGAAGGCAACACCTTGTCTGGGCCCGAGTCATCGTTTTTTCAGAAAAGGGAAGAAATTGCAGCAGTGGAAACTCTGGTTGTTTCTCTGGGTTGGAGCGGAGGAGTAAATTGGTGGTTATCTGGAACCAGGTCAACTGGAAAAGCGAAATTAACCACACACAGCTGCAACAGGTATACTCCATTGGAAATAATAGCTAAGGTAACACATAAATTAACTTTCAACTGGCAACAACAATCAAGTTGTTCAATAATATTAAAGGTATGATTAATGATATTAATTATTAATATTAATTATTAATATTAATTATTGATTAAAGGTATGATTAAAGGTATGATGTAAGCAGTTCCAATTGCCTTTTGCAATTGACCGATGGTGATTTTATTAATGCCGATGGAATTCAAGTGGTGCTCCAGCTGTTTTGGGATTGCACCCAAGGTGCCTCTAACTATTGGTATTATTATGGTTCATCGCTTAAACAGTCAGATGTTCAGACTGGATTTAGCATTTTATCTACCTATCAAGACTTTTCTCTTTTTCCTTTTTACCTAATCTTTTCCCTTTTTTCCTTTTTAAAATGTAAATTTTAATCTGTTTTAAATTACTGGGGTGTTTTAAATTCGTCTTGGGCCAAATGGTTTAATTCGGTTTTATTCTGCTTTTAAATTTTGTATATATGTGTTTTATTTTGTGGCTGTTCACCGCCCTGAGTCCTTCGGGAGTAGGGCGGTATATAAATCCATTAAACATAAACATAAACTTAAACATAAGACCTTTCCAAGGACTTGGGACAGGCTGATGCCAATAGAGTTCAAGTAGTGTTCCAGATGTTTTGAAATGATGATGATGATGATGATGATGATGATGATGATGGTTGGTGACAGCCAGCCAGATGCTCAGACTGGATTTGGTGTTTTTGTCCACCTATCGAGTCGTTTCCAAGAGTTGGCACAGACAGATATTGAAGATATCATTGCAGGATGTTAGATGTTTCAAGTAAAGCTTGATTTGTTTTACTGGTTCTCCTTCTCCTTCTCCCTGTCCTCCTCCTTCTTCTCCTTCTCCTGTCCTTCTTCTTCCAACCAACCTTCCATTGAGGACCTGTATACCGCACGAGTCAAAAAGAGGGCTATGAAAATATTTATAGACCTCTCGCATCCTGGACATAAATTGTTTCAACTCCTACCCTCAAAACGACTCTATAGAGCACTGCACACCAGAACAACTAGACACAAGAACAGTTTTTCCCCGAATGCCATCACTCTGCTTAACAATTAATTCCTACAACACTGTCAAATAATTCACTAACACTGTATTATTATTATTATTCTCTTCCTTATTAGTACCTATCTCTTCCTACTTATTACTATAACCATGTTGCTTGTATCTTTCAATTATATTGTTTTTGTTTCCTAGTAGGATTTGATAGCTTATTAGTAACCTTGACTATCACTAAGGGTTGTATCTTTTTATTCTTGATGAATGTATTTTATTCTCCTTATGTACACTGAGAGCATATGCACCTAAGACAAATTCCTTGTGTGTCCAATCACACTTGGTCAATAAAGAATTCTATTCTAGTCTTTTTCTTCTCTTTCTCCTTCTTGCAGTATGAAAATGTGTACAGGAAAGATCTTGGATTTGCCTGATTGTATCCATATGGATTGTTGGCCACAAGTTGACGCTTTGCTCATTTTCAACTCTTTACGTATCAGTTTTTAGACACAGTAATCCCTGCTTTCTAATTGGTATAGAAGCAATTATGTCCTAGAATAAGACCAGTATAATAACTGACGTATATACAATACATGCCAGTGGTGGGATTCAGCCGGTTCTCTCCAGATTGGGCGAACCGGTAGGGCGACTGTGGGAGGCTCCACCCACCTGCCCGGACATAATGCACAAGCACGATGCATCAGTAATGGGTTGCCCCGGGTTCACACCGGTTCTATAGATCCAGTAGTAAAACCAGTGGGAGGCTCTGCCCACTGACCCCAACGTCATCAGAGTGCTTCTGCGCATGCGCAGAAGAGTATGCGTGCAGCCCTGTTGCAAACCAATAGTAAAGATAAGTGGAACCCACCCCTGTTGTGCATGCACAGAGAATGTGCGAGTGAGCAAAGCGAGCGAGCTCACGTGCTCACATTTGCAAACCGGTAGGGAAAGTAAGTGAATCCCACCTGTGGTGTGGTGGATACACATATATTTCAAACATGTTTCTTAAATTGAGTGGGAAGTGATATTTGATATGTATGTGGGTAAAGGTTTCAGTTAAATGAAATCTTAAATCTATTTATTTTTAGAACCTAAAACATTCCAGTTACTCAGATTAAAACAAAACAGAAGCAGATTCTTTTACAGATCCTTAATAATAAAAACAGAATCATAGTAACCGTTCTGGACAATCCTTAGTAGGTTCTTGTTTTACTAAGTATGAGTAGTACTCTATGGAGCTATTGTAGAGCAGTTACAAAGGAATTTCAAAAATGTAAGCCATTTCTTCATTATTGGTTCAAAGCACACCAATCCCTCCTCATAGGAATGTCTGCACATAAATCTTATATATATATAAAATTTATTTAATGAGATTTATATGCCGCCCTATCTCCAGCCAGACACAGGACGGCTTACAACAGTAAAAAACATCTAATGAAAAAGTTAAAAAGAAATTAAATCCAAATCTCATAATTTAACAGTTAAACGTACAATTAAGACTGACAAGTTAAAAATTAAAACCCCATCAGTCCAGGCCAGCCAAATGAAATAGCCATGTTTTCAGGTCACAACGGAAAGAGCGGAGGTCGGGGGCCACTCGGAACTCCAAGGGCAGTTGATTCCAAAGGGTAGGTGCGCCCACAGAGAAAGCTCTCCCCCTGGGGGTCGCCAGCCGACACTGTCTGGCTGATGGCACCCTGGGGAGGCCCTCTCGGTGGGAACGCAGCAGGCAATGGGCAGCTGTTGCTGGCTGCAGATGGCCCCCCAAATATCCCGGGCCTAAGCCATATAGGGCCTTATAGGTAATCACCAGCACCTTGAATCTCACTTGGAGGGCAACTAGCAACCAATGCAAGTCGCGTAGGAGAGGTGTAACATGGGAGTGTTGAGATACTCCCATCACAACCTGTGAGGCCGCATTCTGCACCAGCTGAAGCCTTCGAGTGGTCTTCAAGGGCAGCCCCATGAAGAGAGCATTGCAGTAGTCAATACAGGAGGTGACAAGTGCATGAGTAACCGTGCGTAGGGCATCTAGGTCCAAATAGGGGCGCAACTGGCGCACCAGGCAAACCTGGGCAAATGCCCCCCTGGTTACGGCCGTAACATGATCTTCCAAGTTTAGCCGCGAGTCCAGGAGGACACCCAAGTTGCACACCCTGTCTACAGGGGGCAACACCCTGTGACCAAAGATGGAATATCTTGATCAGACCAAGACACCGGTACCCACAGCCATTTGGTCTTAGCAGGGTTGAGCTGAAGCCTGTTCCTCCCCATCCAGATCCGCACTGCTTCCAGGCACCAGAACATCACATCGAGGGCATCGCTGAGTTGGTTTGGGGTGGATATAAAAAGCTGGGTATCATCAGCATACTGATAAAACCCCTGATGATCTCACCTAGTGGCTTCATATAGATGTTGAACAAAAGAGGAGAGAGGACTGACCCCTGGGGCACCCCACAAGTGAGGGGCCTCGGGGCCAACCTCTGTCCCCCAGCCAACACCACCTGCAAA